>CM054942.1:24810658-24881768 GCA_029168755.2 Tillandsia fasciculata
TTGTGGGTTTAATTAAAACCTGATGCTGTCCAAAATTCTTAAATTTTGTTTTTTTTCTCAGCCTTAAATAATTAGACCATTAAATAAACATTATGGCAATATATTACTCATATAAAAGAACAATATTAAATAATCCTATATATATCAAAAATTCTGTTAGTATGAACATGTGTGTAGTATATATCTTGACCATGAGTTTACTCTATACATATATGATGCTCTACCTATGAATCTCTGAATCTCTTACTTTTGTTAAGTACTTCATGAACTTCTTTTTGGTAAGTAGTAGTAGTAGTAGTAGTTGGTGGGTGGTGTTGTGAGCTCCTTGCACCACAAGAGCTTTCAACACCCTCAAATCACCCCAAGCTCGGCTTCTTATGCCGCAGCCGCGCGCCGCCGCACGCGCTCTTCAACGCGTCGAGAGCAGGCGACTATGCGCAGCGTAGGTCTCGGTCGAGCTTCGGGGTTCGTCGTTCGAAACGACCGACCACCGCGGAGCCAGGAGTTCAGCTCCTCGTTGAAAAGTCCTCCCACAGCATGTCCATCCTCTCTTGGTGTCGAGACCAGAGGCGGCGGTGGCCGCCGCTACAGTCGTCGCTGAGAGAAGGCGAGGGCGGTAGGATTCTACGACGTAGGGCAACGGCGGTGGCCCTTCGGTCGAGGAGAAGCTCCGGGCGGAACTGGGGGAGGACGTGTTTGCGACAATGCCCTGCGGCGAGGAGGCGAGGAGCCAATCGAGGAGAGGTGGTGGTGTGGTGGTGGTGGGGAAAAGGAAGTTGGTGTGTGGGTCTTAGGTGTTTGGGGTATGGATGGGAATGTGAACTCCTCATTACTTATCTCCTTTCTTTCTTTAATCGTTGTTTAAGGTGTAATGATGAGGAAGAGAGGAGTAGTTGACTATGTGGGTTTAGTTATATACACATATAATCACTTCGTTTGATACGTTAAGTTCCCTGGTAGGTCCTAAGTTCGAGTCCGTAATAAGTACTCAATAAAAACGAAAAAGCTACCACCACCGTCTTAATATATTATAATAACTCAGTATTTTTAAGATACTGTTTGAAAGATCCATTAAAGCTACTTGTGTATTTTGGATTACACCTAGCAATATTATCATTAGAATGTTTGTAAAGAATAGTCAATGCAATGCAATGCCATTTGGTTGTTAGGGTTTCTAATCAAACCCCGGATTGAGCGGGACTCAATCAATTTATCTAATAATAATTATATTATTTTCGAAAAAAACAAAAAAAAATATCTCATATCAGTAACTTTATTGCTCGTACTGGCCAGTTCGACTCAGATGAAAGATGCAATATAGATTGTGTACTTCAATTATATTATGATTTAAATTTTTTTTTCACCGTACACGCTGTCACATTTATTATTATTTTATTAAAAAAAGTAATGAACGATCGAAACTGTTCCTTTCGGACACTTTAATTAAGTATTGTAATTAAATCAAGTCTAAAGTTCTAAAGTTACATCTTAAGTATTTTATGGTTAAAATTAACTGCTCTTAAGTGTTTTTTGAAGGTTAAAGTTGTTTTGTTTGGTTAATTAAGTTGTTCCAAGACCAAATAAATTAACAGCTTTTAAGTTAAAATACTTTTTTTTTTTTTTTTTTTGAGAAAAAGATAGTGAGTTATCTCTGCTTCATTCATGACACAAAAATGAACTAAGTAACAAGAGTGAGACAATAGAGTCTTTCGAAGCAAAAGGATTACGATACAAAAAAAATTTTTAAAAAAAGGAAAAAAAAGAAAGTAACTGTAACAGAAACAACTATAGAATCCAGCATATTCCTCACCTCAAATCGGCCCAGATCCTTACCTCTCTACTAACCCACCTTACAGCGCAAATTGGGTCTGTGTTGACAAGATGAAAGATAATCTTATTCCTAATCTTCCACATCGCCAACCAAGTCACCGACAAATACAATAAATTTCTAGTTCCGACTGCGGACCCCTCCAATGCCATCCACTCCTCTCAGGTACTCCTAACATCTTTACCGTATTTCCCCCGCCACAAGTTCCCACCTCTGGTCTGCCGTCATTTCCTCACATCCGCTCAACATACACAGTATGTTCCCCACCCAACTCCTCCTACTCAAATTATCAGCTGTTAGCAGTCGGTTTTTTAGAATCAACCAAACGAGAATCTGTACAGTAAGTGACATCCACACAACATACACAGTGTGTTCCCACCCAACTCCTCCTACTCAAATTATCAGCTGTTAGCAGCCGGTTTTTGAGAATCAACCAACCGAGAATCTGTACCTTAAATGGCATCCGAAGTTTCCATAACGAACTAGCGTACAGGTCCCTAGTACCCCCGTCACTTATAATCGCATACGTCGACTTAACCGTAAAAAATTCCTTTTCGTGCCAACGCCACACCACCCCGTCGTTGCCCGATCCCAAGGCCACCCTCGCCAGAAACTCTTTTAATTGTCGAACACCTGTAGCTCCCCTCTGCCCCGACGTTGTGGCTCCTCTCAATATTTTTCGCCACCTCCATCTATCTCGTCCGAAACATTCGCTAACGAAAATACATTTCCTCTCCACAGCGACAAAAATCTTGAGAAAATAAAATTATAAGGTTTTCTCCCCACGCTATCTGTTAAACCAGAAACTAATATTTCTACCATTACCAAGTCGATACGAAACTCCTCTCCGGAAGATCTCTTAGGTAGCGTTTGGTTAGGGGGATAAGGGGGGAATAACCCTCTTATCCCCAAACTTATACCCAAACGGTATTTGGGAGGGGGGAATTGCTAAACCCATTCTTAGCGGGTTATTCCAGTATAACCCGCTAAGGGGTGGGTTTGGCAATTCCCACCTCTGGGCGGAATAGCGGAATAGGAATTTACTATTAAATTTTAAATAATATTAAATATTTAATATTAATTAATATTAATATTAAATAAAGCAAATATTTAATATTTAAATATTAAATATTAAATATTAATATTAATATTAAATAATTTAATATTATATATTAAATATTATATTAAATATTACTATTAAATATTAATATTAATATTTAATATTTAGATAAATATTAAATATTAATATTAAATATTAAAGTATTAATATTAATATTAATATTAATATTAAATATTAATATTACAATTTAATATTTAATTGTTAATATTATTTGAATTTTTTATTATTTATCTAAATTAAATATAAGGATGAATAAAATTATAAATTTATTTAATTTTAAATTATATCATAAAGGGCAAATTAGTAAATCAAAATATTTAATCCCTCAATTCTTCTTATTCCTCTATTCCCAACCAAACACAATTTTCTCTTATTCATCTTATTCTTCTTATTCCTCTTTAACTTACCAAACATCTTATTCTTCTTATTCCTCTTTAACTTACCAAACATAATTTTTCCTAAACCCGGTATAACTCTTAAACCGAACCAAACGTAAATTTACTCTAGTTCCGGCTAAAACCATAACTTATACCTATCCCCGATATAACTAAATTTTTCTTATCCCCGAACCAAACGCAGCCTTATTAAGTTAAAATACTTGAACCTTCATTTTAAGGCTTAAGTTACATTTTATTTTATTTTGGTTTTTTTGTTTGTTACTTGTGTTAGGTTAATTTGGTTGGTTTTAGTGAATTAGGTCTTTTGACTCGACCAAACCCAATTATTTGATTGGTTGTGATGTGACCTTCTTTGGACATTTAACCGTTTAATCATATATTTAGAACCACCAAACAATTTTTATTTTTATATATCCGAATATGCATATACATATTTACGAAATTTAATTTTTGTTATGAAAAGATGCAAATAGATTCGAGTCGGTGGAGCTTCTATTTTGATTTGTTTCAAATGAAACAATAAGCGAAAAAAAAAATATAAAAAAATATAATCACTGTAAAATTCGTCGGGAGACTGAAGATCATTTTCTTTTTTTGATTCATTTCGATCAGCTCCCAATAGAGTGTTAAGTGAAAAAATAATAATAAAATTAAAAAATTAATCTGTCTCAAATCTATCTAAACAGAAATATGAAGTGAGAGATGCGAAAATCTGCTAGCCCGGATCCGCCACATTTGTAGCCTATTGGCAATCTTTTGAAAAAAAAAAAAAAAAAAAAAACTTTGGCTAATTTAATTAGGGTAGAGAAATTATGTATCAAAAGTTTTATATATGGTTTTTGGACTAAGTTCTATAATTATAATAGGAATGATGAATTAGCTAATTAATTAGCCCCTTTAAGTTTTGAAACTCAAAAGGAGATTTCAATCAATTATTCTTAGGTACCGTTTGGTTTGGGGATAAGAAAAATTTTGTTATACCGGGGATAGGTATAGATTATGGTATTAGCAGGAATTAGTGTAAATTTACGTTTGGTTGGATTTATGAGTTATACCGGGATTAAAGGAAATTGTGTTTGGTAAATTATATAGGAATAAGGAGAATAAGAATAGAAAAAAATTGTGTTTGATTGAGTATAGAGGAATAAGAAGAATTGAGAAGTGATAAATTTGTGTATTGACTATTTTGCCTTTTAAAATAAAGTTTAAATGGGAGTAAAAATTTTAATTGTATAAATTTTATAAATTTTAAATTAATAATTTTATTTTTTCAAAAATGAAATAAAATAAAATTTTTAGATTTATTAAAAAATAAGTTAAAAAAATAATATTTATTAAATAAAAAATTTTAAAATTTAAATTTATAAATTTAAATATCTTTTAAAAAATCTAAGTTAAAAAAATAAAAAACAATTTTTTATTATAGTGTATGGAAAATAAGGAAAAAAAAAAAAAAAAGAAAAGTGCCGTGGAGAGAGAGAGAGAGAGAGGAGGTGCAGAGAGAGAGAAAAAATTTAAAATTTTTAAAATTTAAAAATTTAAAATTTTTAAATTTTAAATTTAAAATTAAATTTTAAATTTTAAATTTAAATTTTAGATTTTAAATTTTAGATTTTAAAATTTTAAATTTTAAATTTTAAATTTTAAATTTTAGATTTTAAAATTTTAAATTTTTAGAATTTAAAAATTCTAATTTAAAAAAATAAAAAAACTAATTTTTATTATTAGTGTATGGAAAAGAAATAAAAAAAAAGAAAAAAGAAAAAAAAAAAAAGAGCGTGGAGAGAGAGAGAGGCCTCGATTCTCGTGAAAAAAAATGAATTCCAGCGAATTCGGGGTGGGGGTGGGAATTCGGATTCCCACCCCCATCCCCCTTAAACCGGAAAAGCAGGAATACCAATTCCTGCTTTTCCAGTTCCCGTTTGGGTATGGAAACGGGGATAAGGGGGTTATTCCCCCCTTATCCCCGTTACCAAACGGTGCCTTAATGATTTACGGAGGATTTCATATAAATTAAGTAAACATAGAAAAAAAAAAGTGTAACACGACTTAATTTAAATAAAACAAAAAAGATGCTTTGTTCAATACAACACGTGTGATTCTGTTCAGTTAAAATAAAGAAGGAAAAATGTATAATTGATTCGGTTCAAGTAAAGAAAAATCGATCCAATGCACCATATGTGACCCGATTTGGTTTAAGTAAAAAAAAAAAAAAAAAAAAAAAAAAGAAGAAAGATATAATCCGGTTTAATTTAAGGAAAAAAAAAAATATAGGAAGAACTTGAGTTGGTTCATAATTTTAAATAAAAAAAATATTATTATATGTCAAATAATAAAACACACACACACACACACACACACACACACACACACACATATATATATATATATATATATATATATATATATATATATATATATATATATATATATATATATATATATATATAAAATGTTTTCATCATTTTCAAACAATATAGACTATTTTTTAGGAAAAAAATAAGGCTAAATTACAAAAAAAAAAAAAAATTCTATAATATTCTGTTTTTCATTTTATTCTTTTAATTTTTAAAAATTATATTTTGTCCCATCGTAATTATGGAATTTTGTATTTACCCTTCTTCCGTCAGCATTTCGTGAGTAAACCGTCAATTTCTTAGTAGATATACTGAAAATATTTTTCAAGCCCCATCCCCTTCCCTGCCCCTTCACCGTTCGTCAGGTAGCGCCACCTCCATCCCCGCCGCCAATGGAAAGACGCTGTCACGCGCCGCTCCTTCCCTACCCCATCCTCCTCCTCGAACTCCTCTTTCACCTCCTCCTCTGCCCCATCCTCTACCTCGAACTCCGAACCGCAAACCGGCGTCGCTGCCGGAGTAGCCGTCTTCTCCGGCGGCGGCACTGTGGACGGAGGAGTTCGGGTCTCGGACTATTAGAGAGAGCATTACCGTGTTAGAGAGAGAAAGAGTCGAAAGAGTCGGAAGAGAGAGGTGGCAATAGGAAGACACGACAGGGATAAGAGCATTATCGTTATTTTGCCTGTTCTGTTAATCTCATTGCGTCTTAAAGATAATTCCGTAATTACGGACAAAATATAAGTTTTTAAAAAATAGAAGATAAAGTAAAAAAACAAAATATTATAGAAAAATTATTTTGTAATTTAGCCAAAAAGAACTAATATCCAATCTTCTATACCTCTCTATTATTTCTCTTATTTTCTTACCACGTGGCAACATTTCCTTCCCACCGGATCTCCCTTCATCTTCCTCGCGCCTTTTCATCTTCCGGCCCCTAAATTCTTTTTGGAAACTTCTCCCGTAAACTTCTCGCCTTCCTCGCGTCTCTTCATCTTTCCCTAAATTCTTTTTCGAAATTTCTCCCATATAAACTTCTTGCCTCCGCCTCCGTAACCCCCCCACCCCTCTCAATGTTCTAAGGTGATGTGAGAATTGATAAATCTGCGCCGGTTCTGCTGATGAGGAGGCGGATTTTGTTGACGCTAATGTCGAAAGCGTCCGTCTAGGTCCTCTCCACACCCTCCCAGTCTCTCCTTCACCTGAACCTCCGCCTCTTAACGCCGCCGCCATGTGAGAGAGAGACGGAGGAAACTATGTCTTCTCCAAGCAAGGGCTGCGAAATTCACACGATGAAACTATGAATCTCTTATGAGATCCCATGTTTTTTTCGATTACTATAAATTTACCAGAGTTTTTTTTAGGAGGTATTTTTGGGTTGGATTTTAATGATCTTTTTTGTTTTATGGTAATTTATTGTTGGATTTTCTAGGATGATGAGTGATTACAAGGTAAAGATGGACAATGAAGGGATGCATGAGTTCTTCGTCCATTTCTTTGGCCCTAAAGATAGTAAATTCTTATCAAATACCCTAATTAACGATTTTTTTTTTTTTTTTTTTTTTATCTAGAGAACTTTTTTTGTTTGTTTATAATTTTCCAATTAATCTGATTCGTTGGGTGATGTTTTTTTTTATGATTCGGTTATTTTTGTAGTCAGTGGTTCTGGAAAAAATTTGTTTTTTCTTTGAGAAAATAGTAGTAATAGATGAATTAAGTTACAGGGTATTTTTCTTTTTTAAAAAAATTAGTTTCTGAAAAAAGATTTGACAATATTAGCCGATTTATATATTTTTATTTATTTTATTCTCCGGGCATTGTAGTTAATTTGGTTTGCAAATTGTGGGCATTTTTTTTTTTAAAAAAAAATTGGATTAGAGTTGATATGTTTATTTTGCACAAGAGTGGATCATTGCTCTTCGTGAGCTCCCAACTGAAGCTGGTTATGTTGTTTCTACTTTCATAGAAAAACTATTCTCACTTTGTCAGAAGCTAGAATTCTCTATCAGGTAATCAGTATCTCCTTCTCTTCTGGTTGAACTTTTTTTTTTTTTTTCTACATAATAATTTTCATTCTCATCAAAATCTCATTGCGGTATCAGATTCAATATGATTTTGTTGTATATTTCAAATGTTTAATTACAGAGAACTACAGTCACAAATTAGTTTTACTGCTTCTAAAATAGAAGTAGTATTCAAATCTGAACAGCAAAGCATAAGCACCGACGAAATAAAACCAAGTCAAATTGTTTGAGTAAAGTCCCCTGCTATATATAAAAAATAAAGAGTTAGACCACAAGGTTATAAACAAGAGAATTATTATCAAGCAATATATTGTCCATATAAATACTAAATTATCAAAAGAATTATTCCATTGCTTTCTTGATTTTCTCTCATGACTCACACTTGGCATAGAAAAACCCACGATTCTCATTTTCATCATAGATAATTCTACTTCGAAGTGTCCCATAATTGAGGGGTCCTTTACAACCTGAAGGTAAATCTCACATAATTTGTAAACTTTATATGAAACAAATATAAATAAAATGGACATCAAATTCGATTTATCTGATTATAATCGATGATGGAGACATTATGGGATCTAAAAAGAAATATAATTATAAATAAATTTCGTTAAAAATATTAAAAGTAAATAATTACGCATTTTCAGTAACTGATGAAATTTTTTTGCCACAAAGAATATGAGAGCAAAGAAAGAGAATTGCACAGATGAGAGATTTAGAAGATGTTCTAAAAGGGTAGGACATTAATCTTTTTATATAATTAGTTAAATATAAATTGAGCCTCTTCAATTTTATCTTTATTATTTATTATTATTCTCTCATAATATTTTAAACAGTTCTCTAAAATATTTATATAATAAATTTACTTTTCTAATTGTTTTTTCTTTTATCATTTTATTTTGTTGTTCTTCATTTGCTTGTAATTTGATTCTAAAAATCTTTACTATATTTTTTATTTTTTTAAATCCAATCACATATGATTATATTATTCTGTTTCTTTATTACAATTTTATTATTTATTTATTTAATATATAAATTTTTATAAAATAACTTTTATCCACCGCATCGCATGGATCCTACACTATACAATGCGTCCACTCGACTTCCCAGTTGCCTCTTCAACTCCCTATCTCTTTAATTTTTCCAATTACACCACTGCCTCTTCAACTCCCACCTCTTTAATTTCTACTCTCCTCCACAATACAAATTCTTTTAATTTTACCTACTTTTTCAATTAAAATTTAGTTGCTACTCTTTGTAATCCTACACCATATTAAATATTTTTTTTCTATACTTTTTCAATTAGTAATTTTATTTTATTTTTTTTTAATTCACTACCCGCCGCATCGCGCGGGTTACTTCACTAGTTGTTTCTTTAAAAGGTTAATAAGCATTACTTCTAACCCCACTGATTAAAATAATTAGATATATATATATATATATATATATATATATATATATATATATATATATATATATATATATATATATTTAAATTTAAGAATTATTTGGTGTAGTGATGCAGATAATATCATTAATTAAAATAATTAATATATATATTTTTAAATTTAAGAATTATTTGGTGTAGTGATGTAGATAATATCATTAATTTTTATAAATTTTTATAATAATTCAATATAGTCGACATGAGTAGAAGAAATTTTTTTTTTTTTTTCCTTTTTTACATAAGAAGAAACTGTTGTACCCAATAGTTTCACATTAATAAGCATTAGCTATTTATTTATGGTATTGACCTATTGATATTAGTACCATGGGGAATTAAATATGTGGAGTAACTAGTATGTATGTCCTACTGTCCTTATATCCATTTTATATATTCTATTAATGAGAGAAGTGATGGATCCATGAAAGAGTCACATTACATGGGATTCTTTTTTCTACCCCTTATCTTTAATTGGCATGTATATTTTTTTACCTTGCCTTTTCTTTTTTTTCTTTTTTTTTTTTTTGGTTTTAATTCAAACTAATAAATGAATTTGTGACCATGCAAATTCTCCATGAGAAGACCACATAAATATATTTTAATAGAGTAATATTATGTGTATCTCAAAACACACATCAAATTAAATTAAGTTACTTGATTAGCCTTTTTTATATTTGGTAAGTAGTTATTTAATTTTGCTAAAAATACACATATTTTATCTGAACTATGAACTACTTTGAAATGGCCAATCAAAATTTTCAATTTGTTTGATTTGAATCAGTCAATAGTAATTTTACTTTAAAATTTAAATATATTATTTATCTCGTAAATATAAATTATTTAAAGTACGTAACTAGTTTAACTATTGAAGTCAAAGTATTGTTGACTTATAATTCAAATCAAATAAATCAAAATGTTTAAATGATAGGTAGTTGATTCAAAATTATTTATAATTCAGATATGTTTTGTATTTTTTTGTCTATAATTTTTTTTATCAAACTTACAATTTGACTCAAAATTTAAATATGTTTTATTGTAACATTTTTAGTGTGCCTTTTTCGCGGATGACACAATAAAACAATCAAAATATAATTAAGTAGTGATATAAGATTAATTAGAGAAATCCAAATCAATATGACAAGCACATATGTAATGAAAAAAATGACAAAACATGATGCACAAATGAAACATGAGTTTATACTTAGGTTTTATTATAGATATATTTAAACAATCTTCATTATGACACAAATAACACCATCATTCAATGTGAACCCAAAATTTTTTAGCCCTGATTTAATCTATAAAATTGCCTTTTGGAGTTACCTTCTTAAGCATTAAATTATATGGTGTAATTATTAATTTTAAAATTTTAAATCGGTAAAAAATTAATATTTTTTATATTTATAATTAATTCAAAAAATTTTATCCTGATATATTTTGTTTACTGTTTATTTTTTTAACAGAATATAGATGAAATATTAATTTTATCTTTTCAAATATTCTCTCAAAAAATTTTAATTGTTAAAATAATACAAAAATATCTACAAGAGTAAAAAGATAAATTTATGTAACTAACTAATTAAGATTAAGTATTTAATCTATGATGTAACGGACATTGACGGTAAAAATATATATAAACAATTTAAGACTTTTAAAGAAATAAAAATAAAAAGTTAAACTTTGAATGAATATATTTATTATTCAATATATTTATAAAGATCCTATAATTTATTAAGAAAATACTAGTTGTACATAGGGATGGTAATCCAGCTAGCTGTTCGCGAGCCAGTTCATATTCGGTTCGAAATGAGCTCGACATCGAATCGCTCGTTTAGTAAACGGGCTGAATTTTTCAGTTCATTTAATAAACGAACCGAACACGAGTTGAGATCAGCTTGCTCATGTTCGGCTCGATAACAACTCGAATATATATATATAAATAAAATATACATCATACATTTCTTTTGAGATGCATGTTTGAATATTATTGCTCTATTTATTATACCATGGTAGCTTATTATGCCTTTAACATTATGCCTTCAACATCTTTAGAAACGTTGTGCTCTAAGCTAAAAACTCATCTATGCATTTTGTCCAAATTGAGCTAAAATTTGAGAGATATATAAATATTTTGTTCGATATATATTTTTTATTTATTTTAAAATAATTATGTATTTACTAGATAATGAACGTGATCAAATATTTAGATTAAAATATTATATTTCGTTCTATTTTGTTCGGTATAGTTTTTTTAATTAATTTAAAAAATTTCTACGTTCGATTATTAAACAGTATGATCAAATATTTAAAATTAAATATTATATTCGATAATCAATTATATTTTGAATAAAATAAATTATATCGTAGATGGACTAAACTATGTTTCCAAATTATAAATAGTAAAATATTTGAAAAGATAAAAATTAAACTTTTTATTTATTAGGTTAATTGCATATGACTCTTTATTAATATATCGAATATGAGATATATTCCTACAGAATTCAATTTTTTATATTTATCTCTGAAATAATCTAACATTATTTATATATATTCCTACTGTCTATTTCTGTTAGAAAAATCTAGTTAAACATAGATTATATACTTACTCTTATTTACTTAGTGAGGTAAATTTATTTTTTTATCTTTTTGATATTTTTGTATTATTTTAACAGTTGAAATTTTTAAAAAAGTAAAACTGTCATTTCATATATAGTTCGTTAAAAAATAAACAATAAACTAACAGTAATAAACCGAAAGAATATATATAAATACTTTAGTACTTTTTAAAAAATAAATATAAAAAATTAAATTTTATAAAAATATATTTATTATTCGATATGTTTACGAAAAGCAGTACGTAATTAATTTTTATTTATAATAATACTAACAAAATTTATTTTAAGTATCGTAGACTGAAATCTAATCGTACAAAAAAAAAAAAGAGTGTATGAAAAGACGTGTTTTTATTTTTTTATTTATTTATTTTTTTGTATAAAGTTACGTAAATACGGTACCATTGCTCTGAGGTTCATATTATTTATGCAATATACGACTTCTGAGGCACCTTGGAACTTTATTTTGATGATCTAATTTACTGTTTATGATTTTGATCGGTTAACGTATGGACAGGCACAGCTGATTAAGAGTCTGTTCGGTAACTATTGGACTGAACAAAATTATATAAAATTAGATGTACATCTCTTTTAGGGTGTACATCTTATATCACACTTTATTCTGGAATGGATATATCTTTACTCGTCAAATCGAGTGACGAATGAAATTCATCCCACATAATAAAGTGGGATGTAAGATGTACATTCTAAAAGAGATGTACACTTACACTTATATATACCCATAAAATTATTATTTTATATTTGAATGTAAAAAATAGGAATAATTACCTGTGTAATCCTGAAATCTGAAGAAATATCTGATTTACCCCTCTTATTTTTTTCTTTCCAATATACCCTTCATACGTTCCACCGTTATTAAAAATATCCCTACCGTTTCCCTTTGTTAAGCTAACTAGGGTTAAACTAGAGTTAAATAATAATCGGAGTTGAAAACTATCAGATATACCTATTTTGCCCGGATTTAGGGTTTAGGGTTTAAGGTTTAGGGTTTAGAATTTTTTAGCCTCCGTTTGGTTAAGGGGATAAGGGGGAATAACCCCTTATCCCCAAAACAATACCCAAACGCAAATTGGGTGGGAAGGAATTGCTTAAACCCCCTTAGCGGGTTATCCCCACTGCGGGAATAGTGGAATAGGCGCACGGTGACCGAGGCACATGGGTGCAGGGGTGCTCTCTCTCTCTCCTCTCTCTCTCTCTCTCTTCTACGTGGTTCCCATTCATTTTTTTTTTCCTTTTTTCCATACTAATAAAAATTAGTTCTTTTATTTTTTTAAATTAGAATTTTTAAATTTTAAAAGATATTTAAATTTATAAATTTAAAATTTTAATATTTTTTATTTTAAAAATTTTAATTTTTTTAACTTATTTTTTAATAAATCTAAAAAGTTTATTTTATTTCATTTTGGAAAAAAAAATTATTAATTTTAATTTTTAAAATTTATACAATTATTTTATAAATTTTTTAAAATTTATATAAATTTAAAAATTAAAATTTTTACTCCCACTTAAAATTTTAACATTTTTTATTTTAAAAATTTTAATTTTTTAACTTATTTTTTAATAAATCTAAAAATTTTATTTTATTTCATTTTTGGAAAAAAAAATTATTAATTTTTAATTTTTAAAATTTATACAATTATTTTATAAATTTTTTAAAATTTATATAAATTTAAAAATTAAAATTTTTACTCCCACTTAAAATTTAAAAATTAATTTTTATTTACTCCCACTTAAAATTTAATTTAAAGGGCTAAATAGTCAAAACACATATTTAACCCTTCAATTTTTCTTATTTCTCTATTCCCAATCAAACACAATTTTCTCTTATTTGTCTTATTCTTTTTATTCCTATATAATTTACCAAATACAATTTTCTTTAAACCCGGTATAACTCTTAAACCGAACCAAACGCAAATTTACTCTATCCCCGGCTAAAACCATAATTTATACCTATCCCCGGTATAACTAAATTTTTCTTATCCCCGAACCAAACGGAGCATAAGGGGTTTTAGGGTTTATGGTTTAGGGTGTTTTAGGGTTCTAGGGTTTGGGGTTTAGGGTTTTAAGGTTTAGAGTATATTTGAAAGGGCAAAATAGTAATTACACACAGATAACGACAGTTCTAAGCGGTACACTAACAGAGTTTAACTTCAGGGGTATTTTGAAAAGAAGTTGGAACGTAAGAAAGGTAGTTTTAATATTAGGCTTCTAAGAGAGGTAAATATGAAAACAGAAAATTTTTTAAAAATATATAAAAAATTATCCCTAAAAAATATATATTATAATATACGAAATAAAATATTATGAAATAAATAAAATATTTTATTATTTTATCGCATGTAATATAATTAAACTAGGGTGATTTTTTAAAAATCCAAATTCGAAACCCACTACAAATTCCGAAACTCCAATCCGATTTCTAATTCGACTGGTTTTAAAAATTTTATATCTAAATTTAGATTTGATCAAAAATTTAGAATTCGAATCGAATTTGAAAATTTTAATTAGAAATAATTATTTTTTTTCTTTTTATAATATTTTAAAATATATTATATTAAATTTAATTTTTTAAAAAATAAATTTAAATATAATATTAAATATATATATATATATATATATATATATATATATATATAACGTAAAATAAATTCGACTTTAGATTGGGCTCATATTTAGATCGGATACCGTCAAAATTCATACCTGAATTCAAATTAATTAAATTTTTATTTTTTATATTTATTTAATATTAAATAAATTTATTCTGTTTAAATTGGAATACAATTTTTTTTTTTAATATTCGTACCATTAACATTCCTACCTAAAATGTAGCCTAAAATAGTGTCGCCTACGTGGATAGCATTGTAACATTTTTTTTTTTTTTTTTCAACCTTATCCTTTAATTGAGTGCAATCCACCGAGCTAACCCACGCAGCGCAGCAATCGGGACCGTCCAAATTTCAACGGTCGTGATCGCAAACCCGATAATCTAGCGGCTCAGACTTATGACGCATATATGGGTTTGTGCGGACGTTGGCGGGTCCGCATAAATCGCAACGTATCCGTTTGACTATTTTATCCGTATCTTTCCCCACCGCCGTATACCGCACCAAAGCCGCGTTAAAAGGGTCAAAAATGTAACATTACTCCCTACATTTTCCTTGAATCATGATTCCGTCCTTTTGGTTAGTTTTTCTTTTTTTTCCAAAAAAAAAAAGAAAAATTAACGAAACAAATAAATAAAGTAAGAGGCCTATTTCTAAATGTTTGAGAGATGAAGGGTCTCCTGTTCTCATCTCAAGCAAAAAGTATTTGAACTAAATCACAATATCGAGATAGTAAAGGGACTACGTTGTAAAATATACTCTGGTAAAAATAATAATAATAATAATAAATCATCTCCTTTGCGATCTCAACCACAGTAGTAGAAAAGGCGAAGAAACTCTCACTCTCTCTCTTTCTCTCTTTTTCATTTTTATTTTTATTTTTAATTTTATTTTTATTTTTATTTTTTATCTCCATTTCCCCTCTCCTCCACTTCACCTCGCTCTTTCCCCTCTCCCCCATTTCTCTCTCTCTCTCTCTCTCTCTCTCTCTCTCTCTCTCCTCTCGCGAGATCTCCGCCCCTTCTCCCCCCGATCCGCCTCCTCCGCCGCCGCGGAGCGGAGATCCAGCGGCGGATCACGCCCCGCCTCCGCCGCCGTAGCCGCCATGGGCGATCGCGTGGAGCTCGTGGCGAGGATAGCGGTGTAGAGAGGGAGGAAGTGAGAGTTCGGGGAGGCGACGACGCTAGAGTTTGGGGAGGGTTTTGGTTTGGAAGGAGGAGATGGAGCAGGGAGGGGACGGGGCGGAGGCGGCGATGGAGACGGGTAGCTGGGTGGAGTCGTACACGGGCATGTCCGCAGACAACATCAAGGGGCTCGTCCTCGCGCTTTCGTCCAGCATCTTCATCGGCGCGAGCTTCATCGTGAAGAAGAAGGGGTTGAAGAAGGCGGGGGCCTCCGGGGTTAGGGCAGGTTCGACCCCTATCGATCTCATCGACTTGTTCTCTCTATCTTTGATCTTGTTACGGTATCTTATTGATCTTTAACGTTTTTGGTTTTGTGGGGATTGAATGATCGCAAGTGGTTATTTCTTAGTGAATTTCTGGTTTCTCACCCAATTGGTGTTCAAACACGAAATCTTGATCTGAATCTAGTACTTGATAGGATTCATTGACTTAAAACAACTAGGAAGTCCATGAAAAAGAAAATCAGTACTTTGTTCTCTACTGTCTATAATCTTTCCTGTACCTTAGGTATAGTATATTTGAAGTCCTATGACTCCTGCAGTGCATCTAAACCTTGGGTACAAGTTTTTGATGATCTGAACTTGCTTTTGCTTGTCGTGTGATACAAATTTAAGGTTCGTATCATGCTTGATTGTGCGAAGGAGTGGTTCCTGAGGGTGTTGGAGCCAGAAAGCAATTGCATGCTAATTTGCCGAGAGATTTATAAATACAATAAACTTGTTTATGTTGCAGGCAGCATAGTCTGTTTAATAGCATATTGCTGTGAATGTTACACAAAAATTACTACTTAAATTCTCATTTTTAGATTACCTGTGTCTTATCTCATTCAAATAATTGGAAGCGGTATGTTCTGTGTGTTGCTTCGTGGTGTAGATATGACTTGGGCATCATGTGATTCTCCGCTATCTTTTTGAGCCACATCATTTTGGTTTTTTTTTCTTTCATGATAATATATTGAATTGAATCATGATACTTTAGATTACAACACTAGCTTAGATGACTTTAGATTACAACACTAGCTTAGATGGCAGCAACTGTCAGGATTGCGTAAAACGAAGGATTTAAGTATCCATCGGCACGGTCCGTATCTATCGTGCCGTATCGTGCCAATAAGATACCGGCACGATACAACCCCCGTGCCAATTGTACAGTTGAAAATTCTCTTTTCTTTAAATTACTATATAATTTTCTTAATAAAGTTCAAAAAATTTGATAAAGATACATAAAAAGTAAATAAAAAATTTTGTTGCTAAAGAAAATAAATATTTCATGCCTTTATGTTTCTTCACACATGTATTTTTTGTGACCGACACTCATTGACACTGTTCGGCACGCGCTGTGCCGTACTGTGCCGGCAAGTTTTCGGTATGATCCTGTGCCACGACACTTAAATCCTTGCAAAAACATGACAGTTGCAGCTTAAATCCTTGCATAAAACATGACAGTTGCAGTTAAGATTGTGAAGCGCTTTGAATATGCATATGCATGGCAAAGGAGGTCCCAAATAGAGAGAGCATTGCATGTGGAAGCCTTTGGTGCCAAGTGGAATCTATTTTTGCTGTTTGGCCTTTTTTAAGCAATGGTGGGTTCAAATGTAGTTTTTTGATGCATGGGTTGTCCTCAATGGGATATGGAATTTTTAACGGCTCTAAGGGCTGTATTTTCCTGATATATACTTTTGTCTTGTATGCACAAGTAGTTTTGCAAGCATAGACATTTGTGATACTTTTACTTAGTATGTGTTATAGGGAAAATGTTAACCTTCTCATTTTGCAACAGGGGTGGGAGGCTATTCTTACTTGTACGAGCCACTTTGGTGGGCAGGCATGATAACAAGTAAGCAGCCAACTTTTACATGTTGGATAATGTTCTTTTGTATTTCATGATTAATGTACTTTTTAGTTTTTCTTTTTGTGTATTTAAATTGAACAGTATTATTCATTAATGGAATAAGGACTTGTAATATTTTGTAAATGCTACAGTGATTGTTGGAGAAGTTGCAAATTTTGCAGCTTATGCATTTGCTCCAGCTATTCTAGTAACTCCTCTTGGTGCTCTTAGCATTATCATCAGGCATGAACTTGAATCACATGTTGTACCTTCAAATTTTGTGCGTTTAAGATCATGTGTTGTCTGATATTTCATGTACTACGTGTGTTGCAGTGCTGCTCTTGCGCGCATTATTTTACGGGAGAGGCTACATATATTTGGTATTCTTGGCTGTGCGCTGTGTGTTGTGGGTTCTACCACTATTGTCCTCCATGCCCCTCAAGAGCGTGAGATCGAGTCAGTGAAGGAAGTATGGGATTTGGCTACTGAACCAGGTTTTGGCAGTTCTCTTTGACTCTTCCAGAATTGATGGTCATCAAGTTATATTTGTCAAATATTATTTTATAAGATGCTGATAAGCCATAATTCATCCTTTCTCGCAGCTTTTCTATTCTATGCGGCGATTGTACTTGCAGCAGTTTTCGTTCTTATATTCCATTTTATTCCACAATATGGACAGACGCATATTATGGTGTATATTGGTGTTTGTTCCCTTGTAGGTTCTTTGTCGGTACGTATTTCTGACATAACATGTTGTTATCTTGGCCTTATTTTTCTGTGATGAGTGGCAAATATTTATTCCATAATTTGTGCAGGTCATGAGTGTGAAAGCTCTTGGAATAGCTTTGAAGTTGACATTTTCAGGAATGAATCAGCTAATTTATCCACAAACTTGGGCTTTCACAATAGTTGTGATTGCTTGCGTGATAACCCAAATGAACTATCTGAACAAGGTACTATGATCTTACACGCAGGAATGTTGGTCTGTTGTTTGCGGGATGGTTTACTATGATTGCTTGGAGTTCATTTCAGTGTGGCTGTAATAAACACGAGTTTTGAACCTATTTAAGTATTGAGCCCTAACAAAGCCTATACATCACCTTGTTATCATTTTTTATGTAGATTCTATTCTTTATAATAGAGCTTATATCTCTCCGTTGTTAGCATTTTGACCTGGATTTTATTTTTTGTTACTTACTACTTCATTTACCAGCAATTCCATTATTTTATTGTTTCCCCGATTTACTTTTTATATGTTATGCAACAATAATAAAGATAAGCAACCAAATAGTGGAAACTATTTCTTAAGTTCGGCTTGTCAAGAGACATTGTAAAGGGATCCACCTGTTTTCGTGGGTTGATAATCCTTCTGGGAGGGGATAGTATAGAAGATGGTACAAAGTAAAATGGGAGTACTTATTTGGAGTGATTTTGTTTTTCTAGTGATTGTTATGAATCCTTTGAATTAAGATAGAAATTCTTTTATGTTGGCTAATTTACGTTCAGGATGTTGGGTAGTATATTCATTATCCAAATATATTGAAAATTAACGTCAGTGTAAAGTATAGGATTAACTACTATTTCCATATAAAAGGTTGGATGAGAAGTACTATTTTCATAGCAGTCTCTGTAATTGGTTATGAATCTTTTACTTAAATCATACCTTGATTTTGAATTTCCTGTCAATATATCTAATTCTCGTGCTTTTTCCTTCCACAGGCTCTCGACACGTTCAATACAGCTGTCGTATCACCAATATATTACACTATGTTTACATCACTAACCATTTTGGCAAGTGTCATCATGTTCAAGGTAACTGCTTATATATAACATGTTATTGTGCAGTTGTTGTTGCAGCATAAGTAGTGAGTTATAAGTGATCGACCGTCCCTAGCGCAAGTGGCAAAAGGCTTGGTGATTGATACCCGAGGTCCCGAGTTCGAAGCCTAGTCGCTTCACATTTCTAGCTAAGTTTATTTTAAAAATAAACAAAGCGGGTAGCATGCTACCTTTCTCTCTCTCTCAAAAAAAAAAGAGTAGTGAGTTATAAGTGATGAGTTGCATTGCAAATCAACCACTAATAAGTGCTCATTGTTATTACTATCTCAGGATAATCTACAAAGTCAAGGTCTATTTAGAGTCTCAACTCGTAAATACTAGATTGTTACCTTGTAAAGGTAATTAAGTGAAATTGGTGCTCTATTTATTGAGATTTAGTCTTCTATTTTTTTTTTTTTAATTGTGATCAGGTTTAGGCCTTGCTTTGCTATGGTTCTTTTATTTTTTATTTTTTTAGATGCCGGCAGTTGTGCCAATATATTCTTGTAACTGCTGGTTAGCTAGCAATGCATCCGGGCTGAATGCAGAATGGCATCTCTTTTGAAAAATAAAGAAACTGAAATAGTTTTTAATAAGGTTTTACTTTTTTTTTTGTTAAACAATAAGTATACAGATTGATAGCAGTCTGCTATCTACCAGTCCATACAATCATGTTATTTGAGTTTGGTAAAATAAAAAAAAAGATGAATGTCATTCGAAAGAAGGCCCTAGTCTATTGCTTGCACTGGCTAGCACTTTTCAAATATCTTTCTAATATAAAAGCCTCAGTTTTCCTCCTTGTTGATCATTAGGTTGTGCTGTTCTTTTAGTATGATTTCTTAAATGATAACTGATTGAATTTTGAGGGGGAGAATAATTCTACGGGTCAGAGTGAGAAAATTATCATGCTTCAGTTTGCTAAAGAAAAGTGCGGAAAAATAGTAAATAGGCTGCAGAAAGAGATAGTAGTCCGGTTAGTTTCAGCGTGTAATTGTGTTCTAAAATAGATGTCTTTTACCTTAATCTGTAGATTACATCAATTACAGTATGTTATGTGAGTGCTTAGTGGCCTTTGTCCCAGATATAGAAGAATTGTAAATAATGTATGCTGAGATTCTTGAATTGATTTGCCACATTCTTGAATTAATTCACTTTTCATGGGAGAGACTCTATGTTTAGTGGAAATTAAAAGCGAATTTATCCTTAGTAGATGCGGTGGAATTGCTAGATACTATTCAGCTTATTCCTCCTTATTTTTGGTTTTTTTTTTTTTTTTTTTTTTTTTTTTGGCTTTATTAGTGTGGCTTTTAAGGTTTTATTAGTGCTTTTCTTCCCTGGATAAGTTAGGAGGGATGTGGATTGGTAGTGTAGGTTTATTCTCTTGAAAATTAGTAATTCTGGCTATCGTAAGTTATTCTATATGATTCATTTGTTTTGGAAATGATGGGATCTGTTTGGTTTGCTATTATTGCCTCTCATCGAAAGTCACATCTCTTCGGTGGGGGAAAAATGCTTCTGTTTTCCTCGTCGCCGTTACCTTCTTTCCGCTTTTGTATTATTCATCTGAAAAATAGATATATATATAGAATGCGTCTTTTAACTTAATGGTGGATGATTAATCAGTTTCTTTACATGCAGGACTGGGATCGGCAAAATCCAACACAAATCGTCACGGAGATGTGTGGCTTTGTTACGATTCTCTCTGGGACCTTTCTTCTTCACAAGACTAAGGACATGGTTGATGGTATGCTTGATGATGCTTCAGTCGATTTATCTGCATCATTTTTCAAAAAAAAAAAAAAAAAAGCCACTTCTCTCTGTGATTTTGCAATTTTGGTCCCACTTTTTTCCCCGTTTTTCAAACTTCTAGTCAAAATTATAATATAATCATCCAAAGAAGAATATTCCATCCTAAAATCATAAAGACAAAAAAAAAAGAGTTAAAAAATCCAAATTGCAGAGTCAAAAATTATTTGGACTTGCTTTTTTCGGTCTATGACTAGTGAGTCTATTTTTCTGTCTCCAACCTTTTCACTTCTCGATGTACTTTTTTTTTCTTCTTCACAGGGCTTACACCATCTCTGTCATTGCGGCTACCTAAACATGCTGATGAGGACGGATTTCCCGCCGAGGGCATCCCGCTTAGGTCTCCGAGGTCTCCAGATTCGTTCCGGTCGCCATGATCGTATGTTTTGGAACTACCTTGTGAATCTCAAGTTTACACAAATTAGGGTTACCTCGGGAAAGCCTGCATTCTTTCATTGGATACGAAATTGTAGAGCTTTTTCTTAGCGTCGCTTATATATTAAAAAAGTTCCATCCCCACCCCCCCCTAAATTTGAAACTTCCCCACAGACATATGGGGATCACATAATCTATACAGTTGAGTGTAATTTAGCCGCAATTGCCGAGAAATTCGTTTAATTTTCTTACAGACTCGAAATCGATTAGTTCTGCTAGAAAGATTGCATTTCGTTATTCAATTGGACTCTTAATAAACCTTATTTCTTTATTTCTTGTTTTCGATTCGAGTTATTTCTTTCCATCAGATGAATAGAGAGTACTCTATCGAATTCGGTGGCGTTTTTGTTTAGATATAATGTAAATAAAATTGTCTCTGGTGTGCTTTTTTGTCGATGAAATTACGGATTTTGTTAACAGTTTTCATGTGGTAGCTACCAGATCTGATGGAGTTAAATCAAGAGAGGAAAAAGTTTAGTAGGGGATTCTATTTGGAAATAGGAATACTTGTAAGATCATGTATCTCTTTGCTCAATATCTTTGTGCTAATGTGCATGGTTACGGTGCCTGATCCGGCATTATCTTTGATTTGAGTTTCCATGTAAAACATTTTCATTTTTGATCCTAAACCCTGGAAACGACATACTTGCATGGAAGGGTACGTGTGTTTGAGGTTTCACTTTCCCATGAAGCAATTCCATTTCCCAAACCAAGGGCAAAAGTGCACCGAAAGGCTCTTTCATCTCCTCCTATTAAAATCCTAAGCATCATCTTTGATCATCTCCATCATCTTCTTCTTCTGTTCCTTCGTGTTCCTGCTTCGATGGATGACGAAAAAGACACGTGCAAGATCCTCCTCGAAGCCCCTGCTGCTGCTGCCGATGGCGATGCTGACGACGACGACGATGGCGGCGCCGAGGAGCCGAACATTGTTTATGTCCTCAACCTCGTCCTCAGCGGCACCGCCCGCCTGAATGTGCTCCTCCCCACCGCCACCATCCTCACCTTCGCCATCTTCGCCCCGCTCCTCACCGACGACGGCCGCTGCCCTCGTCGAATCCATCGTTGTCTCACCGCCGCATTCCTCGCCCTCTGCGCCGCCTCCTGCGTCTTCTTCTCCCTCACCGACAGCTTCCGCGGCCCCTCCGGGTGCCTCCACTACGGCGTCGCCACACCTCACGGTATTTGGGCATTCGGCCTGCGGCGGCGGCGGCGACGAAAAGTTGAGGGCCCAACAACGTACAGGTTGGTTGGTTGTTAAAGACTATTACTGCCGGACTGAAAGCACTGATTTGAGATTACGCATTTTATATTTTTGATATTCAAACGCAGGCTGAGATGGTGGGATCTGTTCCATACGGTGCTGTCGGTGGTGGCGTTCGGGACGTTCGCGGCGGCACACTACGACGTGGTGGGGTGCTACTACCCTTGGATGCCGAGGAATCTCATCAACACCGTTCCCCTGGTCGTCGGCTTCCTCGTCAGCGTCCTCTTCGTTCTCTTCCCTTCCAAGCGGCGCGGGATCGGATACCCCTTCTTGCTCCAGAGTGATGCCATCTACTTGCGACATTGACTGGTTATTACTACTCTGGTACATGTCTCAAAGTTGGGAGATTCCACACTCCATTTGATAATAATACCATTTATTATGATTTAATTTATATGAAATAAATTATATAATTTAAAAATATTTTAAAATATAATTGGCTGAAAAAAAAATACAATATTGTTCTTACACTCTTAAAATAAATATATATTTTACATTCATTCTATCTAGCGATGCAAATGAGGGGATCCGAAAGCAGGAGGGATCCCTTACTTTTCGGTCTCCTCCCTCGTTTCCTTAGCGGGTCGAAACGGATTCAGAATATATTAATTTTTAATTCAGTCTCCCATTTATGCAAATAGTGCGGATTCGTGAGTGAGAGGGTATTTCACTTCCAATCCTCCATCTTATTTTCTTAGTGGGATCGAAACAGATTTAAAATAAATTAATTATTATCGAGCCGAACACGAGCGAGCTGACCCCGGCTCGTGTTCGGCTCGTTTATTAAACGAGCTGAAAAATTCGGCTCGTGTTTGGCTCGTTTACTAAATGAGCGATTCGATCTCGAGCTCATTTCAAGCCAAACACGAGTTGACTCGCGAAAACTGAATTACCATTCCTAGACATATGAGATATGGAGATGTATGATATTTAACAACTAGGGGTGGAACTGGGTCGTGCTTTTACTTAGTTTTTTTTAAAATTAAGGCCCGGCCCAATCGGGTTTTTTTTGGAGGCTCACTTTACGTATTTGTCACATAATACATATATTTTTTTATTGTATAAAATAAAAATAAAAAATTTATTTTTATATGTTTAAGAATTATGACTGAAGTTTGGCCACATAAAAAAGAAATTGATTTACCCCTAAAGTATTATCAATATTTAATTCAATCTTGAAGCCTTATAGTATTAGAAGTTGTAATTATTATTCATAAAAAATAATTTTATTCATTAAATATATAACAAACAACTAGATAGCCAATTAAAATAAGCACACTCCTATTTAATATCAAAATATAATACATATAGATATCTATAATTATATATAACAATACTATAATAAGATATTCTCATATGGAACTAATATATATATATATATATATATATATATATATATATATATATATATATATATATAGTCCGGCTACTATATTATTAATAGTATCAAGATTAAATTATTAGTGCTATTAAGTTTTCTATTCTTAGATCAACCATTTTGATCATTTTTATTCGTTAGATTTTACTATTTTTTCAATCACCTATTAAGCACAAGTAACCCATTGTCATCTCAACTACACATCTTTTAATCCAAGGGTTAAAAACTTAATAGCACCAATGACTTGGTACTATTAATAGTATTCCAGCCTAGCGCTCTCTCTCTCTCTCTCTCTCTCTCCTCTCTCTCTCTCTCTCTCTATCTATATATATATATATATATATAATATATATATATATATATATATATATATATATATATATAGACTAATCGAACGATGGAAAACTTGGCAGCACCAAGTGCTTGGTACTATCGATAGCATAGTAGTCAAATTTTATATATATATATATATATATATATATATATATATATATATATATATATATATATATATATATATATATATGCTGGAATACTATCTGTAGTAAAATTTCATTGTTACTACTGATTTTTTTTCGATGATGGAGCCTCTGATTCGATGATCAGCACCGTTGAACATGATCTAGACCACTGCAACTATCTAGAAATTAAATTTCAAATTTTTTCGACATCATTGACCTGATGATCAAAGAGTTGCAAAATTTATAATTTTATGGTAGAAATGAGACGTTTGCTCGTTTAATGGTGTAAAGAAATCTAAATTAATTAAATTTTGGTTAGAAATTTTTTTAAACTATTTAAAACAAGATCTATACTCTCGATCTTGATTACAAGACTCCTATCATCACTTTTTGAATGATATTCGTTTTCTGCCGTTCATTTTGTATCCACTTGATGGATAAGAAAAAAATATCGAAAAAACTTAAAATTTGATTTCTAAATAGATCCAGTACTTTAACTAATTTCTTCCCTTAAATCATTTTATTCCACCAATCACTCATTTAACCCAAGGGGTCCACTATTATCCTAACCACACATCTTTTCATCCAAGGACTAAAAATTTATAAGCACCAATTACTTGATACTTTTAAAATCATAGGAGCTCAATTCTATATATCTATACATTATATTAATTAACAGCTTCCACTTTACATGTGTCGAAAGAGCCTCTTATCCCCTCTCTCTCTCTCTCTCTCTCTCTCTCTCTCTCTCTCCTTTCAATCTCTTTCTCTCTGCCTCAAGCCACCACCACTGCTCAAGACGAGGCCGTTGCTTATCAGTCCATCTCCCTCTTGCTTCGCGAGCAAGAAAGAACACCCCCCTCCCTCCCCCCCCCCCCAAAAAAGGGGGGAGGGGGTGGATTACTACTTTAGTATGAATACTTAAAAATGCACCCCATAAAATATTTTTATTAATAAAATTATCTATATATTTACAGTTAAAAAAAAATATATTTTATATTTTTTCTTACACAAAACTAATTATGCTAAAAATTTGAAGCTACTTATATAAGTATCATTTATTTATCTGTTAAAAAATAATTATGAATAATTGAGGGTTAAAAATTATTTTGTACCTCATGACTAACATTATTTATTGAATTATATTTATAATTGTTAATTTTAATACTGCATGTTGTTTAAATATAAAATATTTTGAATTTAAACGTAGCGCTTCTATAATAGTATATATATATATATATATATATATATATTATATATATATATATATATATATATATATATATATATATATATTCTTAATAGCACTCTATACTATATATATATATATATATTCTTAATAGCACTCTATAATTCTTAATAGCACTCTATACTATATATATATATATATATTCTTAATAGCATCTATATATATATATTTATATATATATATATATATATATATATATATATATAATATATATATAATATATATATATAATATTATATTTTTAAATATATTGGACTTTTGGGTCGGGCCTGGTCAAGCTTGGATATGTCCAAATATGTCTAAAGTCCGGCACATATATGGCCTATCAGGCCGGACTCTGTTTGGGCCCGGGCCCAGTTCTACTCCTACAGCCCTACTAACAACACCCCACTTTGTCGCATTCAAATTAGAAGAGTTTATCGTAAGATGCGAAA
The DNA here is from genome assembly GCA_029168755.2 of Tillandsia fasciculata. Taxonomy (NCBI): domain Eukaryota; kingdom Viridiplantae; phylum Streptophyta; class Magnoliopsida; order Poales; family Bromeliaceae; genus Tillandsia; species Tillandsia fasciculata. Next base: position 24,836,925 of record CM054942.1, read on the forward strand.
AAAATAATTAGACTGTTGGTACCACTACAACAAAATTAGATATAGAGATACATCTTTATGATATTTTTGTACAAATGTACTATCTATACTTCATCTATATTTAAAATTAGGTTATAGGGATATATTTTCGGGACACATTACAAAAATATGTCGCTATACACTCTAGCGACTGCATATATAGCGATACTAATTATAAATGTCGGTATTTTTATTAGCAGCACTTTTTTTAGATTTTAAAAATACTTTACAGTATCGCTATAGCATAGTTTTATTGTAGTGTATGAGCACTTTTGTGAAAAAAAAGATTTTAATATTTTATTTAAGATTTATGCAGAGTAAAATCTGACAATAAAATGTCGGACCTTAAAAAAAAAAAAAAAAAGAAAAGGTAAAAAAAGGGATATACAAAATATTTTCTTGCTTTTATGTAAAAAGAATCCAATGATAAAAACAGCAAAACAAATTGCTCTTTAACGGAAGTGAAGTGTTGTTTGGGAAGATTATTGCATGGATTGTAGCCCAAATATAGTCTTCTGATCCCAATGTCAACCGTTTATTATGCTTTAATTTATGCGAAATAAATTATATAATTTAAAAATATTTTAAAAAATAATTGGCCAAAGGAAAAAAAGAAGAATAATACTATTTGTATACTCTTAATATATACACTAGAATAAAATTAGGTTATAGGAATATATATTTTTGTGATATTTTTGTACAAATGTCATATTTTATTTTATCTATATCCCAAATTAGATTATAGAAAAATATTTTTAGGACACATTATAATAATGTGCCGCTATACACTTTAGTGACTGCACATATAGCGACACTAATGATAAGTGTCGATATTTTTGTTAGCGATATTTTTTTTAGATTTTAAAAATATTTAAAAGTATCACTATAACATAATTTTGTTGTAGTCTAGATATGCCTATAAGGCGAATCCGAGAGCAGGAGGGGTCCCTCGTCACCTAGCCTTCCACTCCCCACTCATTTTCTTAGGGAGTTGTAGTGAATTCAGGATGAATTAACTTTTATTCTAGTCTTCTATTTCTACAAATGGTGCGGATTCGTGAGTGAGAGGAGTTCTTCACCTTCCAGTCTACTATCTTATTTTCTTAACGGATCAGAGCATATTCACGGTGAATTAATTTTTATTTATTGCCTCTGCTCCATTTAGAACAAGATGGAATTTTTTTGGACCAAAAGAAGTTAAAAATTATTTTATTTTTTTGATTCATTTTTTAGCAAGAGCAATTTTTTTTGAACCAAAAGAAGATTTTTTTTTTTTTTTTTTTTTTTTTTGCTTCATTTTTTTGGCAAATCGAATTGAGCTGGAGACTTTTTTTTTTTTTTCTTTGTTTTTAATTCTCGCTTATCTCCCCTTCAGATCGAATTAGGGTAGGAGCTCCACCTATTCAGATCTAATTGTGTCTCTATTTCAATCCAATTGTTATTTACTTTCTTTTTTTACAAATTGTGACTGATTGAAAGATTCAAAAAAATAGTACCACATATTAAAAAGGGACAAGAAACTAACAATTTTATATCTATTAAATTAAAATATAATATAAAATTATTAATTAAAAATCTAATCATAAAATTTTGAATGTGACCCATGAGAAATGGTTCTATGGAGATGTGTTCCTTTTAAAAGTCAGTGTTGGGTCTTTTTTTTTTTTCCATTTACAAATTGTGACTGATTGAAAGATTTTTAAAAAATACCACCACATATTAAAAAGGACAAAAATAAATTGCACTATCAGTTTTCAAAATGAACAGAGAGTCGCTTTACAAATTGTCTCCTGACACTCTTATTTATTGAATAAATGAGATATAAAAAATATATTTTTAAAAAATATATAAATATAATATATTTATTTATTTTTTTAAAATTGTAGTCAAATTTTATTTTGCTTCTCCAATTAATTTGTAAGTTCCGCGTTAAAAGAGTTAAAGACTTTTGTTTTTATTATTTTTTTAATTTAATAGTTAAATTTATAATGCATCGAGTTATATATATTTTTTTGCTGGATTAAAAATATAAAACAAATATAGACTTGATAAAAAATGTGGGGATAATAGTGATCCACTTAACTTTAAAGTGTTAAGAAAATAAATTAAATTATGATTAAATTATATACTGTCTATTCTATCTGATGCTGTCTCAGCATTTATTTTTTATAGTTGGATGCACTATTTTTTTACATGTAGTTGTAGTTTAATGTACCTTTTTTTCTTTTTTCTTTTTTTCTTTTTTTTTTTTTTTTCTAATGGTATAATTTTCTATATAAAAAATTTTATTATTGACGAAAAAAATATAATATAGTAACACTTTTCTCCACAAATATATATATAATTATTATTAGGATTGAACTATTATATTTTTAAAAGTATAAATTTATTAGTGTTCGTAAATTTTTAGTCAATTTTTTTGAGAAAAAGATAGCGTGTTACCCGCTACATTTAATTAGAAGATGAACTAGGCTACAACAGTGAGACAAACAGGTCTTGCGAGAGAGGGGAAAAAAAAAAAAAAAGAAAAGAAAAAAAGAAAAAAAAAGCTAACGGTCCCGAGCAGTTTTCCTATACGGACTTTTTGGTCTTGTCCCATAGTTGCCCTAACCGGATAGTCCAGATCTTCGCAACCGGATAGTCCAGATCTTCGCAAATAGGAGGTCAGTAGAAGAGTTATGGAAAATCACCTTGTTCCTAACCAACCAGACCATCCACCAGATAATAGCCAATTTAATCAGTTTTTTGTTGACACGCAAAGGATTTTCGGGTCGTCCATTTTTTCCAAATGTTTCTAGTGTCTTCCCGCGGATTGTCCCTCTCCAAATCTCCGAGAATCGTCCACAACAAGTACTGAGTGTAAACGCATTTTGTGAGGAGATGATCTGTGAATTCCGTCTCGGTGTCGCAAAAAATATACAGTAAATTTTTAGTCATTGAATAAAAAAATTTACGGTTAAAACTATAGTAAATTTTTTAAATTTAATTAAAAAAATAAATTTAATAATAAAAAATTTATAAATATCAATATTAATCGATTATATGATGGAATCGGTATTCTAGTCAAATACTTTTGTGTAACGTGTCAAACCTTTTATGACATTAATTTCAACTTTATGACTCAGCACTACATATCTCCACAACTTTGTTAATTTAGATCTCAAGGGCTATGATGATAGTGAATAAATTTTCAAGTAACCTCCAAAGTATTAATTGTCATAATGGAAGTGATAAAAAAAATTTAATAGTTGATATTCAAGTTAGAAATTTAATTATTTTATATTTATTTAAGTTTATTTTAAAAATAAACGAAGTGGATAGTATATTATATATATATTTTTTTTTTAAAAAAAATCCTGCAAAGTGAAGGTGGATAAATTAATTTGTGAAGTGATTTCTTCTTATCTATTTTCAATGAATGAAATATAAAATATATATATAATTAAAAAAAATAGTAATTTTTTTAAAATTTTTCTCTCTTCAATAAGCCAAAAAATTAAATACAATAACACATTATGACAATCTAGATGTAGAATTTGTCACACCCATTTAATACAAATTAAGAAAGAGACAACGATGATATGCCATAGATACTGTACCTTACATATTGTGAGGACCAAAAAAATAGTTTAATATTTTTTAGGATAAATTGCGCTCTTAGTTCATCAACTTTTGGAGCCCTCTCAAACTTTTAAGCTGTACATTTAACGTCTCAAAATTTTAAATGTGTTTCTTGTAGTTGTGTTGCAATTGTTGTTTATTTTTTTTTTTTGTTATTGTACATTGGATTCAGCAGTCCTCGATCAACTCTATCTTATATTTTTTCTAATTTCAAAAGTTTGGAGATCAAATTGAAACTCTTTTAAAAGTTTAAGAACTAGTGGATGGTGCAATTTATTCATTGAATATTTCAATAGCCATCAACATATGTATAAATTGAGTACCCAAGGGAACATGCATGGCTCAAACATTGTTGTAACTTAGAATCCTAGCTCCATGGCTTCTTCACTAGTAGTAGAACTAGCAATTGAATACTCCATGGCTCTACTGCTGTCCCTTCTTTTGCTTCTCCCTCTCCTCTTACTACTACTACTACTAAGGACTAAGAGATCCTCCAATAGAACCAATCTCCCTCCTTCCCCTCCTAAGCTCCCTTTTATAGGCAATCTCCACCAGTTCGGTTCGCTCCCTCATCGCGCTCTTCACACTCTTTCCACCAAGTATGGCGACCTCATGCTTCTCCGCCTCGGCGAGATCCGAACACTTGTCGTCTCGTCTCCTGACATGGCTCGCGAGATCATGAAAACCCACGATCAAATCTTCGCGAACCGCCCTTCAATAAAGTCCGCGGAGATCCTTCTATACAACTCGATGGATTTAGCTTTCGGGCGCTACGGCGAGCATTGGAGGCGAATGAGGAAGCTATGCATACTCCACTTATTGAGTGCTAAAAGAGTGCAATCATACAACCAAGTGCGAGAAGAGGAGGTGGGCATCATGATTCGAAAGATCACCCAAATCTCTCAAAAGCAAAATTTGATCGATCTAAGCGAAATTCTATTCTCCTTTGCAAACGATATCGTATGTAGGGTGGTTTCGGGGAAGTTCTCAAGAGAGGAAGGGCGAAACGAGCTATTCCGCAAAGTTATCGAGGAGAATATTTATTTACTTGGGGGGCTCTTTGTGGGGGACTATTTTCCTTCACTAGGATGGTTGGATAAGTTTCTAACATTGAACGCGAGGGCGAAAAGGAACTTCGAGAGATGGGATAAGTTACTTGAGGAGGTGATCAAGGAGCATGAGACTAAGCACAAGGTTAAAAAAGATGATGCGGAGGAGGATTTTGTGGATGTGTTGCTCACTCTTCAAAAAGACCCCAACATGGATTTTGCTTTGAAGATCGAGAGCATTAAAGCACTTTTACTGGTAACATCTATCTTGTGTTTTTACTCTCCTCCTGTTCATGAAATGGTTCTTAATTAGTTTGCAATTATTAAATATGAATACTAGTGTTAAATTGTTGAATTTCTTTTGCCCTTGTTTTCTTTAGGACATGTTTGCTGCAGGAACAGATACGACATACATAGCCCTAGAATGGATCATGGCGGAGCTCGTTAAAAACCCTAACACAAAGAGGAGATTACAAGATGAGGTGAGACGAACTAAAGCTACCAAAAGTGGCATGATCGGAGTCGATGATTTGAACGCGATGAGCTACTTGAAGGCCGTGGTTAAGGAGACACTGCGGTTGCACCCTCCAGCTCCGCTACTACTTCCTCGAGAATCAATGCAAGATTGCTACATCAAAGACTACTTCGTTCCTCATAAAACGCGAGTGATCATTAATGCCTGGGCCATCAATCGAGACCCCATTCTTTGGGATTCGCCCCATGAATTTCGTCCCGAGAGGTTTCTCGATACTTCTTCCGTAGATTTTAAAGGTAATGATTTTCAGTTCATTCCTTTCGGTGCGGGTCGAAGGATTTGTCCTGCGATGCAGTTCGCGGTCTCAAGTTTAGAGCTCGCGGTCGCGAATCTTGTACACGGATTTGAGTGGGAGTTACCTCATGGCTTGACAGAGGAGGAGTTGGACATGATTGAGGCTCCTGGATTGACTACTAAGAGGAGAGAAAAGCTTCTGCTTATGGCTAAACCATGTTGCATGTAGATCATATATATATATATATATATATATATATATATATATATATATATATATATATATAATATGCACGAGAGGGAGAACAGATAACATGGCTAAGATGGCTGGGTGGGAAATATTTTTTACGTGTTTTGTGGTTGTGAGAAGGAGACGATAGATCACTTCTTAATATATATATATATATATATATATATATATATATATATATATATATATATATATATATAGTAAATAATGACTCGCAAGAGTGCTTTGTGAAAAAGTTACTTTCACTAGAGCGACAAAAGAGACAGCCCTCCAATTCCATGGCACTACTTAATTTGTTGTTTTGTCACAATTAATTGTTATATATATATATAGAGTAAAACAATGACTCGCAGCAAGAGTGCTTTGTAAAAAAAGTTATTTTCGCTAGAGCGACAAAAGAGATGAGCCCTCCAATTCCATGACACTACTTAATTTGTTGTTTTGTCACAATTAATTGTTATATATATATATATATATATACTAAACAATGACTCGCAAGAGTGCTTTGTGAAAAAGTTACTTTCACTAGAGCGACAAAAGAGACGAGCCCTCCAATTCCATGACACTATTTAATTTATTGTTTTGTCATAATTAATTGTTATATATATATATATATATATATATATATATATATATATATATATATATAGTAAACAATGACTGGCAAAAGGTGCTTTGTGAAAAAGTTATTTTCACTAGAGCGAGCGAGACGAGCCCTCCAATTCCATGGCACTACTTAATTTGTTGTTTTGTCACAATTAATTGATATATATATATATATACTAAACAATGACTAGTAAAAGTGTTTTGTGAAAAAGTTACTTTCACCAGAGGGACAAAAGAGACGAGCCCTCCAATTCCATGGCACTACTTGTTTTGTCACAATTAATTGTGTTATTAATTAACTACTTATTCTATGGCTGCTTGGAAATCTCCTCCTCTCTGACTCTGAATGATTCACGTCAAATTAAATTTGTCACTATTTAACAACATTCATTTCCGTATACGACAACAAGAAAATGGACTTCTCCTGCACAAAAGTTTGAAACAATTAAATGGCACTGCATGTGGATGCAATTTTGTGAAAATAAAAAAAATATATGCATTTTGTCCGGCTGAATAATACAATAATATATATTACTGTTCGTGCCAAAAAATTATGTTGATCGTTGATCCTGTCTGGTCTTCGATCGGCTCCGAATGTTGACAATCTAAAATGTGTTGCGTGCTAAAAACAAACAATTAGGCTGAGGTGGAATTTTTTTCGCCGAATTTTCTTCAATGAAACACAGTACAGAGTTCGGCCTAGAAGAGCCGGACTATCTACTGAACGATTACTCAAAAAAATTTTAAAGAATCGACTCGGTTCAATCAGATCGAGTCGTCTTGTATTGCTTAAAAGGAAAATAGTTACAGGATTAAGACTAGTACTACTCCTAGGAAGACAATAAGAAAAGATGTAAAGAAAAATAGTAAATTTTAATTTAGGAAAGTTATAAATGCAAAAATTAAAGATATTGAAAAGTATGGGTGATCACTAGCTTATACGATTGCAGAACCCCTTATACGATAGGCCGGATTCGGGCGCCCGAATCTTGCGCCCGAATCTGATTTTCTTTTTTTTTTTTGGTGGGTTGGGCTATAAATAGCCCATTGGGGGTTTCTTTATGGGTTTTTCCGAGCCCATCTCGAGCCCATTTTCGTCAGGGAGGTTCTTCATCGGGTTTTCTTCGATTTTCGGCATCCCGGGAATTTTTGCAAGGCGTTTCATCAGCTTTCTCCTCGACATCGCGAGCTTCGACGTGTCTTCGTTATCAATCTTCTCCGTCGACGTTTCTTCCGCGAGCTCCCCTGGGTTGACAGGAGGGAGTTTTTGGCTGGTTTTTGCAACATCGGTTCCGCGAGAGGTAGACCTTCGTTTTTCGTGTTTACCGCTCTTCTCAGTTTTGGGTTTTTATTGGGGTATTCGGAGCATATTTGAACCCCTTTTCTTGCTGCTGGTTTTCCTGGACAGCGGAGCTTGTTCGAATTTTATCTCCGCGCTCGGTTATCAAATTTCAACCTGTGAGGACTCGATCGACGTCTTCGCTTCGCAAGGATGGCATCCGTATTTTTATTGGAATTTTTGGAGATCATATCGCAGATGATATTTTGACTTCTTTCGGACTGATCTTTCCGCAGATTTGTGATTGTGGGGATTGTTGCTTACCGCGATGTTTGGACTGTATCTTTGTGCCCAGGAGAAATTTTTAGGTGTTTTTGTGCTCGTTGGAATCGTGGGAATATGAGGATTATCCCCGTTCAGTTTCAGCCCATGTGGACTTTGGATCGACGCGCACTTTCTGGTGGGTTGCTTCATCTCCAAAATCGGTGGACGGTTCTCTAATTCTATTGAATAGTAATCATGCATGATTGTGGGAGGTGTTAGGAAGCATGTTAGAGAGAGAGATGAGGTTTTCTTGTGTTGTTATTGAGATCATATCGGTTAATGCTTCCTCTTTGTATTAATAAATGCTAGTATTGGAACTTGGACCTAGCACCCTGTCATATGTTTGCATGTGTAAACCAAACTAGTAAAGTACCCCCACTTGGGCTAGGTTTTCTTTATGCTTTAGACATCAACACTTTACATTTTATTCCTGGACATAGTGTTTTTCTCGCCCGGGTAGTGGGCTGAGTGTTCGGGATTTATTTTAGTGTAGGATGCATGTTACACTCGTGCTTGGAGGCCGAGTGGAGTCTGGTAGATGTAACTAGTCTTGTATCTGTGGTGGGAGCCGTTTGGGTAAACAGTGTTCCCGGGTTGTTGAGTTTCTCTGATTTATTTGTCGTCACTATGATTGTGGCAGTAGTGTACTAGTGATAGCAGGATCTTGAACCTAGAATCTTTTTGGACACACATGATTTTAGTCAACCAATATTTTTTTTCTTCCAAATATCGAAGGGTCGCCAGAGTCTATTCTTGTCTGATTGGGCGAAGGCATTAGCCCTTCGGGGTTTGGGAATAAAACTTATTTTCTAACTGATTTTCCTAAAAAGAGCTAAAAATCATTAAAATGGGTTTTCTCAAATCAAGATGGTTTTATAAAAAGAAAAAGAACTACTTTTAGTCCTCACCCCTAGGGGGTTCGAGTGAAAATGGTTTTCAGTAATAAATATCACATTTTTCTGTAAACTTCCTCACCCGGGAGGGTTCGAGTGATCTGGGTTCTAAGGGTTGTTCCTCCTTTGGGTCGAGAACAACGAGAGGCTATGCCTAGAGCCTTGTTGGATTTGGATTGTAGGTACTAGTCTTTCGGGGTGCTCGAACCCCTCATTGTCATCGGCTGTGGAGTATCTCCAGTCTAGTGGGTTTTAGCACGTTGAGTTTGATGTCCTGTTGTGGGAGCCGTCGGGTTGATGGTAGTCCCGGCTGTCGAGTATTTCCAGCTTGTAAGTTAGTGATGTGCTTTAGGCACTGTCGATCTTGTTGATCATGGATTTGGATTATAGCCTGCATGAGCCATATTGAGCTCGACAAAGATGCGCAGATACTTTCCTCGGTGGGGTCGCACCCCTCGAGTGCCGCTCCAGAGCTGGGCATGTTACTTTGCTATCGCGACTTGTCGACGCATTCCTTCTGGCTGGGCCAGTTTTGGCAGTCACGGACGCCCTACGTAAGTCCAGTCCTCCGTGGATGTAATGGCAGTAGGTGGGCGCATGTTTGACTGGACCCTATGTGGCAGTCACTGTGATTGGGTTGATTGAGTATTTTGGGTTAGAGTCGATGCATCATTTTCATCTGTATCACCTATTGACACTACACCAAAACTAGTTTTTGCTGGTACTTTTGTGGTGGCATTTAGAAAAAAAGCCACCAAAAATAAATTTTTGCCGGCAATTTTTTAAAAATGCCCTTAAAAAAATTATATTTATTTTATTTTATTTATTTGTTTAATCTTTAAAAAAATTATATTAAAAATACCCAAAAAAAAAATTTTACTGATATTTTTTTAATGGCTTTTGTAAAAAAATGCCACTAAAACCTAATTAATACTGGCATTTGAATTAATTGCCAGCAATTAATTGCTAGTAATTAATACTGGCATTTGAATTAATATATTTAATCTATTACTAATTTGAAAAATTATCCTAACAAATGCCAGCAAAGGGGAAATTTAATTCCCGCGCACGGTCGCTGTCTATCGCGCAGGGGAAAATTTAGCTATCGCGAGCGCTCGCGCAAGAAAGAAAACAAAAAAAACCCAAAAAAATTCCCTAGCTTCTTCCCCAACCGCGCGCGAGCTTTCTCCCTGTCTGCGCGCTAGCTCCCCCGGCCACCGTCTCCCTGCGGCCACCTCTACCGCGCGCCTCCGCCGCCTTGGCCACCGCCTCCCCTGCGACCATCCATCCCGCGCGCAAGCCTCTCCCTGTCCGCTCCCCTGGCCACAGCCTCCCCTGCGGCCACCTCTACCGCGCGCCTCCGCCGCCTCGGCCACCGCCTCCCCTGCGGCCACCTCTACCGCGCGCCTCCGCCGCCTCGGCCACCGCCTTCCCTACGGCCACCTCTACCGCGTGCGCACCTCTCCCTGTCCGCTCCCCCGGCCACCGCCTCCCCTGCGGCCTGGATCTTTTCTTTTCCCTCGCGCGCACACGACCAGAGCTAGCCCTAGCGTTCCCAAATTGCAAATTAAGCTGCCGCAGATAATTAATGTTCCTTAGGGTTTTTCGTTTCGAACCGCTTCTCTGATTCGAAAAATTTTAATTTTAATTTTTTGTTATCTGCTGTTTGGGAAATTTAGAGCGAACTCCGCCCTTCGATTTGTGGAGGAGATGGAGCAGCTCAACTCGAAGCTATACGAGAAGTACAAGAATTTGAAGGTGATTTACCTCACCCTCGATTTTTTGGATTCTGTGTTTTTTTTTTTTTTTAATCTTTATTAACGATCTCAGTATTGATGTTTTCAGAAGAGGAAGTTGTTTGAAGAGGAGTGGGATCAAAAAAGAGATGCTGAGATAAGAAATTATCAACTGGGTATTTGTCCCCTTGTCTAATTTTGTTTTATTTTGTATTAAATTTTTGTATATATATTTTTACTTTTTCACCAAATATTTTGGTTTTATTATACTTAGGGATTGTTTGGTGAGATGTAAAAAAAAAAAAAAAATCTGCTCCTGCGGGAAGCAGAAATGAGATTAGAAGCTCCAATTTGGTGCTTCAGATTAATTCGTTATGCATGTACAGTTGCTTGTGTTGGGCGGGAATGGATTTGTTGGTTCACATGTTTGCAAAGAGGCTTTGGATCGAGGCTTGTCTGTTTCTAGCCTTAGCACGTATACACATCTTGAGAACTAAACTATGTCCATTTTATGTTAGGACCTATTTCTTGTTTCTCTGATTGTAGCTGTGTCAATTATGCTCTTCTTTGAGAACTATATGCATTTTATTTTGGGCCATATTGCTTGATGAGATCTTTCGGTTGTATGCTGTCGATTAGCATGCTGAAATTTTGCAGCATGTTATTGAGTACACTGATTTAGTCAAGTGCAGCAAATTGGTGTCTGAAGTCCCATAATACCTCCATTCCCATTGGTGTGGCAAAAAGTCTAGAAACAGATAGAAACAGAGGATAGGGTAAATTCTGCGATTAACGCTGAGTAGGAGTTGAATTTCACAAATAAATTTTAGAGAGACTTGCTCCAAAAAATTCCCAATATGGGATAAACTAGTGGCTTATCTGGTACACACGTCAGTAAGTCAAAATCAAACATGGAGGAGGTCAAGTTACACATGGAAGTTATAATCAGATGGTATGACCTAAACATTACTCTAATTTGTAGATGCGCTTCCGTATAATAACTATAGTAATAAATTTGCACTCATGTCAAACTTTCAAATGCTGAGATTTGTTTAAAGTAGAAATTTACTCCTTTCTTTTGTCTAGTCCCTAGTAAAAAAGTTCTTATCCTTTCAATTAAAGTGTGCCACTTTTTTGCTTTTCATGTTTGCGGGTTTAAGCTTCTTCCTAAATTTCTATTCATTTGTCTTGCTCTAGAATACCTAGATATGATGTGATTTTCAAGCTGTTGTGCAAAAGATTATTTTTGGGGGTGAAAATTTAATACCATTTGTATTTTGAGGTCGCATTTATGGATGATTTTTTATTCCATCAATGAATGCAACATAATTCTGTTGAAATTTGCTGACACTTGTCATTGGGTAATATATATTTCCATATGATTTGTTGATTTTAGCATTAAGGGGTTAAAGCTGTTAAATCAATATATATTTTTTAATTTTCACACTGGAATAGTTTAATGTATTGCGCTTTCTAGAGGCAACTAATATCGTGCCTTTAATTTGATTGTCAGATCTGGAAGGTCATCTATACGTGAATCTTGGGCTGATAAAGTTGAGTGGCATCAAGGTTGAATCTCAAAGAGGAAGAGCCTCAATCGTTTACCCCTCTTTTTTCCTTTTCCATTTGCTTCTTTTGTTTTGTTTTGTTTTGCTTTGTTTTTTTTTTTTTTTTTTTTTGTCTTACTATTGCTTATTGTAGGAAACCTTCTGGTACCTGATTCATTGAAGGATGTTATGAATGGCGTTACTGCTGTGGTATGTGTTTTATTGCTTATTACCATTGTCAAAGGTATTTAGATGTACTAAAGAGTTGTTAACAATATGAATTATAAATTAATTGTAGTATTAATTAATTTTATTTCATTTAGTTCCTTTATTTTAAAACTGCTTTATCTGCTATTGTAAATTCAAAACTTTTGGTTAATATTGAATTATATTGCCTAATATTTAGTTCAATCTGGCGAGTGTGTCCCAGCTTTCGATGATTTTCTTTCAAACTTGTTTACAGTATCTTAATCTTAACTGTCAGTTTAATTGAAAAAGCTCAACTGTACCACCGGAACTATTTGGAATTTTAGTTAAAAATATCTAACTTCCTTTATTCGTATCCATACAGCCTTGTCTTTGTTTTTATCTATATGCCTTGTTGCTGGTATTTGTTCGGGCTTTTATCTATTAGAGGGTTGTGTAGAAATCTTATACCTGTTAAATAGTGTATCTTGCTAACGATTTTATTTTGCTTTGATTGTTGAGAAATTTCTGAAAAAAAAAAGAAACAAAACCAGCCAGCTGCTGCTTGAGCAACTTGAGCAGCTGCTTGAGCAGCAGCTTCTGCTGAGCTTGAGCAGCAGCTCCTCTGATCGATTCGTTCTCGCGCTCTTTCTTATTCGGAGGGTGCCATTCTTTTTGGGGCTCAATTTCGTTCCCTTTTTGTCACGCCCCGGGGTCGAAACTGCGACCCGGGCTCGCCAACAGATCCGCCATCTGTACGAAAACTGCCGTACAGACGAAGCGTCTACCCTGCAAAAGATCTAAAGCTACACAAGTATCAGAGCTGAAAATAAAACTAGTAGCTAACAAAAAGCGCTTAATACCAGAAATAAATAAAGCTTCACTAATAAATAATCCTCAAAACAGATCCCTTAATTCCACCTTTATATACTACATATGTGCATAATTTAATTCCATCTTAATTAAACATATAACTCACACACAATTGCAAGCTCCAAGTGTCCACATAAAACCCACCTGCACACTTACAAGCTCCAGATGTACACACAAATATACACAGCCAAGCGCCTTAATCACACACCACACCACAAAAACACTATACATCCACCACCAAGGTCACACTGTGCCCAAATAATAATTATCCACATCACAAATCCATGAGCTCCTACAGCAAATTTTCAATTGTAATGCTCTCATAATATACCCATAAGCATGTTCAGATGCATTCCCAAAAGAAAACCCACAACCATATTCCTTCACACTTGCATGCTCAGGTAAATTCCAAAATCCACAATACAAACACACTGGAGAAAACCGCGCGCAGGCTCCACCCGACACCACGGCATGAGCCATCGCTTCTACCTGCTGCCCTGAGAGAGGAAATAGAGAGAAAACCGAAAAAAAAAACATTAAATTCAAATCCTAAAAAAAAAAAAACCCACGCAGCCGCCGCGCCGCCCATGCGCGCCGCTGCCGCTGCCGCGCGGCGCCAGGGCCCGCAGCGCGCCCGCTGCAGTTGCAGCGCTGCGCGCCGCGCGCCGCGCGCCCTGAGCGCCGTGCGCCTTGCGCGCCCGCCGCGCGCTGCTGCAGCGCGGTGCCTGATGCCCGCGCTGCAGCCGCGCGGTACCCGCAGCGCGCCTTGCGCGCTGCTGCTTCGTGGCATGGCCACCCCGCCAGGACAGCAGTCCCACACAAGCATAGTCCAAGCTTCAACTCTCTCTCTCTCTAAAATAAAAAAAAAAACTTACCTTGCTAGGAGATCAACGCGCACCGCGCTCCGCTCGCTCCTCCTCGGCCTTACGCAAGGGAAAAAAAAAACCACAACTCAACTTCTTATCTCTCTTTTCCTCCGTCTTGATCTTCCTTCTTCATTTCCCTGTTTGCACACCCTTTCCTCTGTTTCAATAAAGGAGGAGGTGAAGTGGCATTTAAAGTGGGTGGTAGGTGAAGGTATTAAATAGGCCTCTGACTCAACAAATATCTCAAACCCCTTAAAAAAAAAAAAAAAAAACCATTCATTCTCTTCTCTTGCTTTTCTTTTCTTTCAATATTCCCAAGCAGGCACAAAAACAACACCTTCTTAATTAGTGGGAGTTAATTAAGTGGTTGGAAACAATTTAATACTCTCCCCATTCCAAAAATATCAGAACCCTCAAAACCACATCCACTCATCCACACACCTCTTTACACTAATTCTTCACAGGTTACAATCCATAATTTAACTAATTAAATTAATTAGTTAAATAATTAATTTATCCAATTTAACCAACTCCAAGTCACTTTTTGCCTTCGGGGTCTCCGCACCGCCCCGAAACCTCCCGAACTCCGCTGTAATATGAAAATACACATGTCCACAGTTTCTTCTCCTCAAAAAGCTCAACCGTTGAGTCGGGGTGCTCAATCCAACCACCGGCTCCAAAATCGTCAGTTCCGACTCACTTTTTGCCTCCGGGTTCTCCGTGTCTGTCCGGAACCTCCCGAACTCCGCTGCAATCTCTAAGTATACCTGTTCCAAGTATTTCCAAATTTTCTGCACTCCACTGTGGAGTCGATGCTTCCCCGAAACCAGTCCTCTATTAGCGCACCAAGCCCGAAAAACTCCGAATCAAGCCGGGGCTTCCGCGTGGAACCGAATCAACTCGAACTCATCTGTAACCCCAAAATGGAACACGCGCCGGCGATTTATCCACACCACGCCATCACACGAGGTCGGTGCGCTATCCGAAATCCCGGTACTCTACACTCTCCCCTCCTTAAAAAGGTTTCGTCCTCGAAACCCAAAATAAATCCATAACTCTGGAGGGTATCACAGTCAAAAAGGTTTCGTCCTCGAAATGCTCACCCCTACTTATTCAAGACATCGGATTGAGAATTGTGGTTGAGTCTTGTTTCGAGGACGAAACTCTTTTTAGTGGGGGAGGATGTGATGATCCGGACTCCCGCAGAAGCCAAACAGTGACTAAGGGGAGCTTGTACAGTGCAATAAAGCCCGTAGAAACGAAATTGGATATTTTTAATTGACTCTGCGCGAAAATCAGAGCAAACGGAAATTTTCGGGAGCTTTTTACAAAATTTCGGATGAGAATTTGGCGAAACGGACGGCGGAATCGGACTCAGCGCGCGAAAACGGTCGAAATGGTATATTCGCTTTATTTTTCGGCACCTGGGTACTGTTCACCGGAACAGTAACGGCCGGAGTTACTGTTCCGGCCGGCGGCGGCCGCCGGCGAGCGGCGGAGGGCGGCGGCGCACGGCGGCGGGCAGCGGCGCAGCGGCGGGGCAGCGGCGGAGCGCGGAGGAAAGCGGCGCGGGCAGGCGCGGGCAGCGCGGGCAGGCGCGGGCAGGCGCGGGCAGGGCGCTCGGTGCGCGGTCCATGGGCCAGGCGTGCACCGGGTGCACCAACTTTTCCCCGTGCCACGTGGCATCTCCTGATTGGCGGGCCGGCTTCTAGAAACGTCTAGATGCTTGACACGTGGCATCATCCTGTTGGCCGACAGGTTTCCGGAAAACCCGGAGCGCGGAGCTGCACATGGACCACGTGGGACACGTGGCAATTTCTGATTGGCCCTTGCACGGATGTTTCCTGTTTGGGTGACACGTGGCGCTTCCTGGTTGGCCCGTTTCGGTGTTTCGTGTTTGGATCAGGATTTCGTGAGGGAATATTCCCTTTTGGCCCACTATATAAAGGATCCCCCACCCCCTCTCTTTGCACCTTGGAATCCGAGCCTTTAGAGAGAGAAACTGAAAAAGTGTTCTATATGAAAGTTGTTCCTCTCTCTCTCTTCTTTCTCTCTCTAGAATCTCAGAAATTTAGGAGTTACAGATAGAGAGATATCTGCGACGCGGCGCACTGCGACGATTTTTCTTTTAGGCCCATTTCCCGTCGCAGTTCCGTCGAAAATTCACTGCGGGCTAACCAGGAGGAATTTTTGGACGATTTTTGCGACAGCGCGACCGTAAGAGGTAGGGCTTCGATTTCCGTATTGATCATTTTGCTCCATTTCGTACTTTTGGCACAGTTTTTAGGTCCTCTTTGACCCCCTTTTTACTGTGATGATTTTTGGACAGCACCAACTTCTCCGATTTTTATCTTGACGTAGGAGCGTCAGATCGAGGCGTTTTAAGAGTCGATTTTGATCTACTCTTCGCGAGGAACGCAACCGTGATTTTTCTGGGATTTTAGGAGCTCATTTTAGAGGTGAAAAATTCCTCTTTTCTCGTGCTGTCTGAAAAACAGCAAATATTGTGCTTTTTGGGCTTTGTATTTATACCGGGAGCATTGGTTTGCAGGATTAAGGACTGTGGACAACCAGGAGACTACCTGGGGTGTTGTTTGAGCTGTTCAAGGTGGGCGGTTGTTGCTTACCTCATTTTTGACAAGCTCACTGGGATTACTGGAAATCCCCTAAAATATGATAATTAATGAGAACCATTGGGACAAACTAACAGGACTACTAACAGGACTACTAACAGGACTACTAACAGGACAATTAATGAGAACCATTGGGACAAATTATTATGACAAATGACAAGGACCGCTGGGATAAACTCCCCTAAAATTTATATAACCCCACAAATGATATGATGACTTATATTGGGACACTGTGATTGAGACAAAGGCTATGATCTCGCATGCAAATGACTTTTATTCAGTAAATCAATCGTTTTAAACTTTTGACTCTATTTTACAACTTTTAAAAATAAAGACAGTTGCATGCATGCCCGGACATCAGGTAAGGCCACTATTCCTTGCTACACTATCATTTTGGGATTTGAACATGTTTTATTGTTGTCCTTTGCATTCATAGGTTGTTGCTCAAGTGTGAGCAGGGGTTTGGGATAGTGTAGCCAGAGTTGGGCTAGATTGTGGACTTGTGGGGTATTGCGGTGACCGCGGACAGTAGGCGGTTGACCAGATGTTTATCCTTGCATCAGATTGGGGTTGAGTTTATTTATTGCATCAGTTGGGGATTGGGTTTCTATAGTGGATGAAGTTTCCCACTTTGATCATGATTATGATTTAGTCCTGCTATATTGAGACATGTGCTACAGAGATGCTTGTGATACTGATGACAGAGATATTTTACTCGTGTGGGTCGCTCCCCTCGAGTGCCACTCCGGAGTGTGTTATTATCCCCTATCGGCAACCCCGATTTGGCCAACATTATCCCCTATCGGCATATCCGATTTGGCAAATACTATCCCCTATCGGCGTTATACCCGATTTGGCAAGGCACAGCAGGAAGTACCAGTTTTGCTAGTGACACCAGTTTGAGTTCATTCAGACAGGCATTTATACACTAATTCATACATTTAGTTATTCCATTGCTTGGCATTTAGAGGCATGGTGGTGGTAGTTTCCTTTTTATCAGCAGTCTTTATAGCTTATAACTGTTCTTTCCTGTTGCCTCTAGTAGTCCTAGTGGGTGCGTCAGAGTTGAGGTTTTTACCCACTAGGGGAGGCTGCTGGTTTATCTGGTAGTTCTCACCCCCATTATTGCTTTCCGTTTCTTGCTTCTTCTTTTTGCAGAGTCATCTGCGGGAGCTGCTAGGCTATCAGCAGCTGATAAAGGTAAGGGGATCGCTGAGTAGAGGGATCTCCTGGAAGACTGAGAGCTGTAGATAGACGTCGTACCCTACTCTGACTGTAATATTCTCCTTTTATTTTGGGTCTGGCTTCCGCCAGCTGGATGTACTATTTTGGTAAACTGGGAGATTATTGTACTTATTACAGTTGTATTTGTATTTCCAGTCTGAAATACTATGTGGATCTTCTATTCAGCTCGATATTATGCTCTTGAACTGTTCATATGATATCAGAACAGGTTACCAGCGCTTCGTGTTCGCGGGAAATCCCGTGTGCACGGCGGATCTGTTGGCGAGCCCGGGTTCCGGGGCGTGACAGATTAAAGTTGTCTTTTGCAGGGTAGACGCTTCGTCTGTACGGCAGTTTCCGTACAGATGGCGGATCTGTTGGCGAGCCCGGGTCGCAGTTTCGACCCCGGGGCGTGACAGATTTAGGTGGTATCAGAGCCATTCACCAGCCGGAAATGTGAGATGAGTCTCGGCTGAGCCAGGGTTATATAGCGGGTAGAGCGAGGCTCCCCGGCTAATGACCGTTGTGAGTGGAGTGCAGCTCCTCACAAGGTCGGCTAAGGCTAGCGAGACGAGTCTCACATCGCCTGGTGCTTGTGAGTGTGCTTGAGCCTGACGTGGACGTCAGGGCTTAAAGGGGGGAAGAATGTGACACCCCCGGAATTTGGATTAGTCCTCTATATAAATGATATAGTAGGACTAAATCTCTAACCCGGCTATAGCATTTTGGATGGTAGCAAGATCCAAGGGAACATGAGAGTTAAGCGTGCTAGAGCTAGAGTAGTTCTAGGATGGGTGACCCCCTGGGAAGTGGGGCGTCACACTTTTGATGTTAGATCTCCGATTCGCCGTTGATTCTGCGGAGATCACGCAATGCACATCTCAGGATCCTGAGATCCGATGAGTAAGATTGTCCTCTCTTGTTTAAACTACAAGTAATTCAATTTGATGTAGAAAGATGGAATTGGATGGTACAAACTTGTCAATTGCTATATCTATGAATTCTTACTGTGATGCATCATTTATGTGGAATCAATTATGAATCATACTAATGAGATTTTATTTCCTCAATTAGATTATGATCATTCCGCACAAGATGAAGATTTATATCTATTTGCAGGAAGAGAGTTTATGTAACAGAGGCTTCAAAAGAGCCTTTTGGCTTGAGCCAAGATATCATAGATAGTGAACAAAGATTAGCTAAGAGAGATTCAGTGGCTGATCCATTCAAAGAGTTGGAGTACAGGTTCCTGGATTTCAAAAGGCGAAACTATGTGTAAGTCGAGTTTCATGCTATCAATTTTGCTTGAAAAGAAAGTACGATTTCTCTGATTAATCGAGATTGTATCATGAACAGGGAAAATCTGGTTAATTATCAAAATCTCTCTCTGCAGCAAGCACCAAAGGTAATATTGCAAACTCAAATCATTGTCCCAAGATACCAAATTGCCTCTTAGCCAAATTTGTTTGTTTTGGTACTTTTGTCATTAATATGTATCCTCAGTAGATCTTTTGTTAACATTCTATTTTATTCTTTTTGACTGTATACCTGGTGCTCATTTTCAACCTTCGTATTGACCTTTTCATTTATGTTGCTTTTATAAATACACTTAATCAGTAGCAATTGAGCTCGATACCTTGACCCAAAGGTCCCAAACCTATAACTTTTTAGTAAAATTATCAGTAGTCAATCATAATATATGTTGGTTATAAAGTATCTGAGAAGATGTTATGCTGTTTGTGATTCCAAGTATCCAAAATTTAATGCCTATTCAAGACACAAGATTAGTGAAGACCACGAAAATCTGTCGCCATTCCTACGCTTTTTAAATTTCGCAAGTTGTTGGGCATCCATCTTTGAAGTGATAAATTATTCTTTCCCGACTAATGGTTTTTAACTGCAGTTCATGGTGATTGCATGTGCAGACTCTAGGGTCTGTCCTACCAGTATTTTGGGGTTTCAACCTGGAGAAGCATTTACGGTTCGGAATGTAGCAAACTTGGTTCCACCGTTTCAGGTACTCTGTATATGCCGGTGGAACTTGTACGCAATAAAGTCATGCATGTGTAATTTCATTGAATAATGATCTCATATCACATTGCAGCATGGAGCCTCAGAAACAAATGCAGCACTTGAATTTGCTGTAAATTCTCTTGGAAACAAATACAGCACTTGAATTTGCTGTAAATTCTCTCGAGGCAAGTAACTTATGACATCACTTGAATTGTTATGGATTTGCACGATATGCACCCAGATTTATTCTGAAGTAGGAATGATTGTTGCTATATGTAGGTTCCAAATATCTTAGTCGTTGGTCATAGTCGTTGGTCATAGTCGTTGTGGGGGCATTCAGGCTCTCATGAGTATGAAAGATAACGCTGAGTCGAGGTAACTAAGAACTACAAGCTTCTCTATAGTTTGGTTCCGCTTGCCGTTGCTTCTCCTTGTCTGGTTTCTTTGATAGCTATTCTCATAGTTTGCATTTGTTGTTTAATTTCACCAGGAGCTTCATCAGAGATTGGGTTTCAGTTGGGAAGAGCGCAAGATTAAGCACCAAAGCTGCAGCTAGGGGTCTGAGCTTTGAAAAGCAATGCAGGCATTGTGAAAAGGTATTGTCTCTCTTCCTTTACAGAGACATAGCTTCACACGACCATGAAGACACAAAGATGCAAGTTTACTAGTATTATATTTCTCTTCAGTTATTATTCCGTCTAGGATATATGTATTGCAAAGATTTAGTTGTTCTAAATTTGTTTAGATTTCAACCAAGATTTGTAAGACAGCTGGTTAGGTTTGTTGGCCAACAATCATGTTTCTTTTCATTTGAGAAACAGGGAACTTCCTATGAAAACTTAGCATCTATGCTGAATGGGGTTTTTTTTTTTCCAATGCTTTTAACCAAACTAGGCCTAAGCGTGCAATACCTGCTATGTTTTTCTGTTCAGTGCCAATCGTAGAAAAAATGTTATTCTTTATGCAGGAATCAATTAATGGATCATTGCTAAACTTTCTAACATACCCGTGGATTGAGAAAAGGGTGACCGAGGGAGCGCTCGCGCTGCATGGGGGCTACTACGACTTTGTCAATTGCAACTTCGAGAAGTGGACCCTCGTGTACAGAGAAGGATTAATTAGAAGGGGGCAGCAAATATGTTTTCGAGATCTTTTGCATGTGTATAAATACCTTTCATAAACATTTGTATTGATATGTGATAATTATTTTAGCTAACTAAAACATCATTTTATTATTAATGCATTAAAATTTTTTTTTTTTTTTTCTGTTGGGATAAAAATTTATTTGCCGGCACTTTTTTTTATTTGCCAAAAATTATTACCGTTGGAAATAATGCCTTTAGAAATATTCTTACCGGCACTTATGATTGTTAATCACTATACGGTAGGATAGGTGGCATTTTATTATTTATCGGCGGTTTTGAATGCCGAAAGAGATATTTTTGCCGGCACTTATGATTGCCACCATACGTTAGAATAGGTGGCACTCGCAAGTGCCGCCGGCATTTTATCATTTATCGGCAGTTTTGAGTGCCGAAATAGATATTTTTGCCGGCACTTATGATTGCCACTATACGTTAGGATAGGTGTCAAGTGCCGAAATAGATGTTTTTGCCGGCACTTATGATTGCCACTATACGTTAGGATAGGTGGCACTCGCAAGTGCCGGCATTTTATTATTTACCGGCACTTTTGAGTGCCGAAATAGATATTTTTGCCGGCACTTATGATTGCCACTATACGTTAGGATAGGTGGCACTCGCAAGTGCCGGCATTTTATCATTTACCGGCACTTTTAAAAAAGTGCCAGCAAAAGAATCACCGACAAAGTTTTAGCCGGCACTTTTGACTGCCACAAAAAAATGCCGGGAAAAATAATTACTGGCACTTTTTTGATGTTTCCCGGCAGTTTAAAGTGCCGCTAAAAGCCAGTATTGGTGTAGTGTGAGTATTGTAGATAGAGGCATGATAACTGTAGATTTCTTTCCAGCTTATCTTTATATTATTACAGTTTTTCTGTTATCTTATGCCTCTAGTAGACTTAGTGGGCAGACCGTTGGTCTTGGTGACGGTACCCACTGAGAACTACGTGACGGTGTAGTTCTCACACCCTCTGTTGGTGACAGATTTTTCAGATGCATCTACCCCTGTTCCTACTCCTGTTGTTGCACCAGCTGATCGAGGTAAGGGAGTCGCGAGCTAGTTCCCTACCCGCCCTTGGTGTATAGTGGTACCCTTTTTGGAACTTTGTAGTACAGTCTGCTGGATTATAGTAGATATTTACTATTGAGAGTTTTATTTTTGAGAGACTTATGTATTGTGAGGTTCAGACTTGTACTATTTGGAGATGTATTTGTGGAGACCGTAAACCCCATGCAGCTTTCCTGCTGAATCCACAGTTTAGAACACCTATTATTGGTGTATCTGGCCCATAGTGCATCAAGGAGGTGCCACTGATGGACCTTGTGAGGTATCTTGTGCTGTATTGGCCTTCGGCTGTGTTAGCCGAAGTTTTTTTGAAGGATTTTGGCCAAACAGAGGTTGGAATTGGATTCAGCACGGAAAAATACTTGAAAACGGCTATTTGCTTGTTAATTTTGGAGTCCGGATGACCAAAAACGGGCTACCGGAAGTTTTCGGAAAATTCTGGTGCATGGGGGTGGCTGTGGACCGGCCGGAGCCACGTGGCGGCTTGGGATTGGGCCGGCTCACACCGCTCGGTCCACAGGGAAGGCGCGCGGGTGCATGGACCGCGGGGCGGGCCACGTGGGTCGTCGGGACTGGCGGGTCTGCGCAGCGCGGCTCAGGGAGTTTTGGCGCTGCATGGTGGACCGGCGTGCGACACGTGGCGGCGCGGTATTGGAGGGCTCTCATGGTCGCGGTCCACGGCGCCAGCGCGGGTGCACGGGGCAGCGCCCGGCCGACACGTGGCGCCTCGCACTCGAGTGCGCCACGCGTCGCGCCGTCCGCGCTCCGCCCCACCTACCACTCCCGCCCGTGGGGTGGCGACGTGGCACGCAGTGAGGCGCCCCGCACAGCTGTTTGCTGTTGCGGGGTGACGTGGCCGCACCTGAGGAATTCGGGCGCGTCGTACGGGTCACGTCCGACCCCCTCAGGCGGATTCGGGCGCCCGAAAGTTGCGCCCGAATCCGCCAAAAGGCCCATTAGTGAATTTTCACTATAAATAGGGCCTTGGGGGTCCATTTTAACCCGTTTTCTGAGCCAATTTTGCAGTAAGCCCTGTAGACATTTTCTTCCTCTCATCCAGCAGCACACTTTGGAGGACTTTGGAGATTTTTGAGGATCATCTGTCCGACATCATCTGCGACGCGGCGCACAGTGACGCTTCGTTTTCATCGACCCGTTTCGTCGCGTTTTAGTGCGCAGACTCCCCCGACTCACTCCGATCTCCGTTTTTAGCGATTTTTGCGCCGTCGGACTCACAACTGGTAGGACTTTAACTTTGATATTCAGAGTTTTCGCAGATTCCTTACGGATTTTGAAGGTATTTGAGCTTTTGTTGCCCCTTTTTCTTCACGGATTTTTTGGACAGCGTTGCAGAGTTTTGGCCATAACTTGGCGCACAGACATCGGATCGAGGTGATTCAAAAGGAAAAATTCATCTACTTCTCGCGAGGAATCTCCTGGATTTTTCTCAGAATTTTCTGAGGTTGCTTCGAAGGTGAGAATAGTTTTCTTTCCGAGTTCTTATCTGTGAAAAGTGGTACAGTTATGAATAAGGTGATTTTCTTCCCGGATTTATATCTCAACGTAGAAAACTCGGAATTGGACGTGCAGGTAGTCGTTTCGAAGCTATCGATGCGTAGATCGCGGGGGTATTTTATTCAGATTTTTCTGAGGACTTTCAGCAGGTGATTTTTGCCCATCTTCGCAGCTGAATTACTGTATAATAAATTTGGGCAGATTTTGGGGATTTTGTGTTTAACTGTAGCCTATATTGTACCCAGGTGGGATTTTGGACTGTACTGAACAGTAAGTTGCTGTTGTTTTGGTATTATTAGCTGTGAGACTTGGACAGATTAGCGCATCAGGTGGGTGACCTCTTTTTCAAGATCAGCGGACTGTGTACTAATTCTAGCTTTAGGGACTTGCATATTTTCATGTTTGTTGTGCAGCATGCTAGAATGTATGAACTGTTGATCCAGTTATTGTTAGATGATCCTAAGATTGTTATCTTACTCCCTACAAGCTGTTAATTATTATTATTTTGGAACTTGACCTAGCACCACTGCCATATGATGCATGTTCAGCCAGACTGTAGAAAACCTCAACTCGGGCTAGGTTTTTATTGCTCTAGACATTCCCACATCACTTTTCTTTTATCACTCTGGACTTAGAGTTTTCCTCGCCCAAGTAGTGGGGCCGAGAGGTCGGATTATTGTGGGATGCATTTACACTCGTGTCTGGGGACCGAGTGGAGTTGTTAGCAGTCTGTAGACCAGGTTTCTTTGGGAGAGTGACTTGGGTTGTAGATTTGAGATCTTGAGAGCTATTTTGAGTGACAGTGAGTCTCGGCTGTGCAGTTTTTCAGCCTGTGTGTGAGACAGTGTTCCTTTGGTTACAGTCGACCTTGTTGATCGAGGATTTGGATTATAGCCTGCATAAGCCACATTTGAGCTCGACAGAGATACGCGGATACTTTCCTCGGTGGGGTCGCTCCCCTCGAGAGCCACTCCGGAGTTGGGCCTGTTCTTCTATCGCGACTTGTCGACGCAGTGTTCCCTCTGGCTGGGCCAGTTAGTGGCAGTCACGGACACAGTCCCTCTGGCTGGGCCAGTTAGTGGCAGTCACGGACACCCTACGTAAGTCCGGTCCCCCGGGACGTGACGGCAGTAGGTAGGCGCAGGTTTGGCTGGACCCTATGCGCCAGTCAGTTGAGATTGGGTGATTTGAGTCGAGAGCTAGTTGTAGCATCATGTTCTTTCTGTTCCACTATTGAGCATCTAGATAGAGGCATTGTAGCTGTAGAGCTTACTTTACCAGCATATTCCCTTTCCGCACTGCATCGTTACTTTTGCCTCTAGTAGACTTAGTGGGCAGACCGTCGGGCTTGTTGGCGGCACCCACTGAGAACTACTTGGGACGTAGTTCTCACACCCGTCGTGGTGTCTTTTCCCAGGGGCTTCTTCTTCTTCTGCTCCAGTTCCTGCCGCACCTGTTGCTGACCCGACTGATCGAGGTAAGGGAATCGCGAGATAGATCCCTACCAGTGTCGCCTGAGAATAGAGGTACCTCCCTACTTTTGAGAGTTCATGTCGAGTGACCTTGTAGTGAGGATTGAGTTGTACTCTTCTTATTTTGAGAGATATTTGTATCTTGGTGAGGATTCTGTTTGTATATTTGGTTAGAGTTGTATTTATTTTATCCAGCTTTTACTTTTCAGCTCTGATATCTGTATAGTGTAGATCTCTTTTGCAGGTTAGTCGCTACGTCTATACGGGGCTTCCCGTATGGGCGGCGGATCTGTTGGCGAGCCCGGGTCGCAGTTTCGACCCGGGGCGTGACAGTATTATCTTATTTCAGTAGTATACTTTTCAGCTCTGATATCTGTATAGCTGTAGTATTATCTTTTGCAGACTTAACGCTTCGTCTATACGGGGCTTCCCGTATGGGCGGCGGATCTGTTGGCGGGCCTGGGTCACAGTTTCGATCCCGGGCCATGACATGTAAAAACAATATTCTTGCATGGTGACCTGGAGGAGGAGATATATATGTCGCAACTGGAAGGCTTTGTCGAAAAATATAAGGAATATTTGGTTTGTCGGTTGAACAAATCGTTGTACGGCTTGAAACAGACGCCAAGATGTTGGTACAAGCGAATTGATTCCTTCATTATGAGTTTGGATTTTGATAAGCTTGAAGCGGATCATTGTGCATATTTCTGCGATTATAATGACGGGAGCTTTTGTATTTTGTTATTATATGTCGACGACATAGCGGTAGCAGGAAATAACAAAAGCCGGATATCTATCTTGAAAACTCAGTTAGCTGGTGAGTTCAATATGAAGGACTTAGGAACCGTGAATCAAATACTCGGGATGAAGGTACTACGGGAGAGAAAGAATAGAAAAGTTTGGCTTTCACAGAAGAGTTATGTGGAGAAGGTTCTGCGGTGCTTCAACTTGTAGAACGCAAAGCCAGTTTCTATCCCGTTTTCTATTCATTTAAAATTATCCGCCGAGCAATCACCGGGTACAGAAGCAGAAAAGGCCGACATGACTCGGGTACCATATTCATTAGCAGTAGGGAGCCTTATGTTTGTCATGGTGTGCACGAGATCCGACATTGCTCAAGCAGTGGGAGCAGTGAGTCGGTATATGGCAAATCCAGATTGTGAACATTGGAATGCAGTGAAGTGGATTCTCAGATATTTGAGAGGCACTGCGGATTTCTCACTCTGTTATGGTTCTGCGGGTTTGGAGTGCGTCGGACATGTGGATGCAGATTTCACATAAGATAAAGACAGAAAAAAGTCTACCACGGGTTATGTTTTCTCCATGGGCGGTGGTGCTATTAGCTAGGAGTCGAAGCTTCAGTCGGTAGTCGCTTTGGCGACGACGGAGGCGGAGTATATAGCAGTGACACATGATTGTAAGGAGGCTATCTGGCTAAAAAGACTTTTAGGAGAATTGAAAGTGAAGTAAGATGTGGTAGGAGTGAATTGTGATAGTCAAAGTGCAATACACTTGGCGAAGAATCCAACGTTTCACTCTCGGACGAAACACATTGATATTCGTTATCACTTCGTGAGAGATGTGGTGGATGAGGGTTTTATCTCATTGTTGAAAATTCACACAGATGCTAATCCAGCGGATATTTTAACGAAGTCGGTGACTCGAGAGAAGTTCAATTGGAGCATGACTTCTCTCGGTCTTGGAGCTACGTGAAGAGAGTGGGAATTTGGCAAGATCTTCAATTTTGTGTTTTATGAAATTTGGCACTTGTTTTTAAGTGGGAGAATTGTTGGATTATGTAAAATCATGTTTCGAGTCGATATGGATTTGATCCTAATCTTATCCAATCTTGTTTCTAAAGATTAAGGATAATTTAGGAATATCTTAAAGAGGATTCTTAAAAGGATATCGACGACTTGGATGGATAGTGGAGATCGTTTCCTATTAGAATTAGGTTTTTAGAGTTATATTAACTCTTGTGATTCATTTTTTATTTTTCTAGGGCTTCATTAAAAAAATTCTAATTGAGAGAAAAAACGTGGAGAGACTCCGTGAGAGAGTTTCTTGTAATCCAATTTTACTCATTATACTTTTGTATCGTGGATTAATCAAAGAACGCATTGAGGTGGTCTTGCCCGTGGACGTAGGTCGACAAATTGTGGGGCGAACCACGTAAATCTTGTGTCCTTGCTTTCCCTTATTCGTTTTATTTGTTTAGCTATTCTCGTGCTTGTTTCTACAATCGTTCTCGTTTACTTTCATCTACGAAAGATTCTGTTTCTGCTGCGTTCGTGTGCTGTGTGGGTTGAGGTATGCTCGGTAACCCCACGGTCGGTTCCCCCTTCAACAAATTTGGTAAAGTTTTGAGAAAGTAAAAATGGACGTCTGTGGTGAAAACGGAGGGCTCGGGGCCCGAGCCCGAAGCCCACCACTGACACTGGACCGGGGGTGGGGGGGGAGTCCCCCGCGGTACGGATCGGATCCGCTAAGGAAAAACCCGTTAAGCTTAAGTATCCTCTTTTCCTTTTGTTTGCCAGAGAAAGAGATCGAGAGAATTAATTGTATGATCATCTAAAAACTTTGTATTCCCTTTTGTTCCGACATAGTAAAATTCTACTCTTTCGTCCGTAGTTTTTTTTCTGCAAAAAATTTTTCATGTAAATTTGTGTATTATTTTTTTGTCGTGTATTTTTGGATTTACTTTTGTATCGTGATCGTCAATTGATTTTGTTTGATTTATGCGCTCATAGCTAATACTTTTACTTAGTAAGAAAGGCCATGGTATTTTTACATTATTACAACAAGAAAAATAGCACATAAGATTAGAGTGGCTATATTTTTTTTTTTCTTGCACTTGACTTGTAAATATTTGTAATATTTAACTAAACTATATTTTTTTCACAATAGTTCAAATATTTTTAGTTTTATCATCAAACATACATTCAAGCACACACCTGTAACACGAGTGATAATATTCTAACTTAACTCTCTTTCTATAGATATAATTGCAAATTATGTACCTTATATATAGCTAAATGAAAAGGCATTTTCTTTTTTCCTTTTGCCTTTTATAATCCAAAAATATTCTTATCTATTAAATGAAAAGCTTAATTAGCTGCTGCGTTAGTAGTAGACAAGGGAAAAGCTAATTATCCAAATTAATTAGGAATCAAGAAAACTTTTTAATTTGGAAGCGTGCTTTTGGATTCATATGTCAAAGTCAATGTTTTTTCTACGTGGAAAGCGATGTAGCTCGAAATACTCTACTTAATTAATCTCTTTACCAATTTAGCTACATACAATTAATCCAAATTAATTAATTGCTAGAGCCAAAACGTTTTCTATTTGATACGTTCATACTCATGGACTATATAACTAGTGCAATTTAACATGGTAAAAATGACTGAAATTAAAAGACATAAAAAAATTTATAAACTGAATAATCAACGTATTTAAAAACTAAATTCCGATTAGATTATTTGTTTTACCAATTTTTTTGAATCATTCTTATCTTGATGGTTCTGGATCTCATATGCAAAAAAAAATGCACAAATCGAATACGAAGAGGGCTATCAGAATTCTCTTTTATATCCACACTCCAGCCTCCGGTAACATAGATGGAAACTCAACAAAAGAAGATAGGAAAGAAGAATTTTTTTTTTCCCTTATGTTATTTCTTATATCCAAAACATAAAGAAAGTGGTTCTATATATAAGTGATTCTATATATAGATTATTAGGACTCATATAAAGATATAAAAATATCGATTAAAATATATTTTTTTAATATAAAAAAATAAATCATAATCCATATTTTTTACGGAATAGGTCGAATTAGAACCGTCCAATGTTAACATAGCACATGGCAACATAAACGATATTTGAAAATTGTCCCTAACTTTTGTAGGTTGATACTTTTTTTTCTATACAGAAAAATTTACAAAACTTATCTGAGCTATAATTCATTTTGAGTTGACTATCTATACTTTCAAAATTCTGATTTTATCATTCAATCTTTTAATTTGTTTGATTTGAGTCAGTACACTTAAATTTTAAAATTTAATTAAATTTATTGTTTATTTTGAATTAAATTTAATTAAATTTATTAATTATTTTAATAAATTTATAGTTGTAAGAATTGTATAAAATAAACTAATTAAATTTATAAAAATAAACAACACATTTAAAATTTAAAATTAATGTGTTGTTGACCGAAATTAACGTGTTGTTGACCGACTCAAATCAAATAAATTGAAAGATTAAATAGTAAAACTAAAATTTTGAAAAGTTAGATAGCTGATTAAAAATAGTCTATATTTTAGATAGGTTATTTATCTTTTTACCCTTTTTTTTTTTTTTTTTTTAATCTATTTTGATTTAAATTAGTTTAGTAGGTTTGGTGGAGAGTTTTCTTATTAGATGTTGAATAGGGCTTCTTTTTTTTTTTTTTTTTTTTTTTTTGACTAATGTGAAAATGTATGATTCACTGGTGGAGTACACTTCGCTGCGGATAAATAAAAAATATATAAAAAAAATAGAATAAAAAATAATTTAAGAAATTTGAAATTTAAAGACAGAATATAATAATATATAATTGAACGTAGTTGATAGAAAAATATGAAGTGCGTAAACATACCATTCGAGATAGTTTCCACAAACGCACGAATTAATTTACACGAAATTATCCGAGATATATAGTCTCAGCAAACGTACGAATTAATTTACACAAAATTTAGACAAACCAAATATAAAATAAAAAAATAATCCGAGATAGAAATTCACACAAAGTATATATAAAATATAAATAAAATATATAAAATGGTCCGTAGTTCACACTTGCTGCACCAGCCTGCACCGCGCGATGCCACACCGCGCGCCCTGCCGCAGCTAGCGCCGCGCGCCTGTCAGCCCTACCCATCGCCGCGTGCGGCCCAAGGCTTCGCTGCGCGCGCGCCGCCCGCGTCCTGCCGCGCGTGCCGCCCACCTTAATAATATTTTTTTTTTTTGTTGTGGGGGGGGGGGGGGGGGGGGGGGGGGGGGGGAGGGCGAAAGAGAGTTGAGGCGGGCACGTTACGTCACCCTCCTAAACTTTCAAATAATAAGTTTATAGTTCATCTATAAAAATTATGCAGTGGTTACTATAACTTTGAGATGTGACGTATAGAAAAATATATATCATAAGAATTTAATCAAAGTACAAAAAAATTAAATATAAAAAATCCAAAACACTCGAGAGGTATCATTATGTGGACAAAATTAGCTTGCCACCAATCGGGGGGGGGGGGGGCGGGCGGCGGGAGGGAGGGAGGAAAGAGAGTTGAGGCGGGCACGATACGTCACTCTTCTCACCTTTCAAATAATAAGTTTATAGTTCATCCACAAAAATTATGTAGTGATTACTATAACTTTGAGATGTGAGCGGGGGGAGGGAGGGAGGGCGAAAGAGAATTGAGGCGGGCACGATACGTCACTCTCCTCAACTTTCAAATAATAAGTTTATAGTTCATCCACAAAAATTATGTAGTGGTTACTGTAACTTTGAAATGTGACGTATAGGAATATATATATATATATATATATATATATATATATATATATATATATATATATATATATATATATATATATATTATATATAAAATCCAAATACAAAAAAATTAAATATAAAAAATCCATATATATATATATATATATATATATATATATATATATATATATATCATAAGAATCTAATCCAAATACAAAAAAATTAAATATAAAAAATCCAAAACACTCGAGAGATATCATTATGTGGACAAGATTAGCTTGCCACCAATCCGGGGGAGGGGGGGAGGGCGAAAGAGAGTTGAGGCGGGCACGATACGGCACCCTCCTCAGAGGGCGAAAGAGAGTTAAGGCGGACACGATACGTCACCCTCCTCAACTTTCAAATAATAAGTTTATAGTTCATTCACAAAAATTATGCAGTGGTTACTACAACTTTGAGATGTGATGTATAGAAAAATATATATCATAAGAATCTAATCTAAGTACAAAAAAACTTAAATATAAAAAATTCAAAACACTCCAGAGATATCATTATGTGGACAAGATTAGCTTGCCAGCAATCTCTACTTTAATGACATGATTAGCACTAAATAACTTGCTCAAATGTTTGAAAACTTGCTACCTAAACTTATTGTAGCTTCATAATTTATTTATTTATTTTTTTGAACTTGTCACTAAATTTAGATGACGAAATAAATATTCACACTAAATTTGTATGCTCTTCAACTAAGCTAAAATTAATTATAAAGTTGTACTAATAAAATATCAATATGATATCGTCACGGTACTAATTAATGCCATAATTTAAAATTTTTTTTTTTAAAAAAATTTATAAATAATTTTTTTAATAAAATTAAAAAAATTATTATGTATTAACGTATATATATTTTTGATGACTAGTATATATCAGCACAATTTTATAACTGGCGCACATTACAACGATTCGACACACATCGTAACATATAATTAATACGGACTAATTTTCAACCCAACCCACTTGTGATGATATTTAAATCCTTAACTACAAAGAAGCCAAAAACATTTCCAAAAACGAATAATTCAATTTGCATACTTGATGTAGAATTTTGCGTGTGACTTGGTCCGAGGTTATCGGCAAGCAAGATTTGTCAAGTGCAAGAATTTTATAATTCGAAAGTACTTGTCCTTTAGCGTTTAAGATAAAGATAAATAATTAGCGGTCATGTTTTCTTTCAGCTTCTTCTTCTTCCAACATATTTCTCTCTTTGACTAATTTTGATTGTAACGTTACAAATTTTAAAAAGCGATATAATTTTTTTTTTTTTTATTAGAGTTTCAAACAGAAATTTCAGAACATAAACAGATTGCCACGTGTATAGAAAATTCTCTATCCACTTAGACAGAGTCTCCTCTATATATACACGCACGGCTAGACAAATATAATGAACATTCAATTATAATCAGAGTTGTCCACTTAACATTTTAAACAACTTACATAGTAATCTGATAACATAAATATCACAATAGAATCCACAGCTAACAATAATTGGGAGCAACTAAATCCTGATTATAGTAAAAGAATACTGATAATAAAAGGTACTGGCCAGCTATCTAGCTAGCATCAAAGGACGACTCCATCACGGAATCCTCACATCACCATCTCGACATCCCACCACCCGATGAGTCTGAAACTGGTGTCACCAGAGGGTGTGAGATATAACTGAATGTATCCCAGTAGGTACAACGAGCCAGAGACGAGCAAGTCGTACCTACTGGTATACAATAATCAAAAGACGGTAATAATTAATAGGAAAAGTTAATACGGAAGCAATAACTGTAAGGCATGTATAGAGCGATAACTGTGAATCAAGTATAGATCAATAACTGTAAAACAAGTATGGAAGCAGTAAAGTTAAATATGCATCAACTTAATTGATAAGCAAAAATACCAAATCATATGCCACTGTTGGTCACGAAGAGTGCCGAACCAAGTCTGACATGTACCCCACACCTGCTGACTGATAACAAAAAGGGGCTCAATATCGCTCGGTCACACAGGTGCAGCCATGTAAAACGGGCTCACGGGTCTCATAGACCACTCTACCGGTAAAGAACATCAAAACGGGGGCCAGTCCGCTGGTGCACGTGAATATGTACAGCTGGTGCATAGCAATCTCAATGCAGATGCTCAAGCTCGCGGTCAGAAGACCGGAAACACGACGAATAACCGAGAACTCCCAAACGGGAAACAAAGTCAAACATAGTGCCAGTAAATGCCATGATAACGACATATCCTCCTACTCTATCATGCAATAATAAATTAGAACTTAAAGTAATGACAAAAATGTAGCAGTAGGAGATATCAATCACACAAAGACTGGGAGTGTCAACTACACTGAGGGAATCATGGTATATAGATGTAAAGCAGAGATAAATCACAGTGTCAACGAATACTATAGTGATAATAATGTCCTCATACTCTATCATGCATGCTAAACCAGGGATAATGACAAGATACAAATATAGAAGTAGGAGATATATCACTAAGCGACTAGTAAATCATAACCAACTCATGAAACCGAAACGAGTCAAGATCCAGGAAGTCGTAGACTACCAAACTAGATCATCTATATTCTCGGTACCAAGCAATGTCATAATGACAATGATATCATCCTGCTCTACATGTAGAGAAATCCAAACAAACGACGGTGACCGAATGTAGCAGTAGGAGATATCTAGCAAAAACAAAAAGGAGTGTCTAGTAACACTAATTGTGGCATATATATGCAAAACAGGTATGAATCACAAGGATGCTAAGAGCGTCAACTACACTGAACATCATGGTATGTCACAATAAACAAGATAGATCATATAGCAGAAAAACTGAAAAAGGGCTAGTAAGATAACCAAAGGGTCCGATCGACTACGGTACCCAATCAGGTTACACTATGCCAATGCCCGGATTGAAGTACCCACCTCAATGTAGGCGGTCCAGAAATCCGCTGCTAGGCTCACGTACAGGCTCCTGACTGCTCTAGCCTGAAACAGAAAGACCTATCAGTGATTGACTCACTCACAACAACCCCACTGACTCACAGTGAACCGAAAGACTAAACAATGGACTTCACTGAAGTCCCAGGATCCGCCGAAAATTTCAATAATCCGTAGATTGACCACTATTGGTCACCAAAGTCAAATGGCAATCACTAGCGAATAAGTGGTCCCAACCACTTCGCCACAATCCCCGGTGTTCTAATTAACCGGAACATTTCCCCAAATCTCGAATCGTCGCACCTGATCGATCTCTTACTCGAAAACGAGGCTAAAACGACATCATCGTCATTGAAACGAGGACATACAGTCCAAGGGTCCAAACTGCGATGTTCGCACTATCCGGGGATGCCAACGTGTGTAATTTGCACCACAAAACACTACCAATGAAATTATTTACGTTAAATAATAATCTATACCAAAAATGGATCATACCTCTCGTCCCGCGATTTAAAATGAAACTCACGCCGATTTAAAGCAGTGAGCGGTGTCTCGTAAGACGTGTTGTTGTCCGGGGTCCGTTCGGTGTCAAAAAAACCAGTATTCGGGTCAACCGGAGCCGCAAACAATAAATATGAGTGATAAATACTAATGTTGCGATTTTCTACAATTTAAGTAAAATAAGCACAAAGGAGGCGTTTCGGGTGTACCGTCTTCGTCTGTTGAAGAAACGATGACCGCATGAATTTTCGGGATGCAAAACGGTGCATGTTGTGCGCAGGCAGAGCAGCGTGCAAGTGCTAGGTAGTGCGCGGGCACAAATAGTGTGCAGGCTATGCACGGGCAGTGCACAAACGGCGCAGGCACGGGTTGCACGCTGTGGCGTGCGGCGCAAGCAGTGCGCGGGCTGCGTGCATGCGGCACGCGGCTGCGCTCAACAAAGCAATGTGGGCTGTGCGTGGCTAGGCGACGTGGTGTGGGCTGCGCATGGGCGCGGCGTGGGCCGCGCGCAAGCAGCGTGCAAGCGACGTTATGCAACGAAGCGCAAGCAGCGCGGCGCAAGGCGGCGCGGTTTGCGCGCAGGCATCGAGCAAGCGTCGCACGGAGCGGCAGCACGCAGGTTGGGCCGTGCGTAGGGGCGCGCGGGAGGCTGGCTGCGGGCTATGCGCAGGCAGGGGCGGCCAGGGCAAGGTACGCGCGCGGCTGGTGTGGCAGGCACACGGCAGCAGGTGCGCGGGCAGCAGCAGGCGCACGGCTCGCGCGCAGGGCGCCGGGCAGCAGCAGGCG
Organism: Tillandsia fasciculata; assembly: GCA_029168755.2. Taxonomy (NCBI): domain Eukaryota; kingdom Viridiplantae; phylum Streptophyta; class Magnoliopsida; order Poales; family Bromeliaceae; genus Tillandsia; species Tillandsia fasciculata. The sequence goes on from CM054942.1 coordinate 24,871,810, forward strand.
CGCGACGGCAGCACGTGCGCAGGGGCACTGACGGCACATGCGCAGAGGCGCTGGCGGCACGCAATCGAGCGGGGCTAGGGCACGGCGACTGCCCCAGCGGCAGCGCGGCTGCACGCGGCTGTGCGAGGAGCATGCGGCACCCGTGCGGAGCGGCGACCCGAGGTGGCTAGGGCAAGGTGATGGTCCAGCCGTCTGGATCTAGAGGAGAGGAGCCCGAACCCTTAGGGGTTGTTTGGAATTGGAATTGAAATGGAAATAAGAGGAATATCACTCTTATCCTTCCAAACACATCAGGAATCAATCGGTATAATTTGTTCCAGTACAACTAGAATAACTGAGAATTACTGTTCTCACTCTTCCCAACCACCCTCTTATTTTTTTCTTAAATACCCTTCCACGTCTACCAAGACACCATCTCTTACCTTATTATTACATAATAAAGTTTGAGGGCAAAAAAGTCATTTAAAATAACTAATACTCTTTATTCTTCTTATTCCTCATTATCATATCAAACACAAAATCTCTTATCCCTGGAATCATCCCAAACGTTTTTTTACACTAGTTTCATACTTTATACTAACCCTGGAATATCTAGTTCTGTCTTATTCCGTTACCAAACGAGCCCTTAATTTTCGGCTCCGGTGGCGACGGCTAAGGCTTCGATATCGAGCAGCGTACGGACTAGGGAGATAGTGGGTGATGGCGGCTACCGGGAGAAGGAAAAAGAGGGGATTAGGGTTTTAATTAGGGTTAGGGATTTGGTTTAGAAAATTCCTAATTCTAATTTTCTTTACAAACATTTGTAAAAATTACTTTTATGTTTCTATTTCCAATTCTTATTGAATTCATGCTCAAACTTCAAAATTTCGAATTTCTAAATTCTTGAAAAACATGCCAAAAGCCAAAACGTTCCAGAACAACAAATTTTATCAATTTTCAAGTGCAACAGTTGTAACAGATACCGAATTCCCCGTAATTTGATTGTTCGGTCCGATTTACGCACGAAAACTACATTTCTGGGAGATTCGAAAATTGAATTTAAGATCCGATCGGACCACCATCTTCAACTCGACGACGCCGTTAGAGTGACGATTTTACTTTTCCAAAAATCTCACTGATTAAATTTTCGGTCAGATCTAATACATAAAATATGCATTTTCGAGAAATCTGGATATCGGATTCAAGATCTGATTGCACACAGTCTTCAACTCGATGAAACTGGTCAAATAATGTCTATACTTCGTCGAGACTGGGTCATGTTAAACCAATCAATTAATAGTTCTCCAATACATCGAAAATCCAAATTTTAAATTTAAAAAACTCAGAAAAATAATTTAAATTAAATTTTCGTATTTAAAAAATTATCGAGTATTACATTTATTCGGCTGGTTGAGAAATCCCTCTCCATATATAGATAGATCATTGAATAAGATTCTTTCTAAGTCGTTTTCTACATGATCGATTAGAACCAATGTTAAACCCCTTTACTTTCACAATTAACATCCAAAGCTGCAGTTCCTTACGTTATGATTTGATCATTGATCAAGTAAATAAATTCTTATTTTGTCTTTTTTGTTATTTCTCTTGTAATTTAGTAGATGATACCATCTATAGTATATGCACTCATAATTAATCAAGTATAATTATATCTTGAACCATTTCAATTAAATTAGTTTGCTAGATAACATGGTACCAGGGGAGCATTTGATTCACGTTATGTAATATTATAAATTATTTCAATATAATCAGATATATGAAAATTTTAAATCAGATTACTACTGATCCTACATTGCCACATTTAGTTCAGTACAGTATTATAATATTGAATTACAATACATATAAAATTATTATATTTTGTTTATTTTATAAAATTTAGTAATTCTGATAATAAAATATAATTTATTTCAAAATTTAAATTTAAAATCGAAATAAAAATATAAAATTTACAATTTTGATTTAAAATATAAATTTAAAATTTAAAATTTTAAAAGTTTAAAAATTAAAATATAAGTATATATTTATAATTTATAATTTAAAATTTAAGTTGAAATTTCTAAAATTTAAAATTTAGATTTTAATATTAAAATTTAAAATTTAAAAATTAAAATCTAAATTAAAATTTTAAAATTTAAAATTAATATATAATATTTAAATTTTAAATTTTAAATTTGATAATTTTAAATTTTAAATTAAAATTTTAAAAATAACATATTGAAAGAATTTGAAAAGTTAAAGGGGTAAACTTATAATTTTATATAATATGCAAAATAATCAGCCATCTCAATAAATACTAGATTCTTACCGCCGTGCTCGGTAATATTTAAGGAATAATCCTAAACCATTTATAATACTATATTACTGATCAGATTATAGACTGAATTAACCAAATGTAGTATACCTGACAGGATTTTCTATAATTTTGACAGAATAATTCGAACCAAAAACATACCCTGGAGTCCATCTTAAATCTCTTCCATTTTATAATATCACAGGGTTTAATTTTTGATATTTTTCATTCAATGAACTAATTTAATTCCTATAAATATAGAACTTCTTCTTTTATAGTAGTGATATACTAGAAGAAGTAGAAAAAAAATATCTTCTACTTACTGCATGCACTCATTGACAAATTAAACACTTGAACTATATAAACACAAAAAAATCTTCGACTACAAATTAACAACTAAAGTGAACAAAGTGTTTCAAAGGGGCTACAACATTGAAGCAATGGCTCGAACAATACAAGAAGTTGCACTAGGCCTAGCTACAATGGCCTCTCTCCTCCTCCTCCCCATTTTCTTACTCCTTGTTATCACCAAAAGAACTTCATCTCACAAAACCAATCACCCTCCTTCCCCTCCTAAGCTTCCTCTCATAGGAAACCTCCACCAACTCGGTTCGCTCCCTCATCGCTCTCTCGCTTCTCTCTCGAAGAAGTACGGCCCCCTTATGCTTCTCCAACTTGGCGAAATCCCTACGCTTATCATCTCCTCGCCCGACATGGCGCGTGAGATCATGAGAACTCATGACTTAATCTTTGCGAGCCGCCCTTTGTTGAAGAACGCAGAGATCCTCCTCTACGGTAGCATGGACATGTCCTTCTCGCCTTACGGCGAGCATTGGAGGCAACTTAGAAAGCTTTGCACTATTAACCTCTTAAGTACCAAAAGAGTGCAATCTTATCAACTAGCTAGAGAGGAAGAAGTAGCTTTCATGGTCAAAAAGATCACCCAATGTTCTCTTCTTCAAGCTCCGATCGACATGAGCGAAGTGCTATTCTCTTTCATGAACGATATTGTTTGTCGGTTGGTTTCAGGAAAGTTCTTTAAAGAAGGAGGGAGGAACGATTTTTTCCGCGAAGCAATTGAGGAGACTATGATTCTTCTTGGAGGGTTTCGAGTTGAGAATTTTTTCCCTTCACTTGCATGGCTTGAATGGTTTCTAGGGTTAAGTAAGAGGGCCAAGAGGGCCTTTAAGAGATGGGATGATGTGCTTGATGAGGTGATCAAGGAACATGAGAATAGGGAGAAGGATGATGGGGAAGAGGACTTTGTGGATGTGTTACTATCTCTTCAAAAAGATCCTAACATGGATTTTGAGTTAAAGAAAGAGCACATCAAGGCAATCTTAATGGTAAGCTTCTTTCATGGTTTAATGTCTCTTAATTTGTTGTTCATGCATGTTGGTATATTCTTTTTTAGAGCCAAGAAACCAAAAATCATGTATATATGGTCACCTTAATTAGTGGTGTTTGGTCAATTTTTATAATGAATAATGCGCTAGCTGCATATGTTTTGAATTTTAAAAAACATGAATATAGTTTTCCTCTTCAAATAATAATTTTTCCTCTGAGAAGCCACAAAAATAATGACGTACGTACACTCATGGCATGTACCAATTAGTTCATACTCTCTCTTCGCATGGAATAGTTAATATTTTAATCAATCAATATATATAATTATTAAATTTTTAAAATTATAAAATAAAAAAATAAAAAAAATAAAATTAGTATAAATTTTTATACATTGTAAAAATTATTTTTTTATTAATATTTTTTAACTTTCAGTATTTGTAGTATAATAACTTTACTTAAATATTCAATTAAACTTAATAGTTAACATTTTTATAAATAAATTTTTTTAATTATAAAATTAAAATTAGAGAACATATTTTAAATTGTTAAATATATAAGAATTTCTTTATCTTGTTAAAGTGATTGAAAAAAAAAAAAAATTATTATATGCATCTGGTGTATATTAACACACCATATATTACAACTTATATTAGAAAAATAATTTTTTATATCAAAATTTAATTAAATATATCTATTTATAAAATCTAATAATTTAAATATATTTACTGAACTAAATTTTAAAATTTTTATTACAGATTTTAAATATGTAGTGTATATATTTATATGCACCCGGTATAGAAAATATTTAATAAAATGCCTTCATAATTTTAAAAAAGAGAAAAAAAAAATTACTTGCACCTAATATATACTAATATTTCATACGCCACAAAATATATTAAATGATTAATAGAATATCTGATACTTATACACCGCAAAATTTATTAAAAAATTAATAAAATATATGATACTTAATATTTCAAAATAAAATAAAATAAAATAAAATATATATAATATAAAATATTTAAATATTTAATAAATATTTTAGAATTAGTTTATAGTGCATCAAGTGCATCCAATACTTCATTTGAATGTATTGAATATTCTCATTAGTTTATATTTTGTAAGCTCAACTTAGAACTCTCAAATTATATGTCTTCTATAGATAGTACAATCAACATATCAGTGATTATAGAAATCCACGTAAGGGTTCAAAAACCTAAAATCCTATCACTTAGCCTAAGTATTACTTTTTTGGTCCTAGAGGTCATGTTTATTGTATTCAACAATTTCATCTACAAGACATGTTGCTTTTCTAACCATTTAGCCTAAGTAGAGTTTAGCCGGAATACTGTCAGTAATAAACGAACTTTGTTGTTATCTATTTATTTTTTATAATAGGACTTTCAAATCGACGATCGATAGCGTTAAACATAATCTAAATCACTAAAAGTATCTACAAATCAACTTTAGAATTTTTTAGATATTATTAACTTAATAAACAAAGAATTATAAAATTTATAATTTTAATAATAGATATAATTTTTTTTTCTCATTTAACAGTATAAAAAAAAACTAAACTAAATTTTGGTTAGAAAAAAATTTTAAACTATTTTAAATAAGATTTATATTTTCGATCTTAATTACAAGATTTCTATCATCACTTTTTTAAGAATATTTATTTTCAGCCGTTTATTTTTATATTCACTTGATGGTAAAAAAAAGAATATAAAAAATATATAAAATTTAATTTTTAGATAGTATAAAAGGTCTAGATCGGATTTAACGGTGTTGATCGTCGTTTTGAAAACTCTATCATCGAAAATAAATGAATGACAACGAATTTCGTTTACTATTGATAGCATTCCAACTCAACTCATCTTATTATATCATTATCATATCATTATTTGAATCTACTAGTCTAATCCTCTCTCATTCTATGTTTCACAAATTTTCGCAGGATATGTTTAGCGCAGGAACAGATACATCATACATAGTCCTAGAATGGGCGATGGCGGAGCTCGTTCGAAACCCCGACATCATGAAAAAGCTACAAGATGAGGTGAGAGGGATCACTACAAAAAATGGTATGATCAGCGAGAAGGATCTAAACACGATGGACTACTTAAAAGCCGTGATCAAGGAAACCTTACGATTGCACCCTCCAGCTCCGCTACTACTTCCGAAAGAATCGACAAAAGATTGCTACATAAACGGCTACTTCATTCCGAAAAACACAAGAGTTACTATCAATGACTGGGCTATTAGTAGAGACCCCAAATATTGGGACGCGCCCGACGAATTTCGTCCCGAGAGGTTTATAAATAGTTCGATCGATTTCAAAGGTAACGATTTCCAGTTCATTCCATTCGGGGCGGGTCGTAGAAGTTGCCCCGGAGTTCAATTTGCAGTGTCGACGATCGATCTCGCGTTGGCTAATCTTGTGTGTTCGTTCGAGTGGGAGTTGGCTCGTGGCGCAAAAAAAGAAGAGTTGGATATGACTGAGGCTCCTGGATTAACAAGCCGTATGGAAAAAAGGCTTATGCTTTTCGCCACGCCGATCCGCGCTTAATATTTATTAAATCGAATTTACTATTTTGTATGATACTTGTTATGCAAAATAATGAGTTCCATAATTGGCTCTAATGTGATAGTTTTTTTTTTTTTTTTTTTTTTTTTTTTTTTTTTTTTTTTTTTTTTTTTTTTAGAGAGAGAGAAAACTCATGGCTGATGTTACTAACGGGCCGATGATGGGTCGGGTGTGATTTCGCATCTGGCCCTAAATAAAGATCCCGGGCTTTTTTAGGCCCTTAAAACATTAATTTTAAACGAAAGGACTTGATTATAAACAATAATAAATATTTGTGACTTTAACTGTGAGAAAGGCTAAGAGCAAAAAATTAAATTTTGTGAAAGGGTTTAGCAATCACAAGGGAGAAATTGGAAGAATTTTTTTAAAAAAAGTTCGGGCCGGGCCGGATTTTTCACCGTTCTGTTCTCAGCTATTTCGGCGGCAAGCCCAATCTTTCTAAATTAAGCCCGGCCTTGCCAAATCGCAAAATTTCATTTAACTTTATCAAATTATTTTTGTTTTGCTAGGTTTGATTCATCTGCGTGATTTAATTAGCTCTCCCTTTCCAAAAAAAAAAAATAAATCAAATTATTTTAGTTCAGTCCAATTTGATTTAACTCCATAATTCAGTTGTATTCACTTTTTTTTTATTCAAAAAAAAGTATGAGGCTCGTAACACTTTGATTCACAAATTTTAGTTTGTTATATTGATGCGATAGCTATGTTATATTTTAATTAATATTGTATTATTAATTATAATACTATCGCATTGCTTTTATCTATATCAATCAACCATGCATCGGCGATAGGCGATCACGACGAAGGAAGCCCGACGCGACGACCTTCCGCTTGGCGCTTAGCTGTCAGCGAAAGAGAAGAACGGGTGAACACGGTGGATTATTATCCATTAGCGCTTTGCCGTTGACGGAAGCTAATAACGACGCATCGACAAAAGGTTGGACGCGGCGACCTTCCGCTTGGCGCTTAGCCATCGGTGGAAGAGAATAATAGCGGCCATCCATCAATTATTCAACAACGGTGGATTATTATCCATCGACGCTTTACCGTCGACGGAAGCAACGATGCATCGATAGTCACTACGGGGTTTGAACGCGGCAACCTTCCGCTTGATGCTTAGCCATCGGCGGAAGAGAAGAGTGGTGGTCATCCATCAATTCTGCAACAATGGTGGATTATAATCCGTCGGCGTTTTGCCGTCGACGAAAGCAACGATACATCGACAATCACTTCGAAGGAGGTTGGATACGACAACTTCTGCTTGGCGCTTAGCCGTCGGCAGAAGAGATGAACGGTGACCACCCATCAACAAATCAATGAAAATGGTAGTGTAATATTCGTCGGTGCTTTGTTGTTGGCGAAAAAAAAGAATGATGGCCATTCGGGGATACACTATCGACGAAAAAAAAGAATGAGACCATTCGGGGATACACTATCGAGTTCGTGCTCATTCTGCAATATTTTACTCTTAACTATATCAATCAAGACTTACAACAGGAGAGAGGAAAGGAGAGAGGGAAGAGAGAAAGCTATTTTCTTTTGAGATGAAGGCAAAGGAGAGAAAATATTAAATTTTAAGTTTTTCAATTAAGAATTCAAAATTTAAACTCATTCTGAAGGATATATTTTAGCTATTTTAATAAAAAAATAATCTCTTTAAAATTTCATACACGTACATAAATTTTTTTTTGGATAAGAACTTATATTTAAAACTTAATTTTTGTTTAAACCTATTCAAGTTTTAAAAAATATGTTTGTTTGGGCATCAAATATAAATTCAAAATTTTCAGTTTTGATCGCAAATAACATTCTAAATTATATTCAAATAAAAATAAAATATATATAAACATAGTTTTAACCCTTATAAATCTAAACCCAAATTTTAGTCAAATAAATCCAATTCAAAGCCAAGCCTTAGCTCGTATGGTCCAAACTGAGCCCAAACCAAAGGGCCAAATTTGGATTTAAATCTGAATATTCAAGACTATTCAAGACTTTTGGCCTTATGGATTTCATCCAGTCCAAAATATATTATAACCATATGGCTCCATGTTGAGTTCAATCTTATACTACGTACGTCCAAATTTAGCCCAGATCTAAACCAATCTAAACCTTAACATGAACTCTTTTAGATCAAATTGAGTCCAAACCCAAAACATGAACTTAAATCCAACCCAGTCTTTATTCTAATCCCGAAATATACGGGCCTTAATTTTGTTCAATCTTAGATCGATAGCCAATTTACATCTTAACTTGAATTATGTGAACTCATACTAAGCCCAGGAATAAACCTAATCCAACCCAGAATTATATGGACCCCAAACTCATTCCAAGCCTTAAATCTGAACCCCAATAAAATATCATTATATCTCCAAATGAGCCCAAGTCCAACCAAAAACTGACACACAAATTCAACCCAAATCTGCAGATTGACCCAAGTTAAGTCCTGACATAAACCTAACCCAACCCAGAATTATATGAGCGGAAACTCAGCCAAATGTTACGGACTTAAGTTTTTCGCATAGCAAAAGTTCGTGCGGCGCCCGCCTTCCTGCTCGAAGAGGGCAAGCCTTGCTCTCTGTTTGCTAGCCCGGACCTTCGCGCCCTACTACTAAATACAAAAGTAGAGAAAAGAGAAAGGAGTAGTGGTTCCGCAGAAAAACTAAGTACTCTCTTTACTTAGAAAATAATACTACAAGATACAACTCTCTCTTGTTGTTTTGACCTTAGCCAACTCCCCTATTTATAGGCTTATGTACAAACTCACCCACTAAGCCGACATTTACAACTTTGTGGGTTGGCATGACTCTTGGCATCCCTTGACATTAATGGTAGTGGTGGAATTGATGAAGGAGGTTGCAAGTCTCTTCACCTCCCACAAATGATGTTGAAGTTGGGCCTCTTTGACAAGCCCACTTCGGTTTGGGCTAGGAACTTAGACTGAAATTTTCAAAGTCCCTAACACTCTCCCCCACCTAATGCGCAGGCGTCCTCGTCGCGCGCTGCTTCTGGAACTCGTCGATAAGTGCTTGGTATTGCCAAAGTGTGTCACCCTTCTCCCAAGTAGCCTCGCCGTAGGGGAGATTTTTCCACTTCACCAAGTACTCTGGGCTTGGCGGCACTCCGCGTCGCCGAATCAGTCGAGTGTCCAGGATGGATTCCGCTTCTTTGTCAAAGGATGTAGTCATGGTTACCGGGGCGCGCTGCGACACGCCACGGTTTAGATCCTCGGCGTCTTCATGGTATTGTTTCAGCTTGCTGACATGGAAGACCGGGTGGATCTTGAGGTTCGCAGGAAGCTGCAGTTTGTAGGCAGACTTACCCACACATTTGACGATGGGGTATGGGCCTTCATACTTGCGCAGCAGCCCCTTGTGCACCTTGCGCAAGACCTTGAACTGCTGCGGTAGTAATTTGACCATCACTTGATCACCCACGGCAAACTCCCGTGGTTGTCGCTTCTCGTCCGCCCATTTCTTCATTCGCCGAGCTGCTTTCTCCAAGCTCATCCTCGCAATTTCACCCCTTTCCTGCAAGTTAGAGGTAAATTGGAGAGCAACAGGGCTGCGGAACTGCTCTTCCGTAGCGGCTGTGTGTGGGGCGAGCGGTTGTCGCCCAATCGCCAGCTCGAATGGACTACAGCCGGTAGAGTCGCTGCGCCGCAAGTTGTAGGAAAACTGGGCAACATCAAGGTGATGTACCCAATCCTTCTGACTGGCACTCACGTAGTGCCGCAAG
>CM054943.1:0-15000 GCA_029168755.2 Tillandsia fasciculata
ATAATAGTTAAAAGGTAAAATATTGTCGAGAAAGTAAACAAGATCAAAGGCCTTGTGGATAGAAAATTTTTGCACATTACTAATATGGTGGTAATCTATCGGTCTCTTTAGAAAATTTTTGCACATTCTTTAAGTAGAAGATAAAATAGTAAGATGCAAATTGAACTACACAAAAGAAGAACTTTTTAGCTTACAAAATTGAAGGAACAAGCTATCCTGAGCTTCTTGTTGCTTTCCTTTTTTGATTTCGACAGCTTTGTTGACTCTGAAATGATATGAAATAGAGAAATTTGGTGAGTACCAGAATACCATTTAGAGAGGAATTGTGTCCTTTTAGTGCTTTTAAAAGATAGTATCATTATCAATTATCAAATATAAGAGTCACAAGTACAAAGGCGTATCCAGAATATTGTTGTTTCTGACGCATGGTATGCATAAACTTTAAATCAACCCACTAAAGCAAAAAAAATCCATCAGACCCACAAGTCTAAGTGCTTGAACTCAGCCAATAAGCCGAGTGCCATAGATTTCCACTATTTTGTCCAAGCTAAGCTGCTCGCAACCAACAGAAACAGAACAGTTAATTAGAAGATAATGGTAAATCAGCCAAATTTCTGTTAATATATTTCAATATATTGATCTTCATTATATAGAAAACCGATGATGTTGAGAAAAGAAATGACATCAGAACGATGTTAAGGTTTAAGGAAACACAAATATATAGGAGCTTCGAGAAACACCACTATGTAGAAGACCCACAACATGACTGATCAGCAACAACAGAAAGTTTAGCTGCAGAAAGAGACAGAATGTTTATGCTATTGAGTTTTGAGTATCTATAAGGCATTAAAAAAATTTAAAAGAACAAGTAAACTTCACTAGGTGCTGAGAAATTAATCTGTAGTTTACTAGTTTTATTACTATGTTACTATTTACAGCTAAATTTCAAGATTAAAGTAACTTTAGTAGATAATATGCTGATTAGCTTTTATTATGTGAACAAATACCTATTTTACATGTAAATTATATAAGTGTACCTTTACTAGTTGATAAGCTGACATGATTTTATTAGTTTAATTATGTGAACAAATATCTAATATACATAAGCTGCAGAAACATGTGCCGGTTGATTCTTTTTAACAAATCTCAAATTGCTTAGCTCAAAGCATTAAATGCCAACATAATCGCAATGCTAATTAATACTTTTTTCTTTAGCAGAAAATTGCAAGATTCCGTACATTTCTACGGCACATAAATAAATTTGATACCTTTTGACGTACGAAAAAGCAACCATCTAGCTCTATGAATCCAAAGAAATCGAGTTTCAGGAGGCATCCATTGAGTTTATCATACTACAGACCCCTGATTGGAAATTTGGGATCATACTCAAATCGCAAGCAGCTCTCAGGATACTTCAGCTAAAACAACCAATTGACAGGCACAAGTTCATCAAAGATACAGCAGCAGCAACAACAACACAACTTAAATACTAAAATAAAGAACTTAAATATGGTCAACTAACCTCATTAACAAGGTGCTTCTTTGCTAGGTCATAGATCAAAAACTGGTCAAATCAAGTTAGTTTGATCAATTTATCAAGGACAACCATGGTCAAATCAAGTTACTAACAAGAGAAAACAATAGGATGATGAATCAGAAAGAGTAAATTGGTACCTCCCAACCATCGCCTCGAGTTGTGGGTCTAGCTCTAAACGGTATTTAGCTAGATAAGCATTCAAGTCCTCTATCCCAAGAACCTATAGCAGAACATTAGACTTGAGTGAAGCTCAAAAAGATAAGAGAGTTACAGATAACTATTGTGGAAAAAGATGAATAAAGGACTATATGATGAAATCTGAATATTAAGTAATTTAGTTCAAGAAAAGTAATCACGTGGGCAGAGCAACTTAACATTCCAGACAGAAAGTAATGAGTGATATTAAATTTTTTCATAAAAGGAACCGTATGAGAATCTGTTGACTAGTTTTTTGCTTGAAATATTTTTATGAGGACTAGTATAATAATCCACATTCAATCATTCAGCCGGTGGTTGACTACATTTTATCAGCCATCAAGGTCATTAAACAACTAATTATCAGTGCAAAACAGCCAAAAAAACAAAATCAGCCAAAGGTTTCATTGCACAGTCATCACTTCACTACTAGAATTGTAAATCAAGCGTATAAGTTTCGATGCAAAGATCAAAAAGTAATTCTGTTTCATTAGCTTTATCAGATAACCTACAACTAAGCAGATATACTGCAACCAGGGGTAAGTTGCACTATAGGTCCTTCAACTATTCATAAGTTTCACTCGGATCCTTGGCCTTCAAACTTCACACATTCAAAAACTTAAGCATTCAACTAACCAAACTAATAAGTGTTTCATATGATCCTTCCTGTCAGCTTCCTTCACTCCAGAAAAATATAAAAGTGTTCAGCCTTCTTGAACAGTAAAATCATTTTCCATTGTTTAATTTCTTTGTTGAAACAAAAGTATATGTATATGTACCTAATTTACTTAAAAGAATGGATAAGAATATGTGTACCCTAACATACATGTTGAAACAAATGCATAGATACAAGTACCTGAATCACCTGTACATTCAGATGCAAACTAAGCGGCTTAATAACACTATACTACACTGCACTTTAGAGATTTGTTCTCACTTCTTACACTGTACCTTTTTTTTTTTTCCCTCCAAAGACACCACTAAATTATCTTCTTTTTTTCATTCTCTCCACTATAAGCAATAAACCTATAATTTTGGATAAAAGCTTGCAGTACTGTTAAAAAAGCACTGTTAAAGTAGCAGAGCATATATTTAGCCTATTTTGACACGAAAAAAAAAAAGATAATATATAAAAACAACGGAAAAAATAGATATGTAGATCGTCCACACGGAGCCGATTCGGGAGATTTGAAGGAATGGCACTCACAATATTGTTCAGGAGATTCTCCTTCGCATATAATGCAGCTCCTGTTCCATTATGCCCATCAAATAGCTAGAAGAAAGGACAAATTTGATAAAAATCAATTAGATAGTTCAAATTAAAGTGGCAGATATCTTCCCCCCACCCTCCCCCTCCCCTCTTCTCTCTCCTCCTCCTCCTCCTCCTCAACAACAACAACAACAACAACAATTTCGTTCCCTTTCTCTCTTTCTCTCTCGCTCAATGCCTCTTCTCCCCCACAATCTCCTCCTCTTCCTCAACAACAACAACAACAACAACAACAACAACAATCTCGTCTATTTTCCTCTAGATCAACCAAAAACAAGAAAGAAAGTAAGGAAATCGAGCGGAGAATCGGCGCATACGCGCATTCACCTCCCCGAGCGGATTTGAGGGATGGATCGATCGATGAGATAATGAGCGATCGATCTCTCCACATGCGGAGGAGGAATCCACCGATCGGTTACGAAAGAGAGAGAAAGAGAGAGAGGGAGAGAGAGGAAGAGGACGCGGAAATGGTGCCCCCCCTCCACGCGGATTCGTCTCCCCCGATTCGGGAAATGCTCGAAAGCGAGGGTTAATGGATTGATGAGAGAATAAAAAAGGAAATAAAGGTAATTGAAAGGGCGATTTGGGGAATGGGATCGGAGCTCGAGCTCGAAGAGGGGGTAGAAGGAGACGAGGAGAGCTCGAGCTCGAAGAATGTAGAAAAGGATCGGAGAGGGGGTAGAAAGGGTTGAAGGAGAGGAGGAGAGCTCGAGCTCGAGCATCCAGTGGAGAATGGATGCAGGGGAGAGTGGATAGGCTAAGGTTAATTAGGGTTAGGGTTAAAATTTTCAAATCTAAAAATTTAAAATTTGAATATTAAAATTTGAAAATTTAAATTATAAATTTTAAAATTTATAATTTGAAAATTAAAACTTATAATTTTAAATTTTAAAATTTTGAATTTTAAAATTTTAAATTTTATCTTAACTTTTAAATTAGAAAATTAAAATTTTGAATTTTAAAATTTAAAATTTGAGATTTAAAATTAAAATTTAATATCTAAATTTAAAAATTTTAAATTTTAAATTTAAAAGTTAAATTTTAAATTTTAAATTTTGAATATAAAATTAAAATAAAAATTTAAAATTTGAGACCAAAATTAGAATCAAATTTCAAAAAATAGGTTTTAGTTTATTGTTTTTTATTTTAGACCTTAAAATTAAAAAACTGATTTTAAAAATCAAAATCACTTATTAAATATTTTTTTTTCAAAAATTACTTTTGAGCTTAAAATTACTTTAAAAAATTAGGTCAAACACCCATATATTTAACATAAAATTATTTGTCGGTAAAAATATAAAGTTTAAAATAATTGCCGCTAAAGTATAATTAGATATTATTTAATAGCGGCAATTTCATAATTGCCGCTATTAAATTGCCACAAAAAGCCTATTTTGTTGTAGTGAACTAGTTTGATTATAAAATAAAATAATTTATATCAAAAAAATATTAAATTTTATTTTTAAAATTTTTAAATATTTTAAAATAATTTTAACGGTATGAATCGTTGATTTGAACATTCTAAAATAAAAAAACAAAATTATAATATGAAATTATTTTCGATATGAGTATGTTCAAATCAATAATCTATACCGTTATTAATATTTTTTAGTTTAGAAATATATTTATAAAACTACACCTTTAAGAAGGGCACGAAAAAATTAATCCTATTTCCTAATATCCTATTTGTGTCTCTCCCAACATTTTTTTTTTTTTTCTATTACCTTTCATGATGAATAAAATTCCAAAATATTAAGAATAATTAATTAATTAATCAATTAATTTCTACATTCCATCAAACACCGTGTGGTTGATTTGGCTCTTCGGAGTACGAATATAGAGCTGAAAAAGAGAGTGATATTATTTAGCTACGGATATTAAAATACACATATTTTTTACGTACCACGTGAGCTAATTTATTTAATATAACAGCGTCGTAGACCCGTGGTTGACAAATGACTATACGAAAATAATTAAAATTTTATATTATTTTTAGTTATATATTAATATTTAATTATTTAAATTAAAAAATTAATTTTATATAATTTTTTAAAAATATATTAAATAACAAATATATTTCTATAAAATTTAATTTTTTATATTTATTTTTTTCAAAAATTATATAAATTATTTATATATATTTCTCTCGTTTATTACCGTTAGTTTACTGTTTATTTTTTAATAAAATATAAGTAAAATATTAATTTTGTTCTTATAAATATCTCTTCAAAAAATCTTAATTGTTAAATACGTATAATATTTAAAAAGATAAAAAAATAAATTTATCTCATTTGCTAACCAAAGTTAAATATTTAATTTATATTTAAATATATTTTTTCAATAAATATTGACGGTAAGGATATATATGAACAATTAGAACTTTTAAAATAATATATATAATTTTCCTCAAAAAAAAATAATAAATATAAAAAATTAAATTTTGTAAAAAAATATATATTATTTGATATGTTTATAAAAATTTGTATAAAATTAATTCTAAATTAAATTATATAAATTAATTATAATAATTTTAAATTAAAAATTATAATAATTTAAAATTTGAGGAGAAAAGTATTACTCGCCTCATACTCATAGTTTGAAGACCAAAAATGCGCAATTTATTTTATTTTAAATATTTTGAAAAATATTAATCGTTTGACATTGATCTGACGATATATTATTATCACCTACGAAAGTATAATAATTATTAATTGCATATTCTGGTTCGAAATTCTAAATTTTTGTTTCCAAGTGGGTTAAATTAAAACCCAATAAAAGTAAAGAAAAGTGAGATATTCCGTTACCTCTTATTGGATACAGATCCGATCCGATCCGATCCAAACCTCTTCCCAGCACCCGTATAAATGCCGCCGTGCGGCCTCCCGTGCTGTTGCTCTAGCGCGAGTCGTACACTGCGCGGAGAAGGTAGAGATCATCTTCTACAATTTCTAGGGTTTTGAAATGCTCCATTTTACCCTTTTTTTTTCTTTTTTTTTTTTTCAATTCTTTCCATTTCTTTTTCCAAATTAAGAGGTTTGTTGATTTTTAACTTAAATTTTGAGAATAAATGCAACACGTATCTCTGATTACTCCTTTATTTTACTATAGTTCATTGTGAAATAGATGTCTATATATATATACATAGAGAGAGAGAGAGATGAACCAGAATACTATCGGTAGCATACGACCAACGGGCTCCTGTGCTACTGATTTGATTTTGATAATAGAACTTTTAAATCAACGATCGACATCGTTAAATATAATTTAAATTATTTAAACTATTTAGAAATTAAATTTTATATTTTTTTGATATTGTTCTTTTGTTCGTCAAGCGGATACAAAAATAAACAGCTGAAAATAAATATCCTTCAAAAAGTGATGATAGAAGTCTTGTAATCAAGATCAAAAATATAAATCTTGTTTTAAATTGTAATGATTTGGCCCACTAGCAATAATAACTCGTTGGACCCAAAACACATTCCAAAATGCTTAAGCCCGATTATTATTACTAGTGTCCATTGTCGGACTTTTTTTCAAATTAACCCTCTGAAAATTGAAAATTTGCAAAATAACCTTGCCAAATTTTTTTTTGCAAAACTAACCCTACTTTTGCCACCTCGGCGCCACGTTGGGCAGACAGCGTGAAGGCGCTGAAGCGGTCAGCGCCTTCACAATAATCCTATGAAGGCGCTGAACGCCTCAGCGCCTTCATGCAATGTATTGAAGGCGCTGAAGGGTTCAGCGCATTCACACGATTTTCTGTGAAGGCGCTGAACCCATCAGCGCCTTCATGGTGTACGCTGAAGGCGCTGTTTCATTCAGCGCCTTCAGCATACACATAAGGCGTCAAGGACTTAGGCATTTTTCGGCGCGAAATATGCCTAAGTCCTCAGTGTAAGCGAAAAATGGCTTCTCTGTAAAGGCGCTGAGTGGGTAAGCGTCTTTAGTATAAAACACTAAAGGCGCTGAGTTGCTCAGCGCCTTTAGTGTTCTGCACTGAAGGCGCTGAGTAGATCAGCGCCTTTAGTGTTCTGCACTGAAGGCGCTGAACGGATCAGCGCCTTCAGTGCAGAACACTAAAGGCGCTGAATGGCTCAGCGCCTTTACCTGGTCCTACAAACAGTACTTAAGATCACTTTAAAAAAATTCCAAATTTGTACAACAAGTTCAAGCATTGACAAATAACATTGAAAAAGCAAAAACTACATTCACAAACACCAAATGATCAACCAACAATCATTTCATTCATAAATGAGGCTTGAGAAACATCAAAAAATGAAATTTACAAAAATTGAACTCAAAATCTCAATTTTGAGCACGTCCTCGACCTCGACGTCCTCGCCCACGCCCACGTCCACGCCCTTGCCCTCGCCCTCGCCCACGGGAAACAGCAAGGTCGATGATAGGTATATCATCGAGATGCTCGACTGCTGCCGACTGATCGAGCTCCTCGATGATACCACCCTTATCCTGCTCCGCAATATGCTCGATCTCTTGTGGCGATGATGACCTTGGACGACGGCGTGAATATGTCGATGCAAAAGATGTCCGTGAGACTGGCGGCGGGAGCGATGCTGACGTCGAAGGAAATGTCATCGGTGCCTGAATGGTAGGAGATGGAGATCGTGGCACCTGAAAGAGTGTAAATAGTTTGTTAATATGAATTTGAAATCTTAATTTGAATTCTATGCTAAATGGTACCTGATGACTCGAGGTTGCTCCCTCATATGAAGGTCGGGCTGACTCTCTGACAGTAGGTTCAGATGGTACATGCTGTAGTACCATCTGAATATTGTCGTTCATTTCTCTCAAAGTCTGAACAATAGTATGAGTCGGCGGTGGGTCCTGCACTATCTGGCCGACAATGGTATGAACATGTCGTAGTGTGTCGGCCTGCATTATAAATTAGAAATTAAAATTAAATTTATATGAGGAAAGTTGAATATAGTAAATTTATATATATAAATTTTAATACCAGTGTTCTCTCGACATGCCCACGAGGGTGGAAAGTTAGCGGAGGACGCTGTACTGGATGAGATATCCATCGTCGCGTAATGCTCCAGTACCACTGCATGTATATGGATGCCGCTTGCAGTGGGTCCTCACCAGCATCCGGGGCTTGATCAAAAATATGATCAAGCCTCTCGGACCACCTCTCAATGTGGATAGCATGAAATGCTATCCAGTCCTCATCCGCACGCCCACGTGATGTGATGCGTGGGATGGACTCCACATTGAGAGGTATATGCTGCAGAAGACCGAACTGCCGCATGACTCGGTCCGGCACGTGCATCTCGACGATATGAAAGCATATCAGGACTGTCCTTGCACGCCAGACCGTTGAGCCATGCACACAGAAATCCGGTAATGTCTCTATATATGTGTAGGGCATCCATATAACCTGTTAATGGACAAAATGGTTAGTTAATATAGAAGTGTTGAATAAAACATCTACATAAAGTATTCAATAAAAGATCTACATACCTGCGCCTCTCGCTGCTGATCCAGTTCGTCTCTGTAGAACTCAATGTCACACGTCTTGACATTGGTTCCGAAACGCAGCCCTCCAGTGTTGCCCCATCTAGATTATAAAAAACATATATTAGTTGCAATTATAATTGAAATACAAAAATCTACTTTATGAAAAAAAATATCTTACCGGCAACCCAGGGGTCGATCGACTATCTCGGGCTGATCTAGGATGCGCGTAGGTCGGCCGATATGAAGATGGTCCCAAGCCCAGATCTGTAAATTCATGCCAACAGGTTAAATTAATTAAAAATATATATATTACCAATATAAAGATAAATCTGAAATCCAGAAATCAGATTTTATACCTGCAATAGGGTACCAAAACAACAGCATTCGGCCTTCCCGTTCACCGCGGCATCTGCTAGTGCCCGATATAGATACGCCAGTGTCGCAGCGCCCCACGCATAAGCGCCGCAGATATCAAAGTCAGCTAAAAGTGGTAGCCACTTTAGATGAACTTTGTATCCGCTGGGGTTTGGAATCAGACTACCGCCGATCTGATATAGCATATAAGCACGGGCGGTAGCTGCGACTAATCCGGCGGGGGCATCCAGAGGTATATCATGAAAATTTTGATATAACCAATCAAGTGAAACCGTATACCTCTGGGCGGGGGCATCCAGAGGTATATCAGGTAGCGCCCCCAATAACTCCATACACATAGCATGCCAGTCGTGGAGGGTGGAACCAGAGACCGGCGCACCATGCACACGGAGACCCGAGATGACCGCCACATCCTGGAGTGTGACGGTCATCTCACCGTGGTGGAAATGGAAGGTCTGGGTCTCCGGTCTCCACCTCTCGGCAAGAGCGCCCAGTAGAGCTTGATCCAGTACCAACCGTCGCAGTCGGGATAACCCGTAGAATCCCGACTGGCGAAGCAGATCGAGTACCGCTGGATGATCAAGCTCCCACTGGTTCATCTTGCGGCCGTGCTCTGCGAACAGGACGGGACGATAATCCTGTGATGCAAAAAAAAAATATAGTTAGCACTTACATATAAAATATAGTCAGCTTATTTATAATATTTGAAAAAATAAAAAATTATATCTCTTACCTCACTTCTGATAAAGGCCGACCTATGGCGATGCTGGTCTACCAGTACAGACGCATCAACTGGCCCCGCGTCCTCGTGATCTGCCATCTGTAATTAGCAATCTAAATATTAGTAACATGATAGCTAGAAATAATTAAATATTACGACAAGATAAATATAATTGTGTAAATCATACGCCGGCGTCCTCGTTGCGCTATTTCTGTATTTTGTGGACAGGTACTCCTATAATGGCCTGCCTGCTTACAAATGGAGCATTTCCCTCGTCGGCCACCCCCCTCGTCCATTACATTACGAATACGTGTAGATCGTGGACGACCTTTCTTCCTTCGTAAAGGGGGCGGTACAATCGGGGGACCTTGGGGTCGTGACCAGTGCCGTCTATCAGGAACAGGATGAAATTGTGGTGCGTACGCCGCACGATAGCAGTCTGTACTATACCAGTGTGAAGTAAAATTCTCGTAGGCTAATCTCATATGTGATCTACTACAAACTGCTAAGACATGCGAGCAATGTATTCCTGTTAGATATAATTCACAACATGAACATTCGACATTTGTTCCATTGACGATCACTTTGTAGTCGAAATCTACAGTTTGAACTTCAAATTCTGTGAGTCCAAATCTTACAACATGATGTAACCGCGCCGTATCTAAATTTTCAGTAATCTGATTTTTGACTTTAAGGACAAAAGCGTCCGTCCAATGTTCACCGGTTGCACGGCGCTCGAAGAAATACTTATTAAGCTTATAAAAAGTACCCGCAACAAAAGCCGTGAAGCCTTTTCGATATCCCAGAATTTATTTAACAATATGTCGGTCTTGAAGTGCTTTTTCATGTTTGCTTTCATATGTCGAAGACACCAACGATGCGAGTGCCCTCGTGCTGGACGATAGATATCAGCAACTATTTTCCTCAATCCAGAAAATCGATCAGATATTAAACAAATTTCTCTATCACGGGTAACATAGTGACGCAAGTTATGCAAAAACCATTGCCAACTCCCGGCATTCTCTCCCTCACAAATTGCAAATGCCAAAGGATATAATCCATCATTTGCATCTGCAGCCATCGCTATCAAAGCATGACCTTCGTATTTGCCGTATAAATGTGTGGCATCAATACTAACCACCGGCCGACAATGTGCGAATCCATGGATCGAAGGTCCAAATGACCAAAAAACACGACCAAACGTAAAATGCCATCTTGCGGCCACCTATGATCCAGACGCCATAGAGTACCAGGATTAGAATTCTTTACCATTGAAAGGTAACGAGACAAGTCAGTGTACGATTGCTCCCAGCTCCCGTAAATAATTTGTAATGCTTTACTCTTTGATTGCCAAGCCTTCCAATATGTTATGTCAGTATGGAACTCTGCTCGCACCATATCTCGAATTTCTTTTGGCGTCATATTAAGTCTAACCTTTAATATCGGAAGAATCAATTGACATATAAGGGTCGAATTACAATTACGGTGCGCCGCATTCAGTATTGGAATTACACATGTGTGTGGACCAGCATATGTTTTTACCCTAAAATATGACGTATCTTTGGGTACTGAAGCATGTAATCTCCAAGAACATTCCTCTACTAAGCATTTGACAGTATAAGTCGTTTTTGTAGATTTCAATACTTTCATTTGTACATTATGCTCAATATGCCACCGGTCTAGTGCATCCAATAAAGATGGCTTATCTTGAAAGACACGTCCAGCCCAACTCTCGTCGATGCTAGGTCGACCAGTATTAATTTGTCGAATATTAAGATCTGTATGATTTACAACATACTGATTCATCCAATTAGTATCTGAAAGAAAACATTCCGGATGATCAATAAATTCATTTTCCTCGTCAGGATTGTCTACGTAATCATTGTTGATTTGTGGGTTGTCGGTTTGACTGTAAATTGTATTTGCAAGATCATTTAACCCTCCATCATGATTTTCATCTATATCTGGAAATGAAACATCCAGTTCGTCATCCTCACTACTATTCTGATCATCATGGATTGGTGAATCCTCATGATTAATATCACTATCACCACCCCTGTCAACATTATCACCTCCTTCCTCTACATTAGTATCAAATTCATTAATAGCAGGTGGATTTCAATGTTCATAGGAATTAGATAACCTGCAAATTTGGTAAACCTCAAATTCCAACATTGTCATTAATTTAAAACTTAACATTTAATTTATATTTGTACTTACCCCCAATCAGAAGGTTCTAGTTGTAAATGAGACATCCTTGGTTCAATACGGGAGGTCGTGCATTGCTCGCGTGATGTCGTGGCATGCGTGCAGTGTCCGCGTGAGGTCGTGGCTTGCGTGTGTCCGCGTGAGGTCGTGGCTTGCGTGTGTCCGCGTGAGGTCGTGGCTTGCGTGTGTGTGGTCGTAGGTGCCACATATGTGGTCGTTGGTGGCACACTACTAAACGAGCAAGGTACAACACTCTCAATAGGGTCATACTCACTTTCTCTGCAATATATACAATATTTAAGTCCATTTAAAGAATATGCCAAATGACAAAATTATTAGGTTGTTGTTCTAACTTTGTCATTCTGACACCACCTTCGTGTGGAATATGTTAATCACTCATTACATTGGCGGAAGGACCCAAATCAATATAATTGTGGAGCATTCTCGTGTAATAACCTTGCGGTTCAAAATTATCCGACAGTTGTAACTCTTTCTCAATGTATACCGTCACAACACCATGATGGTCACATAATCCAATCATTCCCTCCAATGATTCATCATCTAGTACTTCGTGAGCTAAATATTCACTACCGATCGTGGGACAACCAATAGTAAATTTTAAACGAAATTGTTCTCTTGTACAATTTACTAAACGATACATTCTCGTCTCAAACCTACTATATGTACAATCAGAAGGTATCACGATTAACTTTTTTTGACCGCCGATATATCGTTGACCATTCTCATCGATAACTAACTGTCCATCCCAATGAAAACTTATGGGCATGCGACGATTAGCCATTTCAACTACAAAACAAAATTGAACTACTTCAAAATACTACTTTTAACTTTACAGTCGGAGACCGACAGTGAAACCTCTCACTTTGAGCGATCTCTCACAGTGAGGGGATCGCTCACTGTGACGGTGAAGCTCTCACAGTGAGCGATATCTCACTGTGAGGGGAAGCTCTCTCACTGTGAGAGAGTGATGTTCACTCTCTCACAGTGAGTTCACAGTGAGAGAGCTTTGTAGCAGTATTGTTTAAATTACAGTATTGTTCACAGTGAGTTCACAGTGCTTCTAGCCCTAAATTACAGTATTGTTTAAATAGACTTTGCAGCAAAATTAGAAGTTGTGTTCTTATCATTTAAAATCTTTTTTTTTGGGGGGGTTAATCACTGAGAGAGCTTCACTGTGAGAGACACTCACAGTGAAGCTCTCTCACAGTGAGAGATCAAGCTCTCTCACTGTGAGAGATCACTCTCACAGTGAGAGAGTGAAGCTCTCACAGTGAGAGATTAGAGTGATCTCTCACAGTGAGAGAGCTTCACTGTGAGAGACGCTCACAGTGAAGCTCTCTCACAGTGAGAGATCAAGCTCTCTCACTGTGAGAGTGATCTCTCACTGTGAGAGAGCTTCACTGTGAGAGAGTGAGAGATCACTCTCTCACAGTGAAGCGAGATCACTGTGAGAGAGTGATCTCTCACAGTGAGAGAGAGAGAAAGAGAGAGAGAGAGAGAGAGAGAGAGAGAGAGAGAAGAGAGAGAACTCAAAAGCTCACAGTGAGAGAGAGAGCGGGAGAGAGACGGCGACGGCGAAGGCGACGGCGAGGGGCAATACGACGGCGAAGGAAAACCTGTGATCTCGGAGCTCTCTGTGCGCGATGAAGTGCCGCAGAGCTGCCCACGCGGGGATATGATAGTGTTGAAGGCGCTGAAGCGGTCAGCGCCTTTAACATTAAGTTAAAGGCGCTGAATGGCTCAGCGCCTTTAGTGTTTTGCACTGAAGGCGCTGACTAGCTCAGCGCCTTCAGTGTAAATCACTAAAGACGCTTACCCACTCAGCGCCTTTACAGAGAAGCCATTTTCCGCTTACACTGAGGACTTAGGCATATTTCGCGACGGAAAATGCCTAAGTCCTCGACGCCTTATGTGTATGCTGAAGGCGCTGAATGAAACAGCGCCTTCAGCGTACACCATGAAGGCGCTGATGGGTTCAGCGCCTTCACAGGAAATCGTGTGAAGGCGCTGAACCCTTCAGCGCCTTCAATACATTGCATGAAGGCGCTGATGGGTTCAGCGCCTTCATAGGTTTATTGTGAAGGCGCTGACCGCTTCAGCGCCTTCACGCTGTCTGCCCAACGTGGCGCCGAGGTGGCAAAAGTAGGGTTAGTTTTGCAAAAAAAAAATTTGGCAAGGTTATTTTGCAAATTTACAATTTTCAGAGGGTTAAGGTTATTTTGCAAATTTACAATTTTCAGAGGGTTAGTTTAAAAAAATGTCCTCCATTGTCTCTTATATACTCAATCACAATCACATTTCCATCCGATGCGGGACTATTGGGGTGTCAGACTCCTCCCGTTTAGGCCTGACATTCTCGGCAGCCCAAACACACACACAGCCCAAGATTACTAGACGATGTGAAATTTGTCTCGCTAGCCCTGTCATTTAGACCCAAGCTCAGCCAAGACTCGTCACACACTTCCGGCTGGTGATTGGCTCTGATACCACAAAAGTAACGACCCGGCCCACTAGCAATAATAACTCGTTGGGCCCAAACCACAGCCCAAAATGCTTAAGCCCAGTTATTATTACCAGTGTCCATTGTCTCTTATATACCCAATCACAATTCCATTTCCATCCGATGCGGGACTATTTGGGTGTCACATAAATAGTGTATAGAATTTTCTAATCAAAATTTAATTGATTTAGATTTTTTTATACCGTTAAACGAGAAAACGCCTCATATCGACCATTACAATAATAAATTATGCAATCTTTTGATTATTAGGTTAATGATGTTGAAAATATTTAAAATTTAATTTTTAAATATTTTAAATCATATAGATCATGTTCAACGGTGTCGATCGTTGATTTAAAAGCTTCATCATCGAAAACAAATCGATAGCAACAAAACCCATTTGCAACCAATAATATTCCAGCACGACTCTCTCTCTCTCTCTCTCTCTCTCTCTCTCTCTCTTATAATATATATATATATATATATATATATATATATATATATATATATATATATATATATATAAAATCCGAATATGGTGCTTTTAAAAGCACCAAGCTTGTGCTTGTAAATTTTTCATCATTAGATCTATCCCTTTAATCAACCACCTCTTAGATCATGCTATTCCACCGACCATCCACTAAACCGTTGGAGACCACTATTATGAGATACTGGACTTTTACAAATGACAA
>CM054943.1:20000-347917 GCA_029168755.2 Tillandsia fasciculata
TGTACTCCCTATCATCATCGGACTGTGGTGATAACTCGGCCGAAAGTTTGAAATGCGCCGCAAAAGGAGTGCTCACCGGTTTTGCGTCTGCCATACCGAAACGCTTTAGAATTTTCTCTATATATTTTTCTTGTGATAAATGCAGAAGTCCTGAATTCTTGTCTCTCTTAATTTCCATACCAAGAATTTTCTTAGCAGCACCCAGATCTTTCATCTCAAACTCACCCTTTAATGAAGCCTTCAACTTATTAATCTCAACTATGTCGTCGGAAGCAATCAACATATCATCGACATAGAGCAACAAATATATGAAAGATCCCTGATCAAGCTTCCTAAAATATACGCAACTGTCACGCTTGCTTCTTGAATATCCGTGACCTGTCATAAAGGAGTCAAACCGCTTGTACCATTGTCGAGGAGACTGCTTCAAGCCATAAAGCGATTTTCTTAACAAGCAAACATGGTCCTCCTTTCCTTCAATAATGAATCCCTCGGGCTGTTTCATATAAATTTGCTCCTCAAGTTCTCCATGGAGAAAAGCTGTCTTAACATCAAGCTGCTCAAGATACAAGTCATTTATGGCTACTAACGATAAAAGAACACAAATAGAAGTATGCTTCACGACGGGTGAGAAAATATCATTAAAATCAACACCTTCTACCTGACTGTAGCCCTTAGCAACTAAACGAGCTTTATACCTTGTATCTTCCACGCCAGGGATTCCTTCCTTTTTCTTGAAGACCCACTTGCAGCCAACAATTTTCTTGCCTGTAGGCGGTTTTACTAACTCCCATGTGCGATTCTTGTGGAGCGATTCTATTTCTTCATTCATCGCCAACAACCACTCCGCAGCACTGGCACTAGAAATAGCTTGATTATATGTGGAAGGTTCTCCTTCTTCTGTATCTTGTGCCAGTGAAAGAGCATAGGCAACCATATCTTCATAACCATATCTCTGCGGTCGTTTTATCTGTCTCCTCGCTCTACTTGTAGCAATGCTCTGCCTCTCAACTTGTGGGGTTTCAGTAACTGAGGTGTCTGGCGACTGAACTTCCTTTGACTGAGAAGAATTCTGTGACTGAACTATACCATTGGTCTCTACCTCCACCTGCTTGCTAGCACTCGGGGTCTCATCAGAAGAATTTCGGTTAGGATATAGCATAATAGACTCATCAAACGTGACATCCCTGCTAATAATTAATTTAGACGATTCAGGACACCACAATCTATATCCCTTAACCCCCGTCGCATAACCAATAAAGATGCACTTTTTAGCCCTAGGTTCTAACTTGCCTTCATTTACATGAAAATAAGCAGGACAACCAAATATGCGCAAATTAGAATAATCAGAAGGGCTACCAGACCATACCTCCTCCGGAGTTTTGCAATCAAGTGCCGAATGTGGAGAACGATTTACCAGATAGCATGCCGTAGAGATCGCCTCTGCCCAGAAACTCTTCGCTAAGCCAGCATTAGAGAGCATGCAACGTGCTCTCTCTAAAAGAGTTCTATTCATCCGTTCGGCCACCCCATTCTGCTGTGGAGTATGCCTAACGGTCTTGTGTCGAACGATCCCTTCATTCTTGCAGAATTTTTCAAACTCTGATGAACAGAATTCCAAACCATTATCAGTCCTTAATCTTTTGATTTTCTTTTCAGTTTGCTTCTCGATCATAACCTTCCACTGCTTAAAATAACTGAACACCTCGTCCTTACTTTTCAGAAAGAATACCCACACCTTACGAGAATAGTCATCAATAAAAGTCAACATATATTTAGCACCACCATGAGTAGGAGTACGAGATGGTCCCCAAAGATCAGAATGAATATAATCTAGAGTACCTTTTGTTCGATGAACTGCGGCCTTAAAGCTGACTCTCTTTTGTTTGCCAAGAACACAATGCTCGCAGAAATCCAACTTTTCTAAACTCTGATTACCAAGTAAACCTCTCTCGTTCAACTTCATCATACCATACTCGCTCATATGGCCCAGTCGCATATGCCATAATTTGGTGCTATCTGAATCTGACATAGAGGAAGAAGTCACCGCTGCTGAACCTGTCACAGTGGAACCCTGTAGAACATATAACATGTCGGTCAACTTGGCCTTCATCACTACAAGATTCCCTTTAGCGACCTTCATTAATCCATCAGCCGAAGAATACTTAAAACCTTTAGCATCAAGTGTACCTAATGAAATCAGATTTTTTCTCATATCCGGAACATGCCGAACCTCAGATATAGTCCTCACTACTCCATCGTACATCCGTACCTGAACAGTGCCAATACCAATAACTGTACACTTAGAGTGATTTCCCATCAATACATCTCCACCATCAATAGGCTTGTACGTCGAGAACCAATCTCTATGTGAACAGATATGGAAGGAACATGCGGAATCCATAAGCCACTCATCCTGCCTGCGTGTCTTATCTGTAACTGTGAAGACAATATCGCCGCCATCTGATTCTCCTGCTGCAACACTTGCTTCTGGTTTAGCATTGGTGTTTTTCTGATCTTGATTCTTATCACCGTTATTCTTCCGCTGCTCTTTATTTTTCAACTTGAAACAATCAGCTTTTATGTGACCCTTCTTCTTGCAATAGCCGCAAATCAGATTTCTGTGTTTTGACTTTGATCTCGATGTACCTCTATTACCGGAACCCCTTTCCCGAGACCTCCCTCTAGCAACTAAACCTTCTCCTGAAGCTCCACCTGTCTCATTACTTATCTGCATGTCAATCCTTTCTTTTGATAGTAAAGAGGATTTGACATCATCGAAACATAGAGTATCCCGACCAAACAAGAAAGTCTCACGAAAATTCTTATAAGAGGCGGTAAAGAACATAATAATAAAAGGGCTTCATCCTCCTCCTCGATTTTGACATCTATCGAGCGAAGATCCATAATAATAGAATTAAATTCATCTAAATGTGATTTAATAGAGGTACCTTCCGCCATGCGCAACATGAAGAGACGTTGCTTCAAATATAACTTGTTGGTGAGAGACTTCGTCATGTAGAGAGATTCCAATTTAATCCAAAGCCCTGCAGCGGTCTTTTCATCCAAAACCTCTCGCAATACCTCATCGGATAAACATAATTGTATTGCCGTAAGAGCTTTGTCATCAATCTCCTCCTTCTGCTCCGCCGTTAACGAATCGGACATCTTTTCTTTTCCCAACAGTGCCTTTTGCAATCCTTGTTGCGTTAGTATAGCACGCATCTTGACTTGCCATAATGCAAAACTGTTGGTCCTGTCAAATTTCTGGATCTCGAACTTCGTCGTCATAATTCTTAATCCTCAAGGGAATAGAAGGCTCCGATACCAGTTTGTTAAATCGAAACGGCGAAAAAATAGATCCAAGAAAAATAATGTAAGAAAAGAAAAGTAAAGTGCACACCAAGTTTTACGTGGTTCGGCCACCGGCCTACATCCACGGGCGAAGACGGAGCAAAGACTTGTATTAAAGTCAAAAGAAGAATACAAAGATTATATCTCTCAAGAAAACCGAAACTCCAAATAAATCCGAAATATCAAAATTTGCGTCCACCCTAACGATTCCTAAGAATCCAATCGTATGAACGCCCTCACCTTAGAGCTTCAATTTCTTGTTTAATCGCCGGCTTCATTAGCAACATATGGCTCCTCCAATACGGCCTCTCTCCTCTTGGGTTGCTAAATTAATTAGAGCATGACCTCTAATTAATATCCCGGCTTCATTAATATGGCCGTATGTACCAACACCAACAACACGTATCTTTCTTGTTGGCCTAAATTAATTAGCGCTTCGGCTAATTAAAAGTTGCGGCTTCATTAAAGTGGCCGGGTATGCTATATATAATATATGCCTCAAAACTAGAATCTAATTAGGATTTGTAGTCTAATTAAACTCCTAATTAAATTCTAGTTTTACCCAACAATCTAAATCTCATATTATCCTAATTAGATTAGGATTTAACTTCAATTTAGATAAATACAAATCTAAACCAAATTATAACAGTACAATTATACTTTCTTTCTCTCTTTTCTTAAATTCTTTTATAATAATATGGATTCCAAAACAAATCCAATGGTGAAAAATTCACAAGCATGGATGAGTTTGTACCTTTGAAAGTATATAAGCTCTACTCTCTCTCTCTATATATATAGAGTGGTGCAGGAATACTATCAGCAGTAAAACCCCATTGTTACTACCGATTTTTTTTTTAAATGATGGAGCCTCCGAATCGATGATCGGCACTGTTAAACATAATCTAGACTACTGGAACTATCTAGAAATCAAATTTCAAGCTTTTTCGATATTCTTTTCTTATCCATCAAGTGGATACAAAATAAACGGCTTAAAATGAATATCCTTCAAGAAGTGATGACATGAGTCTTATAATCAAGATCGAGAGCATAGATCTTGTTTTAAATAGTTTAAATAATTTTCTAACCAAAATTCAATCAATTTAGATTTCTTTACACTGTTAAACGAGCAAACGTCTCATATCTATCATTAAAATTATAAATTTTGCAACCCTTTGATCATCAGGTCAATGATGTTGAAAAGATTTGAAATTTGATTTCTAGATAGTTCCAATGGTCTAGATCATGTTCAACAGTGCCGATCATCGATTCGGAGGCTCCATCATCGAAAAAAATCGGTAGTAACAATGAGATTTTACTACTGATAGTATTCCAGCACCACACTCTCTCTCTCTCTCTCTCTCTCTCTCTCTCTCTATATATATATATATATATATAAGGTTTTGAGTTTAGAGATATTTTTACTAAGAATAAATAAATTAGATTAATTTTATTAATTAAAACATGTCAAATTTAGTTAGTTGATAGTGATCGAATTGAATGTATTTGTAAATATCAAAATCAACACATTACATCCCCATTTTAATATTGGAATCTTAAAATTTTGATTTCACACCTTACGGTACTTTTAACATTTAGCATTTTTAACCGAATATTTTATTAGATTATAGAATATATTTTTTAAGAAAATATTAGGTTTTGAAAATTCAAAATTTTGGAAGTTTGGATGTTACTTTAAAAAGCTGTGAGGATAGATAGTAAAATTAAATTATTTTGAAGTGTAAGCTCCATTTCTAAAATGCGCTATAATTCAGGTAACTTAAATTCGATTGAGGTTTGCAAATGCATTAAAGCTGAATGATTCAAATCAAATGAATTGAAAGATTAAGTACCAAAACTAAAATCTTTCGGGAGTTGGATAGTTGGATTACAATGGACCATAGTTTAGGCAAGTTCCATACATTTTTACTTCTTTTTTTTTTTTTTGTTAGTAAAAACTGTAAAATCCTAGAAGATTATGACAGAATTTTGAGAATTTTTCAGAAATCACGTACCCTGTTTGGCTAGTTCAAATCCTAGAATTCTCAAGAATTGGAAATCTGATTTTTCTAATTCCATTGTTTGGAATCTATTTAGTTAATGGAATTTCAATTCATTTGAAAGGATTTGGGGGGCTTTCTCCATGTACAAATGGCTCTCATTCAATTCCTATGATTTGAAGTAGAATTTTGTGAGAATTCATTTGCTATTTGTTTTACTTTGTAAAATCCAAAAATACCCCTTTTACAAATAGTTTTATAATCTATCTTATCATACAACTAAGGATGAGATCTCATCTTTTACTACCAAACAACAAAACAGAATGTAATTCAATTGAGCTATAATTTATTGCAAACAAAAGATTCCATCTCTAAATGAATTCAATTGAATTCTTGTCATTTGAATTCTACTGAATTTCATTTAGATTTAGTGCAAAACACGCTGAAAAGGAATGTAAGGTTAAGCAACAAAATTAGAACTTTTGTAGTTCTGACACAAATTCCAAAATGCTTTCTAGTTTTGGTAAGATTTTTTTTTTTGAGATTAAGATAGCATGCTACCGCTTCATTCATTAGGCAATTAAACTTAGCATCGGATTGACACAGCGTGGCCTCGAAAAAATAAAAAAACCATCGAGCACAGGAGAGCTCCCAACTGTCTCTAAGATTACGGATTTCTACCAACAGGGCTCTCAGCACCAGTCTCGAAGAGTCAAAGATCCTTCTGTTCCTCTCAAGCCAAATTACCCACCAAGTGGTGGTAATTAGCGCAAGCTCCCTTCTCCCTAAAGTCCTGCCTTTGAGATTTTCTTATTTATGCCTATGATTTGTCTCTTTTTTTTTTAAGGGATGCGCTTAATGCTTGTTGCTGGCAAATCCTCATGACCCATGTTGACTTAATTGATAAGCTTTTCAACTACTACAGTAAAAATTTTTTTTGTTGTTGCTTTTCCTTTTTTATGTTTTTATTTTTGTTTGACATATTTTGACATGGATAGTCCTGGATTTTCCACATCACAATGTTTATACATAGTTATAATGTTCTTGAACAGCTCTGAGGAAATGGAGGTGAGTTTATATGAGGTGAATGGTGGGTCATGTAGCAGCTTCCTATTATTACACTCTTGCTGTGGATGTTAGGCATGCTATTAGGATGATAGTTTGTATTTTTTGCTATCTCTATATATGAAGTTCTGAGAGATGTTGAGTTATTATGATTAATTTTTACAAATTAATATGTAGTATCTGCTTGTTTTGGTTGTTCTCTTCTGTATTCATGGATGTGTTCGCACACCGTATCTCTTATCTCTCCCTCTCTCTCTATGTGTATTTGTATGTGCACTTTTGTTTGTGTGCGCATGCGGTCGCGTGCTGTGCATATTACACATACAATCTTGATTTATTGGGTTATCGATTTCTTTGCTATGAGCTGAGTTGAAAATTCTTATCGTAGTTCAATATATATTTTTAAAGAAGATGGTGGACATCATTCTTTCACGCACGTGCTATTATTTGTTGTTTTCTCCTCTCTGTTTTTTTTTTTTCCCCATTTTCAGCTGGATTTTATTCTGCGATGACATCAATTTTTTCTTGTATTTATCACACATAAAAAATCAATAAGTTTTTTGTCTCTGAATTTCAACCTTTATTGCACCGTAATAACATACATTACTAGGAGGCTTTTGGCCTTGAATTTCTTCCCTACTCCGAGAAACAACATTCAAATATTTAGCAAACAAAAATATCTAGAGGTCTTATAGTGGCTATAATCTCTGATGAATTGTTGGGTTTCAAAACTCAAAAAACTCCAAATTAAAAAGCTGCTGTTGCAGTAGTAAGTTGTCTTGCGGTAGTACGTTGTCCTATGTAGTACCGTTCGTGAAACCTCCTTAGTCTTTGTACCATTTGCAGGTATTTCCTGTTGTTCAAATCAGAAAGGTGGTCTTCTTCTTGCGCATCGGCTGCTTTTTTACGAATCAAGAATTTCCAAGTCAGTGAAGACACGAGGAATGAAACCGAAAAACCGGCCACAAAAGAAGAAACCACGACTAAGGCAACCACGATCTTTCTTCTTTTTGAGGAATCATTTACAACGAGAATGTCATTTCCAGGCGAATGGGATTCGTCACTCCGCTTTAGAATTATAAGATTCTTATTTCCAACGGTTGTGACGTCCACTGATGGCGAAAATCTTGGGAGATCTCCTGAGAGATTATTGTAAGAAAGCACCAACTCTGCCAAGCTATCAATGAGGGAAAGAGAATCAGGTACATTACCTGAGAAATTATTATACGAAAGATCGAGAATTTGTAGATTACGTAAATCACCAAGGGACGATGGTATCGACCCATTAAAATAGTTGCTACCGAGGTGGAGTTCAGTCAGATATTTCAAACCATTGATTGAATCAGGAATTGACCCGTAGAACTTATTGTGCTGAAGATTCAATGTAAATAATCTCTCTAGCTTAAGCATTCCAATCGGGATCTCAGAATACAAATTGTTATTATTCAATTCTAGATATACCAACTGCGAGAGCTTTCCGATTGATGTCGGGATTACCCCAGAGAGAAGATTTCCACCGAGTTGCAACTCGAAAAGCCTTATAGATAAATTTGTGGGAATGGGCCCTTCGAGCCGATTACGAGTGAGATAAACAAACTCCAAATTAGGAGAGGCAAGAAGATCAAATGGGATCTCCCCGCTAAAGTTGTTGTTGCTGAGATCCAAAAAACTCAAAAATTCGGTAATACTTGGAATAATTCCTTCTAAGTTGTTTCCATCAGCTGCGAATCGAGAGAGCGTTGTGATATTGGATAAAGTAGCCGGAACCTTTCCTGTCAGTTGATTCGAAGAAAGGAGGAGAGTTGTCAACTTGGAGAGCATTCCAATCTTTTCTGGTATAGTCCCAGACAGGCTATTTCCACTGAGATCCAGCGTAGTAAGATTCTCATACTCAAAAATCTCACCGGGTATTGGGCCGTGGAACTGATTATACGAAAGCACGAGCTCTTCAAAGGCCGCAACTCTCCTTCCGTCGATGCCGAGAGTAGGGATGGTTCCCATCAAGAAATTGGAGCTAAGATTCAAGCTTTTCAATTTGGATAAGGAACTCAGCTGGGTTTCCAAGGTTCCATTTAAGGAGTTTCCGGATAGGTCCAGAGTCTCCAAACTCGCAAAGTTGGAGAAATTGCGAACCGGGCCAGTCAAATAATTGTAGCTGAGATCGAGGGACTTCAACCTGGAGAGGCCGGTGCAATTGGAGAGAAATGAATCAGGTATCGTGGTTATGTGGTTTCGTGATAAGTCGAGGTCTTGTAAGGTGTCGAGGCGACAAAGAATGCTAAAGAAGTTGCTACCGTTAGCGGCAGTGGAGATGCCGAGATTGTAGAGAGAGAGGCCGGCCACGGCGGCGGTCGAGGGGCCGGCAGAGGAGCAAGTGACCCACTCCCAAAGGCAAGGATTTGGCTCAGTGGTGTACCACTTATAGTAAGAATCTGTGGAGAGGCTCTTGGAGAGATGTACCATGATATTTATTTGGTCATGGTTGAGTTGGAGTGGTGAGGCCGTAGACCCACCAACAACCAACAAGGAGCAGTAATTCAAGAAGAAGAAGAAGAAGAGCATCAAGGAGAAGAAGAAAAAGAGGTTTGCATATCTCTCCATTCCTTGTATTATTCTATAACTTTCATGGAGTATATATATATATCCACCTTCTTTCTTCTTAGTTTCTATGTATGTATATTTCTATCACCTCTCTCTCTCTCTTTCTAAAAAAAATTAATAAAAAATTGAAGAAGGTATAAATAAATTGAAAGGGGCAGATAGTAAAAGATAATTGGATTGGAGAATGAGAGAAGCAAAGACTTTGCCGCCGGCTAGTAGAGTTTCACAGTCTGTGTGTTGGCCAAGTTGACTGACCTGATAAAGTGTGAAAGAAGCTATATTCTCTACTTTATTTCTCTATTAATTAAGTTATAAAAAATTATAAAATATAATTAATATTTTAATAATGAACTAACTAATAATTTGATTTATTAAATTAATAAAAATTTATAATTAATCATCCACTACAACTAATCTTTTAAAAAATAAAAATAAAAGTTTGAAGAATGTATAATTTGAAATGGATTGGAGAATGAGAGAAGCAAATTAAGACTTGCTGTCGGCAAGTGGAGTTTCATGCATGATCTGTGTTGGCCAAGTTAGACTGACCTAATGCCGTGTGGTGGTTTAGTCTTTGATGAGATTTGGAAATATGGAAATTAACTTATATGTGCACCTTAGAAAGTACCCCAAT
This sequence comes from Tillandsia fasciculata, assembly GCA_029168755.2. Classification (NCBI taxonomy): domain Eukaryota; kingdom Viridiplantae; phylum Streptophyta; class Magnoliopsida; order Poales; family Bromeliaceae; genus Tillandsia; species Tillandsia fasciculata. The sequence continues at coordinate 29,652 of CM054943.1, forward strand.
TGTCATAGATATTAAGGATTAAAGTTACCTTGTTATCTAATTCGGATTCGGCAAAAATTTGGTTTGGATAAAATTTGTATCATGATTTTTAAATTCGTTGAAAAATTTGATAAAAAAACAGACTCGATAATTATTCGGATACGTGATTTATACGAAAATTATACATTCACCAATTAAAAATTCGGGATAAAAAATTCGACTATTAAATTAAATTTTTTTTTTAAAATTTATACTATGAACATAATAGTTATAATTTTTAAAAATATTAATTTACAAAATATTAATTTTACTCACAAGTCACCAATACTATAAATTAATATGTAAATTTACAAAATCACAACTCAAAAATCACATACTCACAACTCACAAGCTGGTGGTGGCGACGGACAAGGAAGAAGACGAGCGGCATGCGGCCCGGAGGGTTCCGATGGCGAGCAGCGCGCGGGTCGAGAGGGGTTCCGAACTTCTGATGGCGCGCGGGCCGGGAGGGTTCCGATGGCGAGTGGCGACGCCGGCCGGCGAAGTGGAAAAGAGAAGCAGGGGTGGGTGCTGTGCTGTCAATAGTGTGAAGGATATATATATAGTGTGAAGGAAATAGTGTGAAGGATATATATATATATATATATATATATATATATATATATATATATTCTTTCTTGGAAAGTGAACAATACTGTAAAAGCAGTGTTGGACCCTCGGTTAGTGCACCACACTGCGACGGGTGAGAGTGGGACTTGATTTTTGAGAGAGGATTGGGTTAGTTTTTGAGATTCAAAAAAAAAAACAGAGCCTAATTTTTGGGAGATAAATTCGGAATTCGCGAACAATAATTTTTGGATAATTTTTTTTCGAATTAATCCGAATTTTTGGGAAGGTTCAGAAACAGTCTGGTTAATTCGGATTCTCAATAATTCACGAATAATTCGCGAATAATGCACGAATTAACTAACTATGCCCTGGACTGCTATCTCAAGCTATCTATGTATCTATCTATGTTGAATGTAGTTATTAAAAATACCATTTTCTGCCTATTTAAGCTTTGAGTGTAATTGATTGTTTCACATGTTCAGTGTTTGAATACATTTGACGCTTTTTATGTTTTCACTTGGTTGTAATGAATGAATGAGTGGCGAAGATCACTTCAAAGGATAAATTTGTAAAGAAAATTATGAAAATGTGCAGTGTTGCACAATGGAACAGATAGGAAAAAAAAACTGAATTTTTATAATTAGCTTATTTATCTTTATTTGTCTCTCCATTCATCTACAATTACTTTGTTATCTTGCTTACTGGGAAGAATGTTAGGGTTCCTTGTCAAGTATCTTAAGCATGTTGATATTCTAGATTTTCCTGTTGGAAGGTGTTATATAAGAGGATCTGCTATAAATCCGAGGAATTGGAATTTTAGTTTTGCAAGTGCATTAAAACTGAATGATTCAAATCAAATGAATTAAAAGATTGAGTACCAAAACCATAACCTTTCAGGGGTTGGATAGTTGGATTACAATGGACCATAGTTTAGGCAAGTTCCATACATTTTTACCTTTTTTTTTGGTTAGTAAAAACTGTAAAATCCTAGAAGAATATGACAGAATTTTTGAGAATTTTTCAGAAATCACCTACCCTGTTTGGCTGGTTCAAATCCTAGAATTCTCAAGAATTGGAAATCTGATTTTTCTAATTCCGTTGATTGGAATCTATTTAGTTAATGGAATTTCAATTTATTTGAAAGAATTTGGGGGGCTTTCTCCATGTACAAATGGCTCTCATCCAATTCCTATGATTTGAGGTCGAATTTTGTGAGAATTCATTTGCTATTTGTTTTACTTTGCAAAATCCAAAAATACCCTTTTTACAAATGGTTTTATAATCTATCTTATCATACAACTAAGGATGAGATCTCATCTTTTACTACCAAACAACAAAACAAAATGGAATTCAATTGAGCTATAATTTATTCCAAACAAAAGATTGTATCTCTAAATGAATTCAATTGAATTCTTGTCATTTGAATTCTACTGAATTTCATTTAGATTTAGTGCAAAACACGCTGAAAAGGAATTTAAGGTTAGGCAGTAAAATTAGAACTTTTGTAGTTCTGACACAAATTCCAAAATGATTTCTAGTTTGGGTAAGATTTTCTTATTTATGATTATGATTTGTCTCTTTTTTTTTTTTTTTAAAGGGATGCGATTGATGGTCGGTCTGGCTTGAAAGAAACAGAAGGGTCTTCGACAACAAAGGTCGCAGCACTGCCGCTATCCTCGCTGAAGCCAAATCCCTCAGATCGCTTTGGGTCCGTTTTTGTTCCTAGTGTTTTTTTTTTTTTTTTTTTTTTTTAGCCGGATCCTTGATCCGGCGCCCCCTGCTAAATTCACTCCCCCATTGAATGAAGCGGCAGCATGCTGCCTTTCTCTCAAAAAAAAAAAAGGGATGCGATTGATGCTTGCTGCTGGCAAATGCTCATGACTCATGTTGACTTAATTGATAAGCTTTTCAACTACAACAGTAAAATTCTTTCTTGTTGCTGCTTTTCCTTTTTATGTTTTTGTTTTTGTTTGACATATTTTGATATGGATAGTGCTGGATTTTCCACATCACTATGTTTATACATATATAGTTATAATGTACTTGAACAGCTCTGAGGAAATGGAGGTGAGTTTATATGAGGTGAATGGTGGGTCATGTAGCAGCTTCCTATTATTACACTCTTGCTGTGGATGTTAGGCATGCTATTAGGATGATAGTTTGTATTTTTTGCTATCTCTATATATGAAGTTCTGAGAGATGTTGAGTTATTTTGATTATTTTTACAAATTAATATGTAGTATCTGCTTGGTTTGGTTTTTCTCTTCTGCGTGCACGGATGTGTTCGCACACCGTATCTCTTATCTCTCCTCTCTCTCTATGTGTATTTGTATGTGCACTTTTGTTTGTGTGCGCATGCGGCCGCGTGCTGTGCATATTACACATACAATCTTGATTTATTGGGTTATCGATTTCTTTGCTATGAGCTGAGTTGAAAATTCTTGTCGTAGTTCAATATATATTTTTAAAGAAGATGGTGGACATCATTCTTTCTCGATTGCACGTTCTATTATTTGTTGTTTTCTCCTCTGTTTTTTTTTTTTTTTTTTTCATTTTCAGCTGAATTTTATTCTGTGATGACATCAATTTTTTCTTGCATTTATCACACATAAAAAATCAATAAGTTTTTTGTCTTTGAATTTCAACCTTTATTGCACCGTAATAACATACATTACTAGGAGGCTTTTGGCCTTGAATTTCTTCCCTACTCCAAGAAACAACATTCAAATATTTAGCAAACAAAAATATCTAGAGGTCTTATAGTGGCTATAATCTCTGATGAATTATTGGGCTTCAAAACTCAAAAAACTCCGAATTAAAAAGCTTCTGTTGCAGTAGTAAGTTGTCTTGCGGTAGTACGTTGTCCTATGTAGTACCGTTCGTGAAACCTCCTTAGTCTTTGTACCATTTGCAGGTATTTTCTGTTGTTCAAATCAGAAAGGTGGTCTTCTTCTTGCACATCGGCTGCTTTTTTACGAATCAAAAATTTCCAAGTCAGTGAAGACACGAGGAATGAAACCGAAAAAACCGGCCACAAAAGAAGAAACCACGACTAAGGCAACCGTGATCTTTCTTCTTTTTGACGAATCATTTACAACGAAAATGTCATTTCCAGGCGAATGGGATTCGGCACTTTGCTTTGGAATTATAAGATTCTTATTTCCAACGATTGTGACGTTCACTAATGGCAAAAATGTTGGCAGATCTCCTGAGAGATTATTGTAAGAAAGCACCAACTCTGCCAAACTAAAAATGAGGGAAAGAGAATTAGGTACATTACCTGAGAAATTATTATACGATAGATCGAGAATTTTTAGACAACATAAATCATCAAGGGACGATGGTATCGACCCATTAAAATAGTTGCTACCGAGGCGGGCTTCAATCAGATTTTTCAAACCATTGATTGAATCAGAAATTGACCCGTAGAACTTATTGTGCTGAAGATTCAAAGTATTCAAGCTCTCTAGCTTAAGCATTCCAATCGGGATCTCCCCACTAAGATTATTCATTTGAAGCGCCAACACCCTTAATTGTGAAAGATTACCAATCTCTTTCGGTAGCTCACCGTACAACGTATTTGAAGAGAGATCCAAGAGGTTCAAATTGCTGCAGTTCCCCAATTGTGACGGTATCTCAGAATACAAATTGTTATTATTCAATTCTAGATATACCAACTGCGAGAGCTTTCCGATTGATGTCGGGATTACCCCAGAGAGAAGATTTCCACGGAGGTGCAACTCGAAAAGCCTTATAGATAAATTTGTGGGAATGGGCCCTTCGAGCTGATTATTAGAGAGATCAACAATAACCAAATTAGGAGATGCAAGAAGATCAAATGGGATCTCCCCACTAAGGTTGTTCATTTGAAGTGCCAACTGCAATAAATTTTGAAGATTACCAATCTCTTTCGGTAGCTCACCGTACAACGTATTTGAAGAGAGATCTAAGTATTTCAAATTGCTGCAGTTCCCCAGTTGTGATGGTATCTCAGAATACAAATTGTTATTATTCAATTCTAGATATTCCAACTGCGAGAGCTTTCCGATTGATGTCGGGATTACCCCAGAGAGAAGATTTCCACCGAGTTGCAACCTGAAAAGCCTTATAGATAAATTTGTGGGAATGGGCCCTTGGAGTCGATTACGAGTGAGATCAACAAACTCCAAATTAGGAGATGCGAGAAGATCAAATGGGATCTCCCCACCAAGGTGGTTGTTGCTGAGATTCAAAAAACTCAAAAATTTGGTAAAACTTGGAATATCTCCGGTTAAGTTGTTTTCGCCAGCTGAGAATCGAGAGAGGGTCGTCATATTGGATAAAGTAGCCGGAACTTTTCCTGTCAGTAGATTCCAAGAAAGGAGGAGAGTTGTCAACTTGGAGAGCATTCCAATCTTTTCTGGTATAGTCCCAGACAGGCTGTTTCCCCTGAGATCCAGCCTAGTAAGATTCTCATGCTCAAAAATTTCACCGGGGATTGTGCCGTCGAACTGATTATACGAAAGCACGAGCTCTTCAAGGGCCGCAACTCTTCTTCCGTCGATGCCGAGAGTAGGGATGGTTCCACTCAATAAATTGGAGCTAAGATTCAAGCTTTTCAATTTGGATAAGGAACTCAGCTGGGTTTCCACGGTTCCTTTTAAGTAGTTTCGGGTTAGGTCCAGAGTCTCCAAACTCGCAAAGTTGGAGAAATTGCGAACCGGGCCGGTCAAATAATTGTAGCTGAGATCGAGGGACTTCAACCCGGAGAGGCCGGTGCAATTGGAGAAAAATGAATCAGGTATTGTAGTTATGTAGTTTTGCGAGAAGTCGAGGTATTGTAAGGTGTCGAGACGACAAAGAATGCTAAACAAGTCGCTAGCATCAGCGTCAGTGGAGAAGTTGAGATTGGAGAGGGAGAGGCGGGTCACGACGGCGGTCGAGGGGCCGGCGGAGGAGCAAGTGACCCTCTCCCAAAGGCAAGGATTTGGGTCAGTGGTGTTCCACTCATGGTAAGAATCTGGGAAGAGGCTCTTGGAGAGATTTCCCATGATGTTTATTTGGTCATGGTTGAGTTGGAGTGGTGAGGCCGTAGACTCACCAACAACCAACAAGGAGCAGTAGTTCAAGAAGAAGAAGAAGAAGAGGTTTGCATATCTCTCCACTCCTTGTATTATTCTATAACTTTCATGGAGTATATATATCCACCTTCTTTCTTCTTAGTTCCTATGTATGTATATTTCTTTCACCTCTCTCTCTCTCTCTCTCTCTCTCTCTCTAAAAAATTAATAAAAAATTGAAGAAGGTATAAATAAATTGAAAGGGGCAGAATAGTAAAAGATAATTGGATTGGAGAATGAGAGAAGCAAAGACTGGCTATATAGGCAGGAGGAGTTCCATAGTCTGTGTTGGCCAAGTTGACTGAGTCAACACCGTGTGGAGCCAAGTTGACTGAGTCAACACCGTGTGGAATACCTTAAAAAGTGCCCAATTGTCCTAGATAATAATAAAGATTATAAGGCATTTTCAAAGAGGAAAATGGCTCGGTACGCCTCGCGTCCGCCTCCCCACCCGTCACGTCGGTACCCTCTTGCTTGGAGCCGCGACCCCACACCGCCTCTCCACCGCAGGGATTCGCGTGTCCGGCCCCACATTCCTTCAGGGATGCGGTCCTTTCACCTGCGGTCCCCTCACTGCCCCTACCCTCCTCTCACTCTGGATTTCGCTCTAGACGCCCCCCCTTTTTACAATCCCTTCCCCGTCATCCACCCAAATATCTCCTGAATCCCTCCCTCTCGGGGCGTTGCTTCCGGTGTTTCGAGAGAGGACACTTCGCGGCTCAGTGTCGAGAGCCGAGGCGTTGCCTCCTTTGCATGCGCTTCGGTCATTCGGCGAGGTTTTGCAGGGCGCCGGCTTCGCGACAAACCAGGATGAGCGACTCCATCTCGGGCCGTCCCAGTTCGGGCGTGGCCTTCCTCCCCAGCAGGCCGGCTGCGTCGGTTCACCCTGCTCTCTCTACCCGTGTGGCTCTGGCTTTCGCTGTCGACCCCAAACCGGCTGAGGTCCGGGGTACCCTGTCGCGCGGCCTGGCGTGCAGGTTTGGTGGAGCATGCGGGGATTACAGGGTGGTCTCGCATGGGGCTCTGGGGCTGGCGGTCATCTTCCCCAGTTGGGTGGCGCGGGAGTCTGCTATCGGCCGCAGCCCCTTAACGCTGGAGGGCCATGTCTATCGCTTTGCAAACTGGACTGAGGGGGGAGAGTTAGCGAGAGGCCATCTGCTTCACAAGGCCTGGATTCGGCTGCATCAATGGCCGCTTAATTGCTGGAACTTGGAGGATGTAGCTGCTGCGGTTAGCGGGTTTGGTGCGGTCTGGGAAGAGGAAGATGCCGGCACGAATCTGATGGATTTGTCATTCTTCCGGGTAAACGTTCGTTGCTCGCATGTCCGGAACATCCCGGAATCCCTCACCCTTGCCGTGGACGACCGGCGTTTTGCTATTCGGATTGAGGTTGAGTCCTGGGTTGACGCTAACCCCATTCTACTGGATGAAGCGTTGGATCATCATTTGGGCATCGACTCAGCGTCGGCGCAGGAGGACTTTGTTCGGCGCACGGGTTTTTCGGCTGCTCCTCCCGTCCCCGGGGTGCCTCCTACTTCTGCGAGTCTCGGATTGCCTCATTCTTCTACGCGCCCGTGTTCTGGACGGACTGACGATGCTGCCTCGCTCCCGCTTGCCCTCGGGTCCGCTCCGACGCCTCGCCGGAGCTCCCCCGACGGGCAGCCGGTGCGGGATCCTCTTCCTCTTTCAAATTCGAATTGTCTGCTTTTCCCGCGCTTCCCCCTGCTGCGGTCGGAGCTCTGGACTCTCCCTGCCATGTCGGGCCTCTGGCTGTCATCTCTCCGTCCTTGCCTGTCGGGGAGGGTGACCCTCGTGATGGGGGAAATTTTGTCGCTTCTGCTGGAGCCAGAGGGGCGGGGGGCAGCGAGAGAGCCCCGATGGGCCCCAAGGGAGCCGGCCCACACACCACAACAGCCTCACCATCCCTTTTGGGCCCGGCCCCTTGGACCCCCCCGCTATGCCCCGGGCTGGGTCAACTTTCTCCTTCGGGCTGTGCTCTTGATCATGATTCTTCGGGCCGTACACCTGAACTAACTTCTTCGGGCCGAGCGCTGGGTCAATTTCCATCGTCGGGTCATGCTCTTGTTCAAGCTTCTTCGGGCCGTGCTCTGGATCAAGCTTCTTCGATTGGGTCGGGTAAGTGCAAACCTACGGCGTCTAGAAGGAGCCTTCGCCTCGCCGCTAAATACAAAGGAAATCTTCTCCCCTCCCTTCAGCGCGCGCGGGACTTGAGATCCAAGAAGCTCCTCCTGCTTTCTGCCCCGTCCAAGGCTATCGCCCCCCCTGCCTCTTCCGCGTCCTATCTGCCTCCCCCCTCAACCGAGCCACCCTCCCGCCCTCTCTCGCCCTCCTTGTCTCCTCCTCCTCCGCCGGGACCTTCCGTTTTGAGGAGCGAAGCGAAGACGGTGGGGGAGCTACGAGCACGGGATCACTCTCTTCCTCTCTCGGAAGCTGACGTCGCCCTCATCAAGGCTTCGTGCGGCATCGGGGATTCGGAGCCGACCCCTCGCATCTCTACGGCTGGCTTCGTGACAGATGGGGCTGCGGCGGACGGCCCGGTGGCTGATGGGGCTGCGGCGGACGGCCCGGTGGGGGATGCAGCGGGGCGCTAGCATGGTAGTCTTTTTGTTGGGGTCTCTTTGTTGGGGTGCTTTCTGGTTTTTTATGGTTAGAAATCGTTCTTTCCGTTTCCTGTCCTGGAACGTGCGGGGCCTAAACGACCCCTCCAAATGCTCTGTCATCTTGCCTTTTATTCGTAATAGTAAGTGTTGTGTTGTGTGCTTTCAAGAGACCAAGCTCTCTTCTTTTTCTTCCACCAAACTTATTTCTGTGTGCGGTCATTATCTGCGGGACTTTCGCACGAAGGATGCGGTTGGGACCAAGGGTGGGCTTCTCACGACCTGGAACCCAGCTCTCTTTGATTGCCTTACAGATTGGACTGGGTCTTACTCGTTGAATGTGGTGCTCAGAAGAAAGGCTGACAATTCTACTGTTTTGATCTCTAATATCTACGGTCCGACGGGTGGTGTCTGCAAGGAGAATTTTTTCGCGGAGCTTAGGGATATTAGCACTCTATCTCCTAGCTGCTGGATTGCTCTTGGTGACTTCAATATTCTCTTCTCTATCCTCGACAAGAATGGCGCACCATCCAATGTCGCGGAGATTCTCCAGTTCAGGGAGGTTATCAACAGGTTGGGCCTCTCAGACCTTCCACTTTTAAATCGCTCCTTCACGTGGTCGAATGGCAGAAGGAATCCCACTCTTGAGAGACTGGACCGCGCCTTCACCTCCCTGGGCTGGGGATCTGTTTTTCCGAATACCACTTTGAGAGCACTTCCTCGACCCAGATCCGACCACTCCCCGCTTGTGGTATCGGCTTCCTCTTTCATCCCGTCAACCAATGTTTTCAGATTCGAATCCTTTTGGCTGCGACATGCCGCGTTGCCAGGCGTTGTCATTAACGCATGGAACTCGGTGTCCCCCGGATTGGAACCTTTATCCTCCTTCTCTGCCAAGATGAAGTCGGTCCAAGTGGCACTGCGGTCCTGGAGTGCGGGGCTGTCGTCGGCGATCAAGCAACACTGCGCCAGCTGTCTCTTCTGGATTGAATGGCTGGATAAAGCTGAGGAAGGGAGGCAATTGAACGCGAGCGAGCATAACCTGAGACCCCAGCTTAAGGTGAGGTATGAAGAGCTCTGTCTTCAAGAAGAATTAAGATGGAAACAACGCTCCAGGATCCATTGGTTAAAAGCGGGAGATTCAAACTCGAAGTTCTTTCACCGCAAAGCCAACGGTCGTAGGACCAAGAATCATATCTCGTCTCTCTGTTTGGGCGGCACCACTCTCTCTTCAAACAAGGACATCGCCAACCACCTGTTCTCGTTTTTCAGCGAACCGCAAGTGGAGGAGCTCCCTGCCCGGTCTTCGATCAGTCTTACGACTCTCTACCCACCATCTTCCACCGACCTTTCTTCGCTTCAAGCGCCTTTTTCCCTGGAGGAGGTCAAAGCTGCTGTGTTCTCCTTAGCCCCGGAGAAGGCCCCGGGGCCTGATGGCTTTCCTTATCTTTTCTTCCAGCATTTCTGGAGCCTTCTTCGGCATGACATCATGGAGGTTTTCGTGGGCTTCTTCAATGGTTCCATCAAGCTTGATGGTATCAATACTAGCTGGATCTGCCCTATCCCCAAGAAGGCTTCGATCTCGTCGGCCAGGGATCTCCGCCCCATTAGCCTTTTACACAGTCTGCCAAAGCTCCTTGCGAAAGTTTTGGCAACTCGTCTGCAAGGGTATCTTCAGCTGCTGATCAACCCTTTTCAAACGGCGTTCATCAAAGGCCGACATCTCCTGGACAACTTCAGATGCGCTCAGGTTATGATTCATCACCTGCACTCTTCCAAGGCTCAGGCGGCTCTGCTAAAAATAGATTATGAAAGAGCCTTCGACCAGATCAATTGGGTATTCTTAAAGAGAGTTCTCTTAGCTCGAGGCTTCGGGGACCGCTGGATCCGCTGGATCGACGATCTTCTAACGTCGGCATCGGCGGCAGTCCTATTCAATGGTGCCCCGGGAGAGAATTTTGTGTGCAAGCGGGGACTCCGCCAAGGGGATCCCCTTTCTCCTCTCCTCTTCATTCTCTGTATCGATGTGCTGTTTAACATGTTTCAGCTAGCGACCAATGCCGGCTTTCTCCAACCGGTGGGTGTCGGGGACTTCAAGATTCACTCTTTACAGTATGCGGACGACTTGCTTCTATTCTTTGATGGAACCCCGAGGGCGGCTGTAATTATCAAGCTAATCCTAGACTCCTTCTCGGAGAATTCCGGTCTCAAGATCAATTACGACAAAAGCTCGCTTATTCCTATCAACCTGCCTCCCCCTCGGACAACTGAATTAGCCTCTCTCTTCGGCTGCCCGGCCCAAAGCTTCCCCTTCAAATACTTAGGCCTCCCACTCTCTCCTCGCAGACTGGGAAAGGCAGACTATCTCCCTCTCATCGAGAAGTTGGACACTCGCCTCGCAGGTTGGAAGGGCCTTATGCTTTCAAGGGGGGGGCGTCTAGTTCTGCTCAACTCGGTATTAACTGGTATTCCCGCTTTCTTCTGCTCGGCGTTCCGACTGCCCAAGTGGGTTTCTTGCGCCATCGACAAAACACGGAGGAGCTTCTTTTGGAAAAATTCGAGACAAGCCAACGGGTTTCACTGCTTAGTCTCTTGGAACACGGTGTGTCGTCCCAAAAGGTTTGGGGGTCTAGGCATCAGACAGCTCCAAGCTATGAACTCGGCTCTCTTGATGAAGGGTTTATGGATCTTTTTCAGCTCTCCGGGGCTTCCTTGGGTTCAACTTTTACGATACAAGCATTACAAACACAGGCCACCTTTGTTGTCTAACAAGGCCCCGTCCGGTTGCTCGCCGTTTTGGAAGGATACCCTACGCCTGGACCTCGCCTTTGCTACCTCGGTCAGCTTCTCCCTTGGCAACGGGAAGTTGACTTCGTTTTGGTATGCCAGATGGGTGGGCGAATTCACTTTGCGCAATCAATTCCCTTTCCTGCATGATGCGGCAACTTGCAAGCACATCTCTGTTAGCACCTGGGCCTGCAGGTACACTGAGAACCTCAACTCGGGGTTTATCCAGCCTCTTTCCGTCCGCGCACAGGGAGAGCTTCAGCAACTCGGAGTGTTAATTGCCAGCACCACGTTGTCTCTTTCAGAGGACTCGCCTTCATGGCGGTGGAACGCGAATGGTATTTTCTCTTCCTCGAGCGCGTATAGCTTCCTGACTTTCGGCGGAGCTATGGACTGCGACATCTTCTTCATGTGGAAAATCGGGGCGCCTCTACGGGTTAAGATTTTCCTTTGGCTGGCCTCAAGAAACAGAGTATTGACAGCCGACATGCTAGTGAAGCGCGGATGGATTGGACCAACCATTTGTGTGATGTGCAACAAAAATGAGGAAAATCTGGACCATCTACTCTTTTCCTGCCCCTTTGCGAGACTGGTGTGGAACAGTATGTTCACAGGGTTGGAGAGGGTCAGGAGACCATCTCTTAGACCTTTGGGGGACTTCACTTCGAGGTGGAAAAAGGCCAGAGCTGTCTTGACAGGTTCCACCAGAGAGTTCTTCGACGTCTGTTTCGCCGCGACTTGCTGGGAGATATGGAAGGAAAGAAATGCAAGATTGTTCACGAACAGATCTGCATCCGACAGGGATTTGTTCTCGAAAATCAAGGTGTCAGCAACGTTCTGGGCCTCAAATCTTATGGCGAGTAGCGGCTAATCAAGCCAAATAGGTTAATTTGGTGGGTGTATTAAATCTGAAGGTTTGGAGGAGAAGAGAAGAACAACCAGCTTTGCATTCATATTGATGATTGCAGGTAGCGGGCTAGTTCTATTGATGGTTTTAACTATTGGTCTGTTGATGGGTGTTTGAAGTGTGCTTTTTAGGCTGCTTGTAATGTTGGTAGAAGGTGTTTGAGTAGCGGTATAAGGTCGGTTTGTAGACTGGGAGCCGCACCCCTCTTTGTACTGGGCACTCCCTCTCCCTCTCTCTTTCATCTTCCTGTACTTCAAATAGGGTATATCCCTGTTTAATCAAAAAAAAAAAAAAATAATAATAAAGATTATACTTAGATTTCTATGTTGAATATATGCAGATATTATAAACACCCTTCTCTATAAATTTAACTTTTAAGAGTAATTCACTGTTTCATATGATATCAGAGTAAAAAATTTCGTAGTTCCAATATTTTTTAGTTTCTTTATGTTTTTTCTTAAAATCTCGAGCCTTAAAAAAAAAAAAATATATATATATATATATATATATATATATAATATATATATATATATATATATATATATATATATATATGCGATCTAAAATGCTTATCTTGGGCCTAACAAAAAATATTGATATTAAAAAATAAGATTGTTTTCTAGCATAGCAGTAAATTAATTAGGGACTCTAAAAGAGGGACACTTGGCATAACAATGCTCGCCATAAATGTGCAACAAAATTCTCTTGGTGACCTATCTATGACTTAGGGAGTTAGAAATTGACTCTGAATATTTTATATTTTTGTCTCCTCTTGGGATATTTTTGCGTACAAATGATTGAAATAAAACTTCAAAATATCAGAAAATAAGTTATTTTTTATTTTTTAAAATACTTACTCCCAGTTGAATATGTCCAGGTTCAAATTATTCAACAACCACATCATTATTTCTTCTATCAAAAAAATTTAGAGTGTTTGTTTATTAATGGAATGTAAATCAAACTTCACCATGTCAAATTTCAAAAATTTGAAATTCAATAATTTACGGTGAATTTCGCCGTATGTTCCGAGACCAATGGAGAATTGATGCCTCACATGATGGATCACCTTTCAGATTCTTGAAAAAATTTCAATGGAGAAAATAATAGGGCGAAATTGTGAATAAAATCGACCTTATTTTTTCCGCTAAAATAAGAAATGTATACAAGTTTCAAATACAATGCAAATTCCTGTTCTATATGATAGATAACATGGAAAATAATTGATGTAAATACAAGTTGTAACTACAATAATAATAACCTTGTTGCAGGAAAAGTGTGGGAAAAAGAAAAAGGACTATACAAACTGCAAAGCGAAAAGCCCCATCAACATAAGAGATTAATTGATATGCTGCTGCTTTCTCTAAACGCAGCTTCTCGACTGAGCTAGTTGGAAATGGTACCTCGGCGGCGACTGCTTCTGCAGTACAATGGAGCTGTATACTCTGAGTTAATATCGCGCGTGGCTCGGAAAGGGGGAAAGAGCCTACTGCTTCAAATAGGAAACAAAAGTAGCCCTTGAGACTTGCTTGATGTGAAAAGGGTAAATATGCGGAGCCTTCTTCAACAACAAGCTGATTGCCTCAGAGGCACTTCCCCTTTTCGTCGGAAGGAGGAGTGAATTTTCTAACACAGAGCTTACGGGATGTGCGACGAATCGTGACTTCTAAGCGGAATGCCCTCGAGAGTAAATCCATCCTCGTCGGCATGATTTTCGAGTCGAATTGGGAATGGAAGTCCTGTTACAGCGAAGTAAGGAAAAGCATGAATTGAGTAAATATAAAATGGCGCGATATGTAACAACAAAGACGACAGGGTCAACCGTCAGAAGTTTTCGATATAATGGTCCTATTCCTCCATTTGGAGTTTGTTGGGTTCTACTGGAGTTTTTATGAAAGTGCTGTTTAGTAATGCCGCTTGAAAAGCACTAAAAGCTTTTCCATTGATATCGTCAACAATAGGGGTGACTCCCAGGCCTAAAACCAAACCGAAACAGAATCCCAATAAGACCTTGTGGTTTGGTGTATTTGATTTTCGGTTGCATTTAGATTTCAAGCTCCCGGCTACAGTGGAAGCAAAGTTTTGTTTGTCAAATGCCTAATTGCTAATTGTCACGGTAGAAAACATCTTTATGAAAACCAAGTGTTCGAAATGAGTGGTTTGGCAATAAATACAACAAATGAAATGGTATATACCGTCGACCATATCCTTCGTCTTGTGAAGAAGAAAAGTCCCGGAAAGAATAGTCACAAAGCCACACATCTCCGTGACGATCTGTGTTGGGTTTTGCCCATCCCAGTCCTGTATTTTATTTTATAGCGCACAGGATTAGTGATTAGATAACATATCGGATACTAAGAGTATGCATTTCGGCTAAATTTCAAATAATCATATGCATAGAGAAGTTGTTCAAGGAGCCAGGTTAGTAAGACATTTAGTTAACCATTAAAATCTATAATGCAGCTCTAGCTATGCTAATGTTTGTCGTATTTTATTTATGCTAAATAAATTGCTTAATAAAAAAAAAATCCAGTGGCGATTTTGGCTCTAACAAGAAAATGAAATAAGCAGCTACCATCACTTGCAGTCAATTGGTTATTCAGAACAAGGAAGAAATGGCAAATTTTGAATTTGACATAGAAATTGGATCATGCGATCAATAAATCAGGGAAAGGAAATAGAGAAAAGAGTGAAGGGACCAGAGAAGGGTTAACAATTTCTTTCCATTTGTTTCCGTAAGTAATATTACGTCGCGCATAATGCAATGAGTCAGTTCCGTAAGTAATATTACGTCCCCTAGGTTTTAGTGGGTAGTTGGTTGAATAGTAAAAATTTTAGGGGATCACTATAATCCCAACCGCATATCCTTTCATCCAAAGGTTAAAAAATTGGTAGCACCAATTGTTTGGTGCTATCGATAGTATTCCAGCCTAGTTTTATATATATATATATATATATGTGTGTGTGTGTGTGTGTGTGTGTGTGTGTGCGCGCGCGCGCTCATATGCTTTTAAAAGCACCAAGCCATTGGTGCTTGTAGGTTTTTAGTTCTTGGATGAAAAGATTTGTAGTTAGGATGATAGTGGGCTCCTTGGATTAAGTGAGTGGTTGGTGGAATAGAATGATCTAAGAGATGAAATTAGTCAAAGGGAAAGATCTAACTGTAGAAACTTACAAGCACCAATTGCTTTGTGTTTGTACAAGCATAGTAGCCGGACTCTATATAGGCTACTATACTATCGATAGCAACAAGCACTTGGTGTTACCAAGTTTTCTGCCGTTAAATTTACCACTTTGATCATTTACACCTCTTAGATCATACTATTTTTCCAACCACCCAATAAATTCTAGGGATCACTATCATTCTAACTGCATATCTCTTTATCCAATTGTCAAAAACCTAATAGCACTAATGACTTGGTATTATTAATAGTATAGTGGCATATATATATATATATATATATATATATATATATATATATAGAGAGAGAGAGAGAGAGAGAGAGAGAGAGAGAGAGAGAGAGAGAGCTAGGCTGGAATACTATTAATAGTACCAAGTCATTTGTGCTATTAAGTTTTTAACCCTTGGATTAAAAGATGTGTGGTTGAGATGATAGTGGGCCCCTTGGGTTTAATAGGTCGTTGGGGAAATAGTAAAATCTAACGGATGAAAATGATCAAAAGGGTTGATCTAAGGGTAGAAAACTTGATAGCACCAATAATTTGATATTATTAATAGTATATTAGCTAGACTATATATATATATATATATATTAGGTTTTGTGTTTAGAGATATTTTTACTAAGAATAAATAAATTAGATTAATTATATTGATTGAAACATGTCAAATTTAGTTAGTTGATAGTGATCGAATTCGATGGATGTATTTGTAAATATCAAAATCAACACATCACATCATTATTTTAATATTGGAATCTTAAAATTTTGATTTGACCATCTGATCTGACGGTACTTTTAACATTTTGCATTTTTAACCGAATATAACATTTTGCATTTTTAACCGAATATTTTATTAGATTATAAATTTTTTTTAAGAAATTATTAGATTTTGAAAATTCAAAATTTTGGAAGTTTGGGTGTTTCTTTAAAAAGATGTAAGGTTAGGTAGTAAAATTAAATTATTTTGAAGTGTAAGCTCCATTTCTAAAATGCACTATAATTCAGGTAACTTAAATTCGATTGAGGTTTGCAAATGCATTAAAGCTGAATTATTCAAATCAAATGAATTGAAAAATTAAGAACCAAAACCAAAATCTTTGGGGGGTTGGATAGTTGTATTACAATGGACCATAGTTTACGCAAGTTTCATACATTTTTCCTTCTTTTTTTTTTTTGTTAGTAAAAACTGTAAAATCCTAGAAGAATATGACCGAATTTTTGAGAATTTTTCAGAAATCACATACCCTGTTTGGCTGGTTCAAATCCTAGAATTCTCAAGAACTGGAAATCTGATTTTTCTAATTCCATTGTTTGGAATCTATTTAGTGCAAAATCCAAAAATACCCCCTTTCATAAATAGTCTTATAATCTATCTTATCATACAACTAAGGATGAGATCTCATCTTTTAGTACCAAACAACAAAACAGAATGGAATTCAATGGAGCTATAATTTATTCCAAACAAAAGATTCCATCTCTAAATGAATTCAATTGAATTCTTGTCATTTGAATTCTACTGAATTCCATTTAGATTTAGTGCAAAATACACTGAAAAGGAATGTAAGGTTAGGCAGTAAAATCAGAACTTTTGTAGTTCTGACACAAATTCCAAAATGATTTCTAGTTTGGGTAAGATTTTCTTATTTACAGCTATGATTTGTCTCTTTTTTTTTTTTTTTAAGGGATGCAATTGATGCTTGTTGCTGACCCATGTTGACCTAATTGATAAGCTTTTCAACTACAACAGTAAAATCCTTTCTTGTTGCTGCTTTTCCTTTTTTTTTTTGTATTTGTTTTTTTCTTTGTTTGACATATTTTGACATGGATAGTGCTGGATTTTCCACATCACAATGTTTATACATAGTTATAATGTTCTTGAACAGCTCTGAGGAAATGGAGGTGAGTTTATATGAGGTGAATGGTGGGTCATGTAGCAGCTTCCTATTATTACACTCTTGCTGTGGATGTTAGGCATGCTATTAGGATGATAGTTTGTATTTTTTGCTATCTCTATGTATGAAGTTCTGAGGGATGTTGAGTTATTTTGATTATTTTTACAAATTAATATGTAGTATCTGCTTGTTTTGGTTGTTCTCTTCTGCGTGCACGGATGTGTTTGCACACCGTATCTCTTATCTCTCCCTCTCTCTCTCTATGTGTATTTATATGTGCACTTTTGTTTGTGTGTGCATGCAGTCGCGTGCTGTGCATATTACACATACAATCTTGATTTATTGGGTTATCGATTTCTTTGCTATGAGCTTAGTTGAAAATTCTTATCGTAGTTCAATATATATTTTTAAAGAAGATGGTGGACATCATTCTTTCTCGATTGCACGTGCTATTATTTGTTGTTTTCTCCTCTGTTTTTTTTTTTTTTTTTTTTTTTTTTTTTTTTTTTTTTTTTTCAGTTGAATTTTATTCTGCGATGACATCAATTTTTTCTTGCATTTATCACACATAAAAAATCAATAAGTTTTTTGTCTCTGAATTTCAACCTTTATTGCACCGTAATAGCATACATTACTAGGAGGCTCTTTGGCCTTGAATTGCTTTCCTATTCCGAGAAACAACATTCAGATATTTAGCAAACAAAAATATCTAAAGGTCTTATAGTGGCTATAATCTCTGATGAGTTGTTGGGCTTCAAAACTCAAAAAACTCCAAATTAGCAGTAGTAAGTTGTCTTGCAGTAGTAAGTTGCCCCATGTAGTACTGTTCGTGAAACCTCCTAAGTCTTTGTACCATTTGAAGGTATTTCCTGTTGTTCAAATCAGAAAGGTGGTCTTCTTCTTCCGCATCGGCTGCTTTTTTACGAATCAAGAATTTCCAAGTCAGTGAAGACACGAGGAATGAAACCGAAAAACCGGCCACAAAAGAAGAAACCACGACTAAGGCAACCGCGATCTTTCTTCTTTTTGACGAATCATTTACAACAAAAATGTCATTTCCAGGCGAATGGGATTCGGCACTTCGCTTTGGAATTATAAGATTCTTATTTCCAACGGTTGTGACGTTCACTGATGGCAAAAATCTTGGGAGATCTCCTGAGAGATTATTGTAAGAAAGCACCAACTCTGCCAAACTATCAATGAGGGAAAGAGAATCAGGTACATTACCTGAGAAATTATTATACGAAAGATCGAGAATTTTTAGAGAGCTTAATTCACCGAGGGACCATGGTATCGACCCATTAAAATAGTTGCTACCGAGTTGGACTTCAATTAGATTTTTCAAACCATTGATTGAATCAGGAATTGACCCGTAGAACTTATTGTGCTGAAGATTCAAAGTATTCAAGCTCTCTAGCTTAGGCATTCCAATCAGGATCCCCCCAGTAAGATTGTTCATTTGAAGCGCCAACACCTCTAATTTTTGAAGATTACCAATCTCTTTCGGTAGCTCACCGTACAACGTATTTGAAGAGAGATCTAATTGTTGCAAATTGCTGCAGTTCCCCAATTGTGATGGTATCTCAGAATACAAATTGTTATTATTCAATTCTAGATATACCAACTGCGAGAGCTTTCCGATTGATGTCGGGATTACCTCAGAGAGAAGATTTCCACGGAGGTGCAACTCGGAAAGCCCTATGGATAAATTTGTGGGAATGGGCCCTTCGAGCTGATTATTAGAGAGATGAACAATATCCAAATTAGGAGATGCAAGAAGATCAAATGGGATCTCCCCGCTAAGGTTGTTGTCGGCGAGCGCTAGCTGAGAAAGCCCTATGGATAAATTTATGGGAATGGGCCCTTCAAGCTGATTATTAGAGAGATTAACAAACTCCAAATTAGGAGATGCAAGAAGATCAATTGGGATCTCCCCACTAAGGTTGTTGTCGGCGAGCGCTAGGTATTGAAGCCCTATGGATAAATTTGTGGGAATGGGCCCTTCGAGCCGATTACGAGTGAGATCAGCAAACTCCAAATTAGGAGACGCAAGAAGATCAAATGGGATCTCCCCGCTAAAGTTGTTGTGGCTGAGATTCAAAAAACTCAAAAATTTGGTAAAACTTGGAATATTTCCCATTAAGTTGTTTTCGCCAGCTGCGAATCGAGAGAGGGTCGTCATATTGGATAAAGTAGCCGGAACTTTTCCTGTTAGTTGATTCCCAGAAAGGAGGAGAGTTGTCAACTTGGAGAGCATTCCAATCTTTTCTGGTATAGTCCCAGACAGGCTATTTCCACTGAGATCCAACCTAGTAAGATTCTCATGCTCAAAAATCTCACCGGGTATTGTGCTGTCGAACTGATTATACGAAAGCACGAGCTCTTCAAAGGCCGCAACTCTCATTCCGTCGATGCCGAGAGTAGGGATGGTTCCACTCAGTGAATTGTAGCTAAGATTCAAGCTTTTCAATTTGGATAAGGAACTCAGCTGGGTTTCCACGGTTCCATTTAAGTAGTTTCGGGTTAGGTCCAGAGTCTCCAAACTCGCAAAGTTGGAGAAATTGCGAACCGGGCCAGTCAAATGATCGTAGCTGAGATTAAGGGACTTCAACCCGGAGAGGCCGGTGCAATTGGAGAAAAATGAATCAGGTATTGTAGTTATGCAGTTTTGCGAGAAGTCGAGGTATTGTAAGGTGTCGAGGCGACAAAGAATGCTAAAGAAGTCGCTAACATCCGCATCAGCGGAGATGCCGAGATTGGAGAGGGAGAGGCGGGTCACGACGGCGGTCGAGGGGCCGGCGGAGGAGCAAGAGACCCTCTCCCATAGGCAAGGATTTGGGTTAGTGGTGTTCCACTCATGGTAAGAATCTGGGGAGAAGC
Source organism: Tillandsia fasciculata (assembly GCA_029168755.2). NCBI lineage: Eukaryota > Viridiplantae > Streptophyta > Magnoliopsida > Poales > Bromeliaceae > Tillandsia > Tillandsia fasciculata. The sequence continues at coordinate 49,600 of CM054943.1, forward strand.
TCTTGGAGAGATTTACCATGATGTTCATTTGGTTATGGTTGAGTTGGAGTGGTGAGGCCGTAGACTTACCAACAACCAACAAGGAGCAGTAATTCAAGAAGAAGAAGAAGAAGAACAACAGCATCAAGGAGAAGGAGAAAAAGAGAATTGCATACCTCTCCATTCCTTGTATTATTCTATAACTTTCATGGAGTATATATATCCACCTTCTTTCTTCTTAGTTCCTATGTATGTATATTTCTATCACCTCTCTCTCTCTCTCTCTCTCTCTCTCTCTCTCTCTTTAAAAGATTAGTAAAAAATTGAAGAAGGTATAAATTGAAAGGGGCAGATAGTAAAAGATAATTGGATTGGAGAATGAGAGAAGCAAAGACTGGCTATATAGGCAGGAGGAGTTCCATAGTCTGTGTTGGCCAAGTTGACTAGAGTCAACACAGTGTGGAATAGAACATGAGGGAGATGGAAATATAGAAATTAACTTATGTGTACCTTAAAAAGTATCCCAATTGTTCTAGATAATAATAAAGACTAAACTTAGATTTCTATGTTGAATATATGCATATATTATAAGCACCCTTCTCTATAAATTTAAGTTTTAAGAGTAATTGACTGTTTCATATGATATCAGAGTAAAAATTTCATAGTTCGAAGATCTTTTAGTTTCTTTATGTTTTTTCTTAATAATAATAATAATATGCGATCTAAAATGCTTATCTTGGGCCTAACAAAAAGTATTGATATTAAAAAATAAGATTGTTTTCTAGCATAGCAGTGTATGCTTTTAGACTAATTAGTTATTTCACAACTTGAAATGTAAATTAATTAGGGACTCTAAGAGGGACACTTAATTAGGTGTATCTATAACAATGCTCGCCATAAATGTGCAAGAAAATTCTCTTGTTGTTGACCTATGACTTAGGGAGTTAGAAATTGACTCTGAATATTTTATATTTTTGTCTCCTCTTGGGATATTTTTGCGTACAAATGATAGAAATAAAACTTCAAAATATCAGAAAATAAGTTATTTTTTATTTTTTAAAATACTTACTCCCAATTGAATATGTCCAGGTTCAAATTATTCAACAACCACATCATTATTTCTTCTATCAAAAAAATTTAGAGTGTTTGTTTATTAATGGAATGTAAATCAAACTTCACCATGTCAAATTTCAAAAATTTGAAATTCAATAATTTACGGTGAATTTCGCCGTATGTTCTGAGACCAATGGAGAATTGATACCTCACATGATGGATCACCTTTCAGATTCTTGAAAAAATTCCAATGCAGCAAAAAATAGGGCGAAATTGTGAATAAAATCGACCTTATTTTTCCACTAAATAAGAAATGTATACAAGTTTGGAATACAATGCAAATTCCTGTTCTATATGATAGATAACATGGAAAATAATTGATGTAAATACATGTTGTAACTACAATAATAACCTTGTTGCAGGAAAAGTGTGGGAAAAAGAAAAAGGACTATACAAACTGCAAAGCGAAAAGCTCCATCAACATAAGAGATTAATTGATATGCTGCTGCTTTCTCTAAACGCAGCTTCTCGACTGAACTAGTTGGAAATGGTACCTCGGCGACTGCTTCTGCAGTACAATGGAGCTGTATACTCTGAGTTAATGTCGTGGCTCGGAAAGGGGGAAAGAGCCTACTGCTTCAAATAGGAAACAAAAGTAGCCCTTGAGACTTGCTTGATGTGAAAAGGGTAAATATGCGGAGCCTTCTTCAACAACAAGCTGATTGCCTCAGAAGCACTTCCCCTTTTCGTCGGAAGGAGTTTTCTAACACAAGAGCTCGTGGAATATTTGGAGTGAATTTTCTAACACAGAGCTTACGGGATGTGCGACGAATCGTGGCTTCTAAGCGGAATGCCCTCGAGAGTAAATCCATCCTCGTCGGCATGATTTTCGAGTCGAATTGGGAATGGAAGTCCTGTTAGAGCGAAGTAAGGAAGCATGAATTGAGTAAATATAAAATGGCGCGATATGTAACAACAAAGACGACAGAGTCAACCGTCAGAAGTTTTCGATATAATGGTCCTATTCCTCCATTTGGAGTTGTTGGGTTTTACTGGAGTTTTTATGAAAGTGCTGTTTAGTAATGCCGCTTGAAAAGCACTCAAAGCTTTTCCATTGATATCGTCAACAATAGGGGTGACTCCCAGGCCTAAAACCAAACCGAAACAGAATCCTAATAAGACCTTGTGGTTTGGTGTATTTGATTTTCGGTTGCATTTAGATTTCAAGCTCCCGAACCGTACTTCCCATAATCCAAAGGTTAAAAATTGGTAGCACCAATAACTTGGTGCTATCAATAGTATTCCAGCCTAGTTCTATATATATATATATATATATATATATATATATATATATATATATATATATATATATATATATATATATATATATATATGTGTGTGTGTGTGTGTGTGTGTGTGTGTGTGTGTGTGTGTGTGTGTGTGTGTGTGTGTGTGTGTGTGTGTGTGTGTGTGTGTGTGTGTGTGTGTGTGTGTGTGTGTGTGTGCGCGCGCGCTCATATGCTTTTAAATGCACCAAGCCATTCGTGCTTGTAGGTTTTAGTTCTTGAATAAAAAGATTTGTAGTTAGGATGATAGTGGGCCCCTTGGGTTAAGTGAGTGGTTGGTGGAATAGAATGATCTAAGGGATGAAATTAGTCAAAGGGAAAGATCTAGCCGTAGAAACTTACAAGCACCAATTGCTTTGTGTTTGTACAAGCATAGTAGCTGGACTCTATATAGGCTACTATACTATCGATAGCAATAAGCACTTGGTACTACCAAGTTTCTAGCCGTTAGATCTACCCCTTTGATCATTTTCACTCGTTAGATTATTCTATTTCTCCAACCACCCACTAAACCCTAGGTGCCCACTATTATCCTACCCGCACATCTTTTAATCCAAGGGCTAAAAACTTAATAGCACCAATGCCTTGGTGTTATCGATAGCATAGTAGTTTAGTTCTATATATATATATATATATATATATATATATATATATATATATATATATATATATATATATATAGAGAGAGAGAGAGAGAGAGAGAGAGAGAGAGAGAGAGAGAGAGAGAGAGAGAGAGAGAGTCCGGCTACTATGCTATGGATAGCACCAAGCATTTGGTGTTACCAAGTTTTCTGCCGTTAAATTTACCCCTTCGATCATTTACACCTCTTTGATCATACTATTTTTCCAACCACCCACTAAATCCTACGGATCACTATCATTCTAACTGCACATCCCTTTATCCAATGGCCAAAAACCTAATAGCACTAATGACTTGGTATTATTAATAGTATAGTGGCCTATATATATATATATATATATATAGGGGTAATTGCATACATGTCCCTCCAAATATGTCGAATAGCAAATATATCCCTGCAAATTTCAACTTTTCATATTTATCCCTGCAAAAATCCAAAGTTCTTCAAATATGTCCCTGAGGTTAATCTCCGTTTGGAATCTGTTAAATTTTTAACAGATTTGATGTAAAATTACTTTTTTGCCCCTTACAAATATATCCCTCCAAAAGTTCTTCAAATCTACTTGTTTCAAAAATGCCCCTCTCCAAAAATTCCAACGTTAAATAAAGACCACAAAGAAGGGTCTGCAATGCATGGATGGCCCGAAGGAGCGGTCCAACAAAGAATTCTAACAGATTTCTATTCTGGCTGCTCAAAAAATAGTTAAAGAGAGAAGTAAAATAAATTAACTATACCACAAAAGAGACGTATAATTTGAGTAAATCTGCACTGAAAGCAATAATATCATTCTAAAACCCAAAAGTATTGGCCGCTGCTGCAAACACTTTACAAAATAGCAAAGGGACAGAAAATATGCTATCATAAAGGAAAATAAAGAAATTGGATATAAGGATCTAGAAGAGATGGTGTGGATTGAGAAGTTGTTGATAAAATTTGTGGAGTTCCAAAAGCTGGTAATAAAGGAGCTTTACATTTAAACTTCCAAACAAGGTTTCTACAATAAATCCTAGAGGTTTTCTCACCAAGATTCACCAATAGGTCTATACAAAAGCCAGAAGGAGAAGCTTGAAACCAGAACTGCTGTTTTCAGATTTTTAAAAGCCCATTTCAGCTTCCAAAGTAACCCGACGAGCGCGGATCGACGAGCGCGAGATCGACGAGCGCGAGATCGACGAGCGCGGGATCGATGAGAGCGGAATCGATTTTGCTTGGGATCGACGCCTGCGCGGCGACGAGTGCGGGATCGACCTCCCGCACCTCTTCCTGCGCGGCGACGAGTGCGGGATCGACCTCCCTCCCTCCCCTCTTCCTGCGCGGCGACGAGTGCGGGATCGACCTCCCTCCCCTCTTCCTGCGCGGCGACCTCCCGCTCGAGTCCGGTTTAGGGATTTCAAGATGAAAGATGAAGATGAAGGGGGGATGGGAAGAGAAGAGGAAAAACCCAAGTTAAATTAAATGAAAGGATAAAATGGTATATTCACTGTCTAATCTAACCAAGGTTAAGCATTTAACCTATGGTTAACTCAATTTTCCTAACAGAGGGGCATATTTGAATAACGGTGGATTTTTGCAGGGATAAATATGAAAAGTTGAAATTTGCGGGGATATATTTGAAACCCGACCTATTTGGAGGGACATGTATGCAATTATCCCTATATATATATATATATATATATATATATATATATATATATATATATATATATATATATATATATATATATATATATATATATAGAGAGAGAGAGAGAGAGAGAGAGAGAGAGAGAGAGAGAGAGAGAGAGAGCTAGGCTGGAATACTATTAATAGTACCAAGTCATTGGTGCTATTAAGTTTTTAACCCTTGGATTAAAAGATGTGTGATTGAGATGATAGTGGGCCCCTTGGGTTTAATAGGTCGTTGGGGAAATAGTAAAATCTAACGGATGAAAATGATCAAAAGGGTTGATCTAAGGGTAGAAAACTTGATAGCACCAATAACTTGGTACTATTAATAATATAGTAGCCGGACTATATATATATATATATATATATATATATATATATATATATATATATATTAGGTTTTGAGTTTAGAGATATTTTTACTAAGAATAAATAAATTAGATTAATTATATTGATTGAAACATGTCAAATTTAGTTAGTTGATAGTGATCGAATTTGATGAATGTATTTGTAAATATCAAAATCAACACATCACATCATCATTTTAATATTGGAATCTTAAAATTTTGATTTGACCATCTGATCTGACGGTACGTTTAACATTTTGCATTTTTAACCGAATATTTTATTAGATTATAAAATATTTTTTAAGAAATTATTAGGTTTTGAAAATTCAAAATTTTGGAAGTTTGGGTGTTACTTTAAAAAGATGTAAGGTTAGGTAGTAAAATTAAATTATTTTGAAGTGTAAGCTCCATTTCTAAAATGCACTATAATTCAGGTAACTTAAATTCGATTGAGGTTTGCAAATGCATTAAAGCTGAATTATTCAAATCAAATGAATTGAAAAATTAAGAACCAAAACCAAAATCTTTCGGGGGTTGGATAGTTGTATTACAATGGACCATAGTTTACGCAAGTTCCATACCTTTTTCTTCTTTTTTTTTTTTTTGTTAGTAAAAACTGTAAAATCCTAGAAGAATATGACCAAATTTTTGAGAATTTTTCAGAAATCACATGCCCTGTTTGGCTGGTTCAAATCCTAGAATTCTCAAGAACTGGAAATCTGATTTTTCTAATTCCATTGTTTGGAATCTATTTAGTGCAAAATCCAAAAATACCCCCTTTCATAAATAGTCTTATAATCTATCTAATCATACAACTAAGGATGAGATCTCATCTTTTACTACCAAACAACAAAACAGAATGGAATTCAATGGAGCTATAATTTATTCCAAACAAAAGATTCCATCTCTAGATGAATTCAATTGAATTATTGTCATTTGAATTCTACTGAATTCCATTTAGATTTAGTCCAAAACACACTGAAAAGGAATGTAAGGTTAGGCAGTAAAATCAGAACTTTTGTAGTTCTGACACAAATTCCAAAATGATTTCTAGTTTGGGTAAGATTTTCTTATTTACAGCTATGATTTGTTTCTTTTTTTTTTTTTTTAAGGGATGCAATTGATGCTTGTTGCTGGCAAATGCTCATGACTCATGTTGACCTAATTGATAAGCTTTTCAACTACAACAGTAAAAATTCTTTTTTGTTGCTGCTGTTCCTTTTTTATGTTTTTGTTTTTGTTTGACATATTTTGACATGGATAGTGCTGGATTTTCCACATCACAATGTTTATACATAGTTATAATGTTCTTGAACAGCTCTCAGGAAATGGAGGTGAGTTTATATGAGGTGAATGGTGGGTCATGTAGCAGCTTCCTATTATTACACTCTTGCTATGGATGTTAGGTATGCTATTAGGATGATAGTTTGTATTTTTTGTTTTCTCTATATATTTAGTTTTGAGAGATGTTGAGTTATTATGATTATTTTTACAAATTAATATGTAGTATCTGCTTGTTTTGGTTGTTCTCTTCTGCGTGCACGGATGTGTTCGCACACCGTATCTCTTATCTCTCTCTCTCTCTCTCTCTCTCTCTCTCTCTCTCTCTCTCTCACTATGTGTATTTGTATGTGCACTTTTGTTTGTGTGTGCATGCGGTCGCGTGCTGTGCATATTACACATATAGTCTTGATTTATTGGGTTATCGATTTCTTTGCTATGAGCTGAGTTGAAAATTCTTATCGTAGTTCAATATATATTTTTAAAGAAGATAGTGGACATCATTCTTTCTCGATTGCACGTGCTATTATTTGTTGTTTTCTTCTCTCTGTTTTTTTTCCCCATTTTCAGCTGAATTTTATTCTGCGATGACATCAATTTTTTTCTTGCATTTATCACACATAAAAAATCAATAAGTTTTTTTTCTCTGAATTTCAACCTTTATTGCACCGTAATAGCATACATTACTAGGAGGCTCTTTGGCCTTGAATTGCTTCCCTACTCCGAGAAACAACATTCAGATATTTAGCAAACAAAAATATCTAAAGGTCTTATAGTGGCTATAATCTCTGATGAATTGTTGTGCTTCAAAACTCAAAAAACTCCAAATTAAAAAGCTTCTGTTGCAGTAGTAAGTTGTCTTGCAGTAGTAAGTTGTCCCATGTAGTACTGTTCGTGAAACCTCCTAAGTCTTTGTACCATTTGCAGGTATTTCCTGTTGTTCAAATCAGAAAGGTGGTCTTCTTCTTGCACATCGGCTGCTTTTTTACGAATCAAGAATTTCCAAGTCAGTGAAGACACGAGGAATGAAACCGAAAAACCGGCCACAAAAGAAGAAACCACGACTAAGGCAACCGCGATCTTTCTTCTTTTTGACGAATCGTTTACAACGAAAATGTCATTTCCAGGCGAATAGGATTCGGCACTTCGCTTTGGAATTATAAGATTCTTATTTCCAACAGTTGTGACATTCACTAATGGCAAAAAGGGAAGATCTCCTGAAAGATTATTGTAAGAAAGCACCAACTATGTCAAACAATCCATGGAGGAAAGAGAATAAGGTAGAGGAAAAAGAATAAGGTACATTACCTGAGAAATTATTATACGAAAGATCGAGAAGTTCTAGATAGTGTAATTCACCGAGGGACGATGGTATCGACCCATTAAAATAGTTGCTACCAAGGCGGAGTTGAATCAGATTTTTCAAACTGTTGATTGAATCAGGAATAGACCCATAGAACTTATTGTGCTGAAGGTTCAATATTTGCAAGTTCCATAGCTCAAGCATTTCAATAGGGATCTTCCCACTAAGATTGTTCATTTGAAGCGCCAACCACCATAATTTTGGAAGATTGCCAATCTCCTTTGGTAGCTCACCGTACAAGGCATTCGAAGAGAGATCTAATTGTTCCAAATTGCTGCAGTTCCCCAGTTGTGACGGTATCTGAGAATACAAATTGTTATTATCCAATTCTAGAGATGCCAACAAAGAGAGCTTTTTGATTGATGTCGGGATTACCCCAGAGAGAAGATTTCCACCGAGTCGTAGATATTGAAGCCGTATAGACAAATTTGTGGGAATAGTCCCTTCGAGCCGATTACGAGTGAGATCAACAAACTCCAAATTAGGAGATGCAAGAAGATCAAATGGGATCTCCCTGCTAAAGTTGTTGTGGCTGAGATCCAAAAAACTCAAAAATTTGGTAATACTTGGAATAATTCCTATTAAGTTGTTTCCCTCAGCTGCGAATCGAGAGAGGGTTGTGATATTGGATAAAGTAGCCGGAACTTTTCCTGTCAGTAGATTCCAAGAAAGGAGGAGAGTTGTCAACTTGGAGAGCATTCCAATCTTTTCTGGTATAGTCCCAGACAGGCCATTTCCACTGAGATCCAGCGTAGTAAGATTCTCATACTCAAAAATCTCACCGGGTATTGTGCCGTCGAATTGATTATCCGAAAGCACGAGCTCTTCAAAGGCTGCAACTCTTCTTCCGTCGATGCCGAGAGTAGGGATGGTTCCACTCAATGAATTGTAGCTAAGATTCAAGCTTTTCAATCTGGACAAGGAACTCAGCTGGGTTTCCACGGTTCCATATAAGGAGTTTCCGGATAGGTCCAGAGTCTCCAAACTCTCAAAGTTGGAGAAATTGGGAACCGGGCCTGTCAAATCATTGTAGTGGAGATCGAGGGACTTCAGCACGGAGAGGCCGGTGCAATTGGAGAAAAATGAATCAGGTATCGTGGTTATGCGGTTTCGTGATAAGTCGAGGTCTTGTAAGGTGTCGAGGCGACAAAGAATGCTAAAGAAGTTGCTACCGTTAGCGGCAGTGGAGATGCCGAGATTGTAGAGAGAGAGGCCGGCCACGGCGGCGGTCGAGGGGCCGGAAGAGGAGCAAGTGACCCACTCCCAAAGGCAAGGATTTGGCTCAGTGGTGTACCACTTATAGTAAGAATCTGTGGAGAGGCTCTTGGAGAGATTTACCATGATATTTATTTGGTCATGGTTGAGTTGGAGTGGTGAGGCCGTAGACTCACCAACAACCAACAAGGAGCAGTAATTCAACAAGAAGAAGAAGAAGAAGAAGAAGAGCATCAAGGAGAAGGAGAAAAAGAGGTTTGCATATCTCTCCATTCCTTTCTTTCTTCTTAGTTCCTATGTATGTATATTTCTATCACCCCTCTCTCTCTCTCTTTAAAAATAATTAAGAAATTGAAGAAGGTATAAAATGAAAGGAGCAGATAGTAAAAGATAATTGGATTAGAGAAGGAGAGAAGTTTCATAGTCTGTGTTGGCCAAGTTAGATTGACCTAATGCCGTGTGGTGGTTTAGTCTTTGATGAGAGATGGAAATATGGAAATTAACTTATGTGCACCTTAGAAACTACCCCAATTGTCGTAGATAATAAGGATTAAACTTTCCTACATAACACTGCCCACTTGTTTGAATGTAGTTATTAAAAATTTCACAACTTAGAAATGTAAATTAATTGGGTACTCTAAGAGGGACACTTACTTAGGTGTATTCATAATAATGCTCGCCATAAATATGCAAGAAAATTCTCTTGGTGACCTATGACTTTAGGGAGTTAAAAATTGACTCTGAATATTTTATGTTTTTCTCTCTCCTTGGGATTTTTTTTTATTTATTTATTTATTAACGCACACGCGTAGAAGTGATTGAAATAAAACTTCAAAATATCAGAAAAATAAAGTTATTTTTTATTTTTTCAAATACTTAACAGGTCCAGATTCAAATCTTGGGGTGAGAAATGAATGTGATATTATTCAACAACCACATAATTATTTCTTCTATCAAAAAAATTTGGAGTGTTCATAAATGAAATGTAAATAAAACTTCACCGTGTCAAATTTCAAAAATTTGAAATTCAATAATTTACCGTGAATTTCGCCGTATGTTCTGAGACCAATGGATTAAAAAAGTAGTAAAAACTAGAAGAATTCACCGTATGTTCTGAGACCAATGGATTAAAAAAAGTAGTAAAAACTATAAGAGAATTGATACCTCACATGATGGATCACCTTTCAGATTCTTGAAAAAATTTCAATGGAGCAAAAAATAGGGCGAAATTGTGAATAAAATCGACCTTATTTTTTCCACTAAAATAAGAAATGTATACAGGTTTCAAATACAATGCAAATTCCTGTTCTATATGATAGATAACAAGAGAAAATAATTGATGTAAATACATGTTGTAACTACAATAATTATAACCTTGTTGCAGGAAAAGTGTGGGAAAAAGAAAAAGGACTATACAAACTGCAAAGCGAAAAGCCCCATCAACATAAGAGATTAATTGATATGCTGCTGCTTTCTCTAAACGCAGCTTCTCGACTGAGCTAGTTGGAAATGGTACCTCGGCGACTGCTTCTGTAGTACAATGGAGCTGTATACTCTGAGTTAATGTCGCGCGTGGCTCGGAAAGGGGGAAAGAGCCTACTGCTTCAAATAGGAAACAAAAGTAGCCCTTGAGACTTGCTTGATGTGAAAAGGGTAAATATGCGGAGCCTTCTTCAACAACAAGCTGATTGCCTCAGAAGCACTTCCCCTTTTCGTCGGAAGGAGTTTTCTAACACAAGAGCTCGTGGAATCTTTGGAGTGAATTTTCTAACACAGAGCTTACGGGATGTGCGACGAATCGTGACTTCTAAGCGGAATGCCCTCGAGAGTAAATCCATCCTCGTCGGCATGATTTTCGAGTCGAATTGGGAATGGAAGTCCTGTTAGAGCGAAGTAAGGAAGCATGAATTGAGTAAATATAAAATGGCGCGATATGTAACAACAAAGACATCAGAAGTTTTCGATATAATGGTCCTATTCCTCCATTTGGAGTTTGTTCGGTTCTACTAGAGTTTTTATGAAAGTGCTGTTTAGTAATGCCGCTTGAAAAGCACTAAACGCTTTTCCATTGATATCGTCAACAATAGGGGTGAAACCGAAACAGAATCCCAATAAGACCTTGTGGTTCGGTGTATTTGATTTTCGGTTGCATTTAGATTTCAAGCTCCCGGCTACAGTGGAAGCAAAGTTTTGTTTGTCAAATGCCTAATTGCTAATTGTCACGGTAGAAAACATCTTTATGAAAACCGAGTGTTCGAAATGAGTGGTTTGGCAATAAATACAACAAATGAAATGGTATATACCGTCGACCATATCCTTCGTCTTGTGAAGAAGAAAAGTCCCGGAAAGAATAGTCACAAAGCCACACATCTCCGTGACGATCTGTGTTGGGTTTTGCCCATCCCAGTCCTGTATTTTATTTTATAGCGCACAGGATTAGTGATTAGATAACGTATCGGATACTAAGAGTATGCATTTCGGCTAAATTTCAAATATTCATATGCATAGAAAAGTTGTTCAAGGAGCCAGGTTAGTAAGACATTTAGTTAACCATTAAAATCTATAATGCAGCTCTAGCTATGCTAATGTTTGTCGTATTTTATTTATGCTAAATAAATTGCTTAATAAAAAAAAAAATCCAGTGGCGATTTTGGCTCTAACAAGAAAATGAAATAAGCAGCTACCATCACTTGCAGTCAATTGGTTATTCAGAACAAGGAAGAAATGGCAAATTTTGAATTTGACATAGAAATTGGATCATGCGATCAATAAATCAGGGAAAGGAAATAGAGAAAAGAGTGAAGGGACCAGAGAAGGGTTAACAATTTCTTTCCATTTGTTTCCGTAAGTAATATTACGTTGCGCATGATGCAATGAGTCAGTTAAGATATAAAGTCTGTATATCTCTCTTTATGCTCTCGCCCCAACTTCTTTTCACCATATAGCGAGTGCAGGGAATAATCTGTTTATGTGAGAGATGATTATGGATCAGGGTGTAATTTGTCAAAAGTTCAAGGTCACTTGTATTGTTAGATTCACTGAAGACTCGGTCCAGAATTACTAAACAAGGTTACGAGTGTTAAACAACCATTTATCCTTCTTTCAACTTTACACTTATATGTGTCAAGTAATTTGAGTTAATCACTGCTGCGATGGGATCATGGGAATGGCTAACCGAAGAAAACCGAATCCATTATTGGAATATATATTCTCCCCATATTACACCAAACAAAAATTTTGACCTGTAAGTCTGTCAAAAAAGAGAATATAGACCACGAAATTGAATGCAGCAGATCTATCATTTCTGACCTAAATTTTTTATGAGATCACAACCCTCCATCTAATGTTACATCCTATTCAATGAATGGCATGAATCAATTGGGGTGTCTAAAAGGTCAAGGACAAGAGAAATGCCTAGCAAGTTCAAACTTTTGCCCATAAAATGTCAGTTGTATAAGCTTTTTCTAATTTGCTCAATGACATTAAATAGGGGGAAAAATAAGAAATAGTATTTATTACAAATGGAGAGAAGGAGAAAAAAAAAGAAGAAGAAGAGTAGCTTAAAATGAAGAAGAATTCAGAAGCTCTCAAATTGTAGAGCATCAAAGGTGAAAAGTCAAAAAGAAAGACCAGAGTATTACCTTGAACATGATAACGCTAGCTAAAATGGTTAATGATGTAAACATCGCATAGTATATTGGCGATACAACTGCTGTATTGAATGTGTCAAGTGCCTGCAAAATACAAGAAAGAAATATCTTATTGGCCCTAAGCTGTCAAGTATGAATGCACATACAGAAAGGCATCAAAAACATTTGCCTAGAAATAATGGAGACCATTTTGAAAAACCTTTCTTAAGTAATAGGTGTAATTCGCAGCAATAACTAAGCTATCAGTTCTTTTACAAATGAGAAGAATCATGCCATAATAGTCTGCATGAGTATAACATTATCTTGATGGCAGGTTGAACTTTGAAATAATAATTATTTCTCGGTCCTTTAATCCTTTTGGTGGTAATAAGGTTGGTCAAACATTCATTAAAAGCTAACATCACATCCACCTTTTTCCTTCACAACAAACTAGTAATCAACTCCAGGGTTGAGTCCGATATAGTATTGCTAGAAAGTGTAGATTAGCTCCTAAGTGAAATAGCTCTAAGTTATAATGGTTTTGGACTTCCAACATATATTAAGCACAGAGGCAAACAGTCGCTAAAAGTAGATTAGCTCTCAAGTAATATAGCTGTTTGGAACTTAAAAAGGTAGATTAGCTCCTAAGTAATATAGCTGTTTGAAACTTGCAATGGTTTTTGACATGCACAAAGGAATGTGACTTCTTATCCATCACCCATCAGTGTCTTTTAATTAATTTGCGTGCTTCATTTGTAACTTGTTCTTTCATACACTACTCTTATATATAAATATCACTTAACAAGCCCATCTTAATTGTCTCATATTTTTAGAGAAAGTTGTTTATTTAATGCAATGAGGGTCCAAATAGGCTTTAAGTTATTATTAAATCCAACATTTGAATAAATTTGAACTTAAAGAGGAAAAATTACAACAAATTACCTTATTCAAATAGTTGATTTGGGTAATGACACAAGCCGCTACAATTAAGGTGAAGGCCCAAGTTTGTGGATATACTAACTGGTTGATTCCTGAAAAGGTCAACTTCAAAGCAATTCCAAGAGCTTTTACACTCATTACCTATTCAACCAAAACCGTAAAGAGTTAATGCGAGCATAAGCGAACAAGAAACACTTCAAATAAGTACCTTGTCTTCGTAGGCAAGTACATACCGTGAGAGAGCCAATAAGAGAACAGATGCCAATGTACACCATTATATATGTTTGCCCATACCGAGGTGTAAAGCGAAATATAAGTATAAACACTGCAGCAAGTACAATTGCTGTATACACTAGAAAAGCTGCAGAAAAAGACAGCATACGGTTCAGTATCTAATAAGGAGTGAACCCCAAAATTAACATCAAGGTTATGTGTCTTGCATTATATATCCCTGCAACATCAGAAGTTACATATTTTCCTCTCAGAAAATAATTTACTCACACAAACTCTTGTGCATAAAAATGTCGTTTCCTAAGACACATATCTCACGGAAAACCACTTCCCCAAGTCTTGGGTGACCCCCAAAACTTAAGGGTATTTTTGTAAGAAAATACACTTTGAGAGGAGTACATGAAAATTCGGACTTTATAGGGGTATTCATGTAAATAGATGACTTCGTAGGTATATATTGTGAAGGCAAGATCACAAAAAGGTGGTTGTATCACAAGTTAGTCACAACTTCGAGGGTTATTAATTAATTAACTAGATTTAAGTAAAATACCTGGTTCAGTAGCAAGATCCCAAACTTCCTTCACAGAGCTAATCTCACGCTCTTGTGGAGCATGGAGAACAATCGTGGTCGATCCCACAACACAAAGAACACAACCAAGCATGCCAAAAATGTGTAGCCTCTCCCTTAAAATAACATGTGCAAGTGCAGCACTGCAGTGATTTTGATACCAAAGAATTTTTTTTAAAAAAAAGTTGTAACAAAAGATGCTAATGCTATGTGACGTTCAATGCTGAGTTATACCTGATGATTATGCTAAGCGCGCCAAGAGGAGTAACTAGAATAGCTGGAGCAAAGGCATAAGCTGCGAAATTAGCTATTTCTCCGACAATCACTGTTTGTTAGAACAGCTTGTTAGTAACCACATAAATATAAAACAAAAGGTCTCAATTCATGCTCGCAATCTTATAATAAGAGACTTGACAATTATATGGAGAAATGAGCACCCCACTGTAAGTATTTAATTAGCAATTAGTGGTAAGAAGCAGAAAACCGTAGCTTTCGACAATATTGAAATTGCAGCCACACACACCTCAAGAGCGGAATTTCTAATTAACTAAAATACTTAAATGGGCAAATGAAAATACAACAGGGTAAACAACTTTGTGCAAAGAACCATGAACAGATAGGCAAACAACAAGGAAAACTTACTTGCGATCATGCCTGCCCACCAAAGAGGCTCATATAAGTAAGAATAACCTCCGACCCCTGTTGAAAAACCAAAATAGGACAGTTTGATGAGATAGGGCATTTGATTAACAATAGGAAAAAACAGTGTAAGAGAGCATTAAGTTTTCCAGAAGAAGAAAGACACATAGAGCCATTATTAAATGTAAAAATAGTGATGTATGGATCATCTGCCAAAGAAAATGGACTATGGAATTCTCGGTGTTCTTCGTTTCAGCAAAGACTTTAGATCCAAATGCCTTTTTTACTAAATAATGGGAGAATGTTCAGTCATGGATGAGCAACACCTTGCCTTTTAGAATTTGCAGAGATTGTGGTTAGGAGTTAGAACTGCTACTACTAGTATAGTTTTCAACTCGCACCCCCCAGAAAAGTTTTTTTTTTTTTTTTGCATGTTTTTTTTTAGAATTTGTCATTCAGTGCGAAAACCCAGAATCAGATCAATTAGTAAAAGCAGGGGCAATCAGAATCAGATCATTTACACACCCTAACTGCATTCGTCAACCCAGAAATCAATTAGAACAGGAGGTACTAAACAAACAATCCAAGGTAGTCTATTAAAACCTTCTATCTTATTCTCCCTTTGATTACTACGCAATTTTCTTTTTACAGGAAAAAAACACCCATTTGTTCACATGAGTCAAGCTCTTCACAGAAGATCTATATTCCTTACACCAGTAGAAACAGAAGTTCAACTTGGAGATTCTGCTTTTCTAGCCCAAAAACCTACTTCGCCTTCCCAGGGCAACAAAATTTCCAGAATTTCTGTTTTCCAAACACCTAGTTTTTGCAACCTTCGACTTTCTCGGGTCGAGAAGCCATTCCAAGAGCCAAGTCTAACACACAAATGGTAACATCGAAAGTAATATTTATTTTTACTATTGCATAATCTGATGGAGCTCATAAGTATAACTCATCCAAACAGAGAATAAAATTGTGTTTCTCCTATCATAACTTTTTAGAAACCAATCCCTTTGAAGCCCTTTTCTCTCTTTTTTTTTTTGCTTTGTCAAATGAGATTCGCACACAGATATCTAATGCAATCACCACAAGTTTTTTATGAATTCGATCCATCTACTATGAATCAATAGCTCAGAATATGCAATAAACGTAGCTTTTTTTCATCGATCTCAGAAAAAAAGAAAAGGGACAAAATACTACTAAAAATCAGCATAAAATCCCATCTAAAATCCACCTAAAAGAGGGATTAAAAGCTATATTACCAATCTCTCACCTGCGCTAGATCCCGAAGCATCATTCCATAAATCTCAGCAAAAAAGAACCACAAAATACTACTAAAATCATCACAAAATCCCATCTAGGATCCAAGTAAAAGAGCAATTAGAGCAGGTACGCCGATCCCTCACCTGCCCTAGTCCCCGACGACCCGGCCTTTTGCAAGCCCTTCTTCTTCACGATGAAGCTCGCGCCGATGAAGACGCTGGAGGAGAGCGCGAGCACGAGCCCCTTCACGTTATCCGCCGACAAAGCCCTGTACGCCGCCACCGCCCACCCCCCTCCTTCGCTCCTCTGCGTCGCCGCCGCCGCGTCCGCCATTTCCGCTCGCTCCGATCCCCTCTCCGCCTCACGCCGCCCATCTCCCCTCCGCCATGGGCGCCGCCGCCATGAGCTTCGTCACCTCCTCCTCCCTCCTCCCTCTACGCTCCTCTTCGGCGAAACCCTAACCCTAGGAATCGGCTTCGTTGAGCTTTTGCGGAGATCTAGCGAGAGGCGCGAAGAGGAAGAAGAAGAAGAAGAAGAAGAAGAAGAAGAGGAGGAGGAGAGAAGGGCGCGAAGGGTTGAGAAAAAGGAGAGTGAGAATATTGGGGAGGTTTAATTAACGATGCTGACCTGTCCCAACTTAATTACGTTAATTATGTTATTTAAACCCTTAATTAAGTGAGATTAGCGCCACGCGGATTCTAAATAACGGACCCCGGTGGTTTTGCGTCCGCATAATTTATTCTGTGCGGACGACCTATGTCTAAATTGCATGCAAACCCCTGAGAATATCATAATTTTTATTGGAATACCTGAATAGTATAATTAGAGAGCTTTTAATTTATTTATAGTTGATTAAATTTTTATTATTAATTTGCTTAATAGTAAATTTTAAAAAAATGATAAGCATGTTTGGATATTAATAATTCTCAATTTTTTATATGAGTAGATAAAATTAGGGAAGTGAATTAAATAACAACTAAAAAAAAAAATTAGAGCCTTTTTACATACGCCTTTAAATCAAGAGGATGGAAATATAAAACTCGATATATGCAGGGGTCTTCTGCAATTTAACGGTGGACGGTGCGTCTACATAATAGAGGGTTGGTTAGTTGGAGTTCGCATGCGGAGATGGGGATTGGGTGGGGCCCACGGGGGTTTGGGGGCGTGCAATAGAGAGAGGACGGGGTGAGAGTAGCACTGGCCACGTGGAATATGCTTTTCCGCGGGATTCGGTTCCAAAAACGGTGAAAGAGGTCGCATAAAAATGGTACGACTGGACACGTGGCATACTTCTACTCCATAACTACAAAATTTGTTAAAATTATTCAACCAATCATTAGATCGAGACAAAATTAATAAGCTACAGCAAATAAAGAGCTCCCGAAGAAAGCGTTGTTGGAGAGCTCCCCACCGAAGTTTTATTTTAAATTTAAAAGTTATTTATATTTTTTAAAATTTTTTAAAAAATGGTAATATTTGATGGTGAAAAAATTTCTAAAGTGTGTTAGTAGGATGTAGTTATGAATACATGCATTTATTCGATTTGAATCCGAATAAATTTTATATTATATAATATATATAAATATTTGATGCTATATTTGAATTTATATTTTAAAATTTTAACTTTTAGTATGATATGTTTTGTATTTCAAATTTAGAATTTCATATTCGAATTCAGATTTTAGATTTTGGATCGGATTCAGTCATGAATATGAATTTTTAAAAAACCCTTCGGGTTGGGTTTAAGTTCGGATTCATGATTTAGTTGTCGGATTTATATTCGTATTTAGATTTTTTAAACTCGTCTCGAATATAGTTACAATTTTTAGAATAAATAGGAGTAAGATCAATTTTGTTTGGATTAAAATTGAATTGTTTTCAAGAATAAAACAAATAGCGCATTAAAATAGTAAAAATAAGAGTAATTGTTATTTTTAAATAATAAAATTTTATCTAATTAATTAATATAAAAATATTAATTAAATAGTAATTTAACTTATTTAATTAACTACTTCTAGATAATCTAAATATTAATTAATAAAATAAGTAACAATGATTTTTGTTAATTAATAACTTAATTAACTACAAATAATTAAATAAATTAATTAGTTAATTATTTAATAGTTAGCTAATTAGTTAATAAAATAATTAGATTAATTAAAATATTAAAATAATTAAATAATTAATATAATAATTAAAATTATATTTATTTTAATTAAGTTTGGAAAAAAAAATTATTTCAGAAAAAAAATATGGAACAATAATTTCAAATTTATATCATCTTATTCCAAAAATAAAAAATATTGGAAAATAAAATCGGAGCAAAAATTTCCCTACCAAACGCTCCTAATATATTAATTGTACAACCACATGCCTTGTAGGGATCTGCACAGCTGGCACCACAGAGTTTGTGACACGTGGCACAAGACACGTCACATGTTGTTATGCATGTGCAATTAATGTAACAGGGTTTTGTTTTTTGTTTTTTTTTTTTTTTTAAATTTTTTTCCTGACCTTTTGGTTCTTGCTTGGATGATTATTTGGATTCTTGAGAATCAGGTTTTTTTGATTCTTGAGAATCAGATTTTTTTTTTTTTTTTTTTTTTTTTTTTAATTTGGATTCTGATGAATGAGATTGCTGGTACCTCATATTCCACTGTTTGTTTCTCACATGAATTTTTTTAAAAAAAAAAAATCAGTGAAAAATCTCTGACTATGTTTTATTAATTAATTTTAATTCATCGCTACGTATTATTTTATTTTTATTTAAGAATTATAATTTTTTTTTTTTAGAGTTTAAAAAATATTTTTAAATTTTAGTATTAAAAAATATTAAACGAATTATTGAATTGAGATAAAGATAAAATTAACACGTAACAGCAGATTTATTGGAGACTCTACAACAAGACGTTGGAAAGTTTTTTACTGAAGTTTTATCCATATTGCTGAACAATTCGTCAAAAATATTTCAACTGATTTCTAATAGTGAATGCAAATATAAATGATTTGAATTTGAAAATGCAAATGAATTTGAATCGAATAAGTCAAAAAAAACTATTCTAAATCATTTAAACCGACGATTCAATTATCGAACCAGTGAACCAATCCATATTCAATCAAATCAATCCAATTTTTTTTATCCGGTCATATTAAAATTCAATAACTTAAAATCAACTTATTTTATTTTATTTTTTATTAATATAAATTAATTTTATAAAAAATAATTAATATACTATTAATTAATAATATCAGATCATTGATGGAACAGGAAGAGAAGAACAAATTAATGATGGATTTTTCTCTTTTTTTTATTTAACGTCGTTATCTTTGAATCTTATTTTAATATCTCCAATTTTTTGCACGAATTTTAAAGACAATTTAATGCTCAAAAAGTCTACACCACCAAGGTTCTAATACTATCAATATAATAAAAGTATTATTATATAAAAAAAGAAAGAGAAAATTGGGTTACTATACTATCAATAGCGACAAGCACTTATGCTACAAGTTTTTCACCGTTAAATCTATCTCTTTTATCATTTTTATTTCTTAAATTATACTATTTTATCAATAATCCACTAAACTCTAAAAAAAGACCACTATCGTTCTAACCACATACTATTTCATTCAATAACTAAAAACTTAATAGCACTAATAACTTGGTGCTATCAATACTACCAAGTCATTGGTGCTATTAGTTTTTGATCCTTGGATTAAGATATGTGCGATTAGGATGGTAATGGGCCCCCAGGATTTAGTGGTGGGTGAAAAAATATTATAATCTAGGCGATAAAAATGATTAAAGGAATAAATTTAACAATAAAAAACTTGGTAGCAACAAGAGCTTGGTGATATCGATAACATAATAGCCGAACTATATATATATATATATATATATATATATATATATATATATATATATATATATATATATATATATATATAATTGAGCTTCTATGTTTGTAAAAGCACCAAGTTATTTGTGCTTGTGAGTTTTTTATCCTTGGATGTAGGAATGTGCGGTTAGGATGATTATTGGCCCAAAGGATTTAGTGGATGGTTAGTGGAATAGTATGATATAAGGGATAGAATTAATCAAAGGATTAGATCTAACGGTGGAAAACTTACAAGCACCAATTGTTTGGTAGCCGAACACACACACACACACTCTCTCTCTCTCTCTCTATATATATATAGAGAGAGAGAGAGAGTGTGTGTGTGTAAGTATGGCTATTATGTTTGTACAAACACCAAGCAATTGTGCTTGTAAGTTTTCTACCGTTAGATCTATCTCTTTGACTAATTTCACCACTTAGATCATTCTATTTCATCAACCACTCACTTAACATAAGAGGTCCACTATTATCCTAACCGCATATTTTTTCATCCAATGTCTAAAAATCTATAAGGATCAATGACTTTGTAATTTTAAAAACATAGAAGCTCAATTATATATATATATATATATATATATATATATATATATATATATATATATATATAAAATATTTATGTCGTGAGTAAGAAACCCAATCAATAATGTGTGTGCATGAAAAATCAAAATATGTAGTTTATTTAAACTTTTAAATATTTTATATTTTGGCATTCAAACTTTCAAATTTTTACAGTTAACCTTCTAGAATTTATTCCATCGAGATTTAAAACCATTAACATTGGCCAAATTGTTGAGAAATAATAAAAGATGCATGATAGCAAAATAAAATGTCCTTGTGATGTAAAATTTTAATCTTTTAGCATTCAATTGTTAAAAACTAAACATAATATTTATGGCCAATTTTATCCGCAATAAGTAATTTTTGGCATCAAAAAGACTCGTTGGTATTGCTTGTGTGATTTTCTTACTGTTTTTTTTTTAACTATTTGGCTAATGCTTACGCACTTTAAATTAATTTTCTATCCAAATCTCAACACTGCATTGAACAGCAGAATTAAAAGCCTAGGAAGGTTGAGGAGATCCTTAGCTTTTGTTGGAAGCTTCTTAATATACTTATTAAGGTGTGACGCCCCATTCTACTCTATCTCTAGTACTCTCAATCCTTTTAATCTCTTGGGCCTTGACACCATCCAAAATACTATAGCCGGATTAAGAAGTTTGGTCCTATTATATCTCATATATAAAACTATTTCAAATCCTGGGGTGTCACATTCTTTGCCACTTTAAGGCCTAACGTCCTCGTCAAGCTCAGATAGAGGCAAAAGCACCGGGCAATATGAAACTCGTCTTGCTAATCTTAACCGACCTTATGAGAAGTCACGCTCCACTCACAACGGTCATCAACCGGAAAGCAGAGCGGGCGAACCCGGGCCCGGCCGAGACTCATCTCACGATCATCAACCGAAAAGCCGAGCTCATCTCATATTTTCAGCTGGTGATTAGCTCTGATACCAACTGTAACACCCCACTTCCCAGAAAATCACCCATCCTAAAACTACTCTATCTCTAACATGCTTAACCCTCTTAACCTCTTGAGCCTTACCACCATTTAAAATACTATAGCCGAATTAAAAAATTTAGTCCTATTATATCTCATGCATAGGACTATTTCAAATCCTAGGATGCCACATAAGGGCTCAATTAAAATGCTTAAGAACTTCGATACCTGACTCAACTCCCACCTGAACGTTAAGTCTATTGTTTAGCTTCTTACCATTAGAATTATTATAAATTGTAACTCCACTCAACTTATTAGGCTCATGAGCTTATTATTACAGAATAAAAAGTTAAACATATTTTAACCAATAATTAATAACCAACACTTCTAACTTCTGGGAACACCACATTCTCTTAAAGTTTTAAGTTCCTGCTTGGCCTATCTTCTATTCTACTTTCCACAACAATTATTACATATCGTAGAATATTGATAACTATAAAACCTCTTATAAATTTTGATTCATTGAAAATGATGTGGTAGCTAATATAACAAAATAGCTAAATATGTTATCTAGCTATTTTTTAAAATTTCAAAAATGGCCTCATCCAATTATGTAACACAAAGGAACAACTTGTTGCTTATTTTGTGACATTTTTCAAAAAAATGAAAGCAACCATGGATTTACCAAATCATAATCTTGGATTAGGACAAAAGCAAAGAAACAAGCAATCTTTTTGCAACAACTCAAATTTCAAATTAAAATAATGAATGGTTCAATCCATGATAGAGCAATGAAAATCCTAAAAATAGCAATGAAATGTACAGGGCACAGATCTTCAAAGAACTTGCAAGAGTCTCTCTATAAACCCATCACAAAAATGAGAGCAGAATAACATTAAACATAAAAATCCAAAAAATTACCATATTGAAACTTCGCAGTTGAATAGCAGGTTGAATCAACCAAATTTCAAACATGTAACTCAAAAGATAACCAAAATATAAACAAAATATTAAAGATTTTCGAGTATATTGTTCAAACAAGATTCCTCCAATTGTATGCATGAGAGAAAAGCAAATAAACCAAAATTTGATCCCTTTTTTTTGTTATTTGTTCATAATATTTGAATTTCAATGAATGCAGGAGACAAATATAAGCAAACTGCATCTGATAACAGAAAGAGCAAAGTATATACCTCAGTGGCTCGGCCGTGATTAAAGGCCGCTTTGAGAATGATGCTTTTCAGTAGTAAAAAGATCTAAAAGCACCTTGCTCCTCCAATTCTAAACGAAAAAAGAAGTGAGAAACTCCACTGTTGAAGCATTTACAAGCCGCTTTTGTCACCTTCTAAGGCAAATTCATTTTGTGTCAGTGTTTGGCTGGTAAAAAGTCTGGAGTGGGGAATGGCGCACAAGCTCCAACTTAAGTTTGTACTCCAGGCTGAGGTGTGAAGTTGTTGCTCGAGATATTTTAACAAAAAAAGGTTATCAAGGCTTCTTCGAACAACTCGATTATTCGAACAACACTTCTACAAAAGCTCTAGCCAAACCAATCTCGATAAATAAACCCTAAAGCTAACCAATGATTTCAAGTATCTTTGGTGCCCGTAATGAGTCTTTGCAGAATCAATAACCTAATTCAATTCAGCCAAAAAGCTGTCATCATGGCGTGTGCTATGAATCTCCGCTTTCATTTGTGTTTCTAATTCCCTCGTACGCTTTCAAGTTCTCCATAAAGAAATTCTCCAATGCTTCTAAAATAGGAACTAACCCACTTCGCAAAGAGCTTGACGCAGCACGATGAACTCTTTTCATTGCCTCCTCGTGTTTTTCTATCTCCTCATCCCTTCTTCTCCTCATTGAATCTAGAACCATCATACGATCATCAAGAAATTCCATACCATTTTCAGAAACAGAAACAATATCCAAATTCCCCTTAAATTGAGTATCCTTCTCGAAAGATTTTAGCCTCTTCTCATAAACCATGGAGAGATAATCTACCTTTCGCTTTCGACGGTATTCCTCTTCTTCACTAACCCTAAGCTGATGCATAAATGAACTAAAAACGTTCATTGCGGTAACCACATTGTTCTCCGATATCCTTTCTATTGCTTGTAACCAATCGCTGCAGATGATAAATGCTGGAGGAGCACCCAGTTTGCTCGGGGAAAACGGTGGGACCCCATCTGGTGTTTCTTCTTCCTGCACTTTGGGGAGCCATTTGATTAACCATGTATTGAGGACTTCGATGTAAGATTTCTGGGTCTCGAACCAATTGCTGAAGCAGTGACACCAGTTCCTAAGCTGAAGCTCCAGTCCCATGGTAGCCCTACCAACAGAACTTCTTTCGTCTCCGGCTTTTGCCTTGAGATGATGGCTTTTGCTGTCGATTATGGCTTGTAACTGTTTTTTATGGCAGTCCAAAACGTGTACCCACATTCTAGTCAAACTGCACTTGAGAATGAGGACTAAAACAATTAAGAATATGTGGTACCTAAGAATTATTTAAGGGAACATCATGCAAATTCCAAGCTTTGAAGGACTACACTCAAACACTTTAGTCTCTGAACTTTCACGTAAATTGCACTTAGTCCATGACCGTCAAAATAATCTAACTGTTCTAACAATATGACCATTTTATCCCTTCTATCGTAAAATTACTAATCTGTTTCAGTTTACTTCAAAGAATTTCGCACCAAAAGTCAAGTTTAAGACCTTCAACTTGATTGAAATGATCTCTTTAATGTTGTTTGAAATAAAAGGAAATAGGTTACTAACTGGAGATCACAATATATACAAGCTAACAAATAGATAGATAAATAAGGAATTTTATTTTAATCAAGGTGTTAGAAAAATTCATACCCTTGGATTAGTTCTGCAAGTTGGGGTTGCAGTTCTTCATCTCTTATCTGCTGCATCCTAACTGAAATGGAATCAATTGATTTAACGATAACACCTATCTTTACACACAACTTTTGTATCATTGCGCGTACGGAATCAATCTCATAAAACTCTGCTCCTCCTCCGTCCAAAGACATTAGTTGCTTGTACTTTTTCTCATAGATGAGCCGAAGCTTTTCTTCATCCTAGAACAGCAATCTAAGCAAATCTTAACAGACGGGTTGACCAGCGAACACAAATTCGAGAAGTGCATGTTCTTCACAAAATGCCTGTTTCGACTAGCTTTTGGAACTGGCTCTCCATTCCAGAAACCAGAAACTTCTAGAAACCAACATTTTGCTAGGACAAAAAATTGAAACAAGCTTTTGAATTTAAAAGTAAAAACTCTAATTCGAAATTTTTACTTCTGCTGAAATAAAAATCTGTTGAAGAGAAACTATTAAAAAAAGCAATTAGGGCATTTTCAAACAGCTTTTCTAAAACAGAACTTTTGCCAAAGCTCCAAGCAGGCCAAACTGGGCGAAAGTTTTCCTTCCTTTTCACTACGAGTTATTATCTGCTGGAGTGAATTTGTACTATCAAGTTCACTATCTTCTATCTTCATCATTATCTTCAATAGTTATTCCAAACCATGCTTATAGATTCAAAAGTTTGAATATAACTACATTTCTTCAATGATTTGGTAAATAAAGGTGTGAGTTGGTAAGCGATAATTACTGAAGTACAATGTGTTTTACATTAAAAGCTATAACATATTAAATTATCAATAAAGCGACAAACTAAAGCATAGCCTTTTACAAAATATAGGTTTTATCAACTCGAAGTCTAGAGTTCAATAGCAGCATCTTCACTCATTGGAATTACCAATAAACACTCAAGGTTACAGAATTGCTTCAATTAGTTACCTACACAATCAACAAAGAATATATCTGCGTACCTTAACTTCCTCATATAGTTTCTTCTCCCATAAATACAATTTCTCCAAAGTTGATGAAAGGTTGCCGGACTTCATACCAGTGTACTTTTCTGGATCATAGTTGCTAGTAGTGCTACTTGATGTACTTGATGTTCCGAATTGCTTGAAAGAAAGGCGTGGAAAACTCAATACGGTCAGAGCCATGGGCTCAAAAATCCTGGAAAAGATAACTGCACCAAGATTTACAAAATTCACCGATTCTACAGTACTCTAGTTAATATAGTAGATTCTCCAAAAGAAATCATAATTTACTGCTTTAGTATTTGATCACTAATTGCAGACAAAAAGAACAAAAAAAAGCAGGGAAAAAATATCAAAGCCTTTATACTAATTTTGGATGTGTGAGAGAACATTGAGGGGACATTTGGTTTTCAGGAAAAAATCGCAAAAAATAGTTTTCTGGCTAGAGAAGTATTTTTTGTCCATTTGATTTCTAGGAAATGTTTATTGGCAATTCCAATGAGTGAGAGAACATTCATTTTTTTTCGAAAAATAGTTTTTTACACTTTTCCAAGGACCAAACACTCCCTTAGCGAACAAGTTGAATGTATTATGAGGAAGAGGTTTCCAAAAATTAAGAAACACAAGGACCATTCTACTCTATTGTAAGTCAAACTAGAGTTCAAACATGTATGTTTCGTTGCAAAAAGATCAACTGAACATTCAAAAAAAAAAAAGATCTATTATTGCATTTATCTGAAATTTTGAGTGATTGCTCAAGCTGGATATAACGCTATCCGATAAGGCCAATATTTGGTGAAGTATTCATCGTCGTTTCTTTGTGAGTATTCACATTAGTAAGTGCTTAGCCCACTTAAACTAGATTATGTTAAAGAAGAGATTCCGTAAGTTCGAAAATTGAGTTCATAATTCTATGGAGATCTTCCACCTAACAAAATAATAAATCATAGAAGAAATCTGTACTAAAACAGCACCTCCGCGCCCTTCACCGCAACTCTCCTGAGCTCATCCTACCGCAAGCTGAAAAGACAAAACCTCATTCCCCTCCATCTTATTTGTAATCAAACATTTAATAGCAACAACTAATCAAGATGCTTCTAAGCTAATATAACACAGGAAAAACAAGAAAAGGAAGATAAAAATGCAATACCCACATCTAAGAACTCTACTTCTCAGTCGGTACGGCACCTTCCCGACCTCAAGCATCCTCGAAACCTCCTCGCCGCAATCAGAGGCGAATTCAAACTGCTCCGTGATTTCCCTCACAGCCTCCATGACATCTCTCGTCCCGTGAACCGATAGCACTACTCCACTACTCGAAAAGGTGGAGATCGACTTCTCGTTACTTTCCCAGCTCTCAAAGACCAAAGATTTATCCTTTTCGAAGGTCACTCCTTTCTTCTTCTCGTTCAATCCATCATCCTCTCCGATGCTTCTATCATGGAAAGATGTTAAACTACTCTTACTATCTTTCTCCTCCATATCAACTTCACCATCCTTCTCTTGTGCGGATTCCGCCGAAACCCTCCCGGCAACAACTCTCTTCTCCTTCTCCACCTCCGTCTCGGTTTCTAAATCCGGAATCCCTTCTTTCTTCCTCACCTCACTCGAATTAGGGCTAGAACTGTAAGAATCGAATCCATACCTCCCCTGTGCGTAATCAGCGACGAACTGATCATACGAAGTGAACGGATCGAAGAAATCCCATGTTGAAACCTCTGGATCCGGCAGTGGCGGAGTAGATGGAGGTGCTGGTGCCAGTGCCGGTGCCGTCGCTGGTGGCGGTGGCGGAGTGGAAGGCGGGTTGTAGAAATTCCGATTTTCTCTCTCCAATCCGAAAGGGAAATCATAGGGATAATTATAACCATTGAGATAGCCATTAAAGGGTGGATTCGGAGCGTTGTACGCCATTTCGTCGTCTTTAGGGTTCGGAATTGGCGATCGAGGAGGAGGAGGAGGAGAAGGCGAAGGAGTCTCTTTCTGAGCTTTCCTAGGGCTCGAAACCGAGGAGGAGGAAGAGATGTGCGATCGCGATCCCTCCGTTGTCGAGAGGGCGTGCGAGAGCGGGGTCACCGACGACGAGACGCTGAGCCCGCCGCCGTCGCCGCCGCCATTGGAGGAGGCTGAGGAGGGCTTGGGTTTGGATTTGGACATGGATTTGGGCTTGCCCTCGGAGGGGGGGAGGGTGAGGGGCGGGGACGACAACGAGGAGGCGACCTCGGTGAGCTCCTCGGCGACGAAGCGGTGGAGGGCGTCGCCCACGGCGGCGAGGGAGCGGAAGTAGGCGGCGTGGGCGTTGGCGAGGGCGTAGCGACGGTCGCGCGCCGCGCGGATCAGCCGCGTGCGGTCGCGGCACAGCGCCACCACCGCCGTCTCCTCCACCCGCGAGCTCCCGCACCCCATCCCCCTCCCCCTCCTCCTCCTCCTCCACCGCCGCCGAAGACGACGACGTCAAGGGCCATCATCTCCGGCAATCTCCTCCATCGGAGACGAAGGTAAAACCCTAACCCTAACCCTAGGAGCTCTTTTGCGCCGTACGTTTCCGTTATCGGAACGGAGCGTTACACGGTAACCGAAACGTAACGGGTTTCGGGAGGTGCGAAGAAGAAGAAGCGAAACCGAAACGGGAGGGGAAAATAACGGAACCTATTATTATTATTATTATTATTATTATTGCACAAGGGAGGAAGAGAGAAGAGAGGGGAAGAGGAAGAAGAAGAAGAAGAAGAATAAGAAGAGGAAGGCGCGCGAAAGAAAAGAAAAGCGAAAGAGAGAGGGAATTTTTTTTTTTTAATTTGGCTGAATTGCACCATTGGTCCCTAACCTTTACCTTTAACTGACTTTGGTGCTTAAACCTTTTTTGGTTACCATATTTCTAAGGCAACAAAAAAAAAATAGCCCACATCAGCTCCAATAAAATATACGCGGGATCGAAATAATTTTAAAAATAAAAATGATATTAATAATTATAAAATTATGATTGATACGTATAGAAGAAGATATTACGATTTAAAAATTTAGCCACAAATTATGTATTTATCTGATTACAAAAAATAAAAAATTAGAAACTTTAATTTATTTGATTAGATTATTAGGTTAATTACATACGGCTTCCTGTAAACATATCGAATAGCAGATAGATCCCTACAAAATTTAATTTTTATATTTATCTCTTTAAAAGTCCAACGTTATTCATATATATCTCTACTGTCTGTTAGTAAAATCTAGTTAACAATAGGTTATTATTTAATCTGCGTTAGTTAGTAAGGTAAATTTATCTTTTTACCCTTCTAAATATTTCTGTATTATTTTTTAGAAGAATATTTTTGAAAGGGCAAAATTGTCGTTTCATATATAATCTGTTAAAAAATAAACAGTGAACTAACGCTAATAAACCGGAGGGATATATATGAATAACGTTGGACTTTGGAAAAAATAAATATTAAAAGTTGAACTTTGTAGGGATATATCTGCTATTCGATATGTTTACAGAAAGCCCTATGTAATTAATCCTAGATTATTTTGTAAAAGTAATTTTTTTAATAAAATGATAAAATTATATCTAATTCAGCTATCACCTTATCATCTCTCGATAATTATCTAATTAATATTTAAAAATATAAATATAATTATTGTATGGTTAAGTACAACACTTGAACTACAAGGTGGTCAAGTAAAAATATACTAAATTACAAGGAGTAAATTGAATTTTATCCAATAATTTATTATCTTTTAAAGTCGGAAATTAGTTTTGTAAGCGATTTAATGTATAAAAATTTGGGGTTAAATTGTTAATTTAATAGGATAAAGACTACGGTGCAATATTGCAATTGTGTAGGAGCTATCCATACATTTTACCACCATTTATCTTAAAAAAATCGTTGGCGCGCGTGCGCGCGACGAGAGCGACGAGGATCCACGTGGCGGATTTCTGGTACACAAATGATTTTCATTTTTCCCTCCTAAAATTTTAAAAATTTATATTTTACATCCTTAAAAATTTAAATTAATATATTTAAATATCATCGGTTAAGATTTAGTCACTATTTTATTTATTTATTATAATTTACACCACAAACGTTAAAAATTTATTTTTTTATAAAATAAGTAAGAGCAATTTGATTAATTTGCTCTTTCCATTAACACCAAAACCCTCTAACAAAAATTTTAAAATTTTTAGAAGGCGAAATATAAATTTTTAAAAGTTGAAGGAGAAAAGTGAAAAAGTAAGTATATATATATATATTTTTCTGTATTTTAACCTATAAAAAATTAAAAAGTAAATTTTAATTTGCTATTGTCACTCTGCGTGTGCTAGTTTCCATCTAGAGATGTCAATGAATACGAATATTCAAAATTTTATCCGAACGAAATAAATTTATTCAATATTAAACGAATATGAATTCGGATATGGATATAAAAAATAAAAACCCGACATATATGAATTTGAATATGAATTTTGATTGAACTCGATCCGGATCCGAATCCGAACTCGTTCCGAACCCGAATTGATTTTACGGTATATAATATATGTGTATATAAATATTTGATATTATATTTTAAAATTTTAAATTTAATATAATATATTTTGAAATATTGTAACGAGAAAAAAATAATAATTGTTTCGGATTTGAATTTTCAAGTTCGAGTTCGAATTCGGATTTGGATATATATTTTTAAAATCTATCGGATTCGAATTCAGATTCGGAATTGATAGTCGGGTTCAGGTACGGATTCGGGTTCGGATTCGGATTTTTAAAAATCCGCTTCGAATCCGACCGATGACATTCCTAATTCCATGAAAAAATAAATGAGTAAAAAAATTTTATTGGAATTACTTATTTTTTATTTGGTTTATAGTAATTTTATCTTCAGTTGGAACTTAAACTCTCTAAAGTTTAAAGTCTAGAAAAAATTAATAAAATATTAATTTATTTACTATCAAACTAATAGCGAAACTAAAAAATTTCAATTTCACAACTATAAAAACAAACAGCAAAAAAAATAAATAAATAAATAAAATAAAATAAAATAAAATTTACCCGAACTCTAATTTATTCGAAAATCTACTTCATCCTAAACTTTATCTCTGATAAAACAAGTCAAAAACTTAAAAAAAAAAAATAAAATAAAATACAGAAATTTTTTTTATAAATATTTATTTTTTTACTTTTTTTTTTTTAATATTTAAAAATCTACATTTTATCTCTTTAAAATTTTAAAAATTATTTTCAGAGAATTACAACGTTAATATAAAAGGTGAAATGACTAAATTATCCTTACTTATTTTATATAAAAAAATATTTTTTAATATATTTCTTTATTTTAAAAATATTTTAATATAAATTATAAAAAATAAATGAAAAGTGAGGGAACTGTGACGATGGATAAGAGAAAAATAAAAAGCAGATATTTAAGAAAAAAAAATTCTGTAATTTGCAAATAAAAAAATACGCGTAAGGTCAAATCTAAGTTTACCCCCTTTATTTTTATTAAATTTAATTCCCTAAAATATGAGCTAACATGTTTTTGTGTCCAAACTTATGGACCAACTCTAAAAAGTACATGGTTGGTGAGCTAACACCTACTACTACCAATACCTGGGGATGCAAACGGGTCGGATCCAGTAGAGAATAGATCCAATTCAGGACGAATTAAATTTTATTTTATTTTAATTAAAAGTGAAGTCATATGGATCAAAGGAAAGCGGGCATTTTTGCCTCTCTCTTTATTTCTTAGTGGATCGGAGTAGATTCGGTACATTATATCCGCTCCTGCTTATTAGTTTATTGTTCAATAAGATCCGCCAATTCGGATCCATTTGCATGTCTAGTGATATCCTATACATAAATAAAAATATAAATGTAAAATAAGGTGTAAGTAGGTGGACTACAAAAATAATAATCTGAGCCCTCCTTTCAAATCCAACCAACCAACTTATTTTTAAAAAATAAATTAATAAAAAAATTATAAAAATGTATGGGGCCTATCTACTATTCCTGGGTTTGAAATTGCCACTGCGATATTTATTTATTTGATTAAAAAAATTAAAATATTTTTATTTTATCGTAATAAACGGTTGCTATGTAAAAATTTATCAGATATTTTTCTAAAAATGCGCTCATATAATTAACAGTTAAGAAAATAAAATTTTCTAACTTTTTACAAATGAAGTTGAATGATAAAAAATAATAAAAGTCTGGGGACCAATTTCAAACGCGGTATGATACAAAGGGCCTCCACACATTTTAACCAGAGAGAGAGAGAAATTGTAGTTTCATGGGATGTGTGTGTGTGTTTTTTTTTTTTTTTTTTTTTTGAGAAAAAAAAGTAACTCGCTATTCGTTTTATTCATAAGGTAAATAAATTAGGCTACAGTAGTGAGACAACTAGATATCAAAAAAAATAAAAATAAAAAAAAATACTTAATCACAGCAAATCACAGCTAACTAAAGCTTGTTAAAACTGAATCACGGCGAATCCGAAAGGGTAATATTTTCTAAGCATCGATTGCATTCATCAATCTGTTCCTGAGCTTCATGGTATGTGTAATGGTAGTGTTTGGTTGGAAAAATGTGTGGAATATAATATAAAAAGATGCTTAAATTTGTATACTATTATTAATGGCATAAATGTAATCAGACATATATTTGTTTATGTATAGTTTAAAGTTAATTATAAATAAATAAATTACATGAAAAATATCCAACTTGTGTAGAGGGCTTTTCATTCCTAGCATGTATTCATGATCAAGTTGATTCTATAAACTGATAATATGTGTAAAAAAATTAAATTTATGGCAAAAATAAGTGTTCTAATTTATGTTACTTCACATTTTTATTTTTGTTATTTGTAATGACTTATTTGTTTAAAGGATCTAAGAGTTTTAAAAGTAAAACATGTATATAACGATCCCATCAGTTACACGAGTAATAATAATCGGCTAAATTACAGAAATTTTTTTTATAATATATCGTTTTTTCACTTTACTCTCTTATTTTTAAAAAGTCTACATTTTACCTCCTCGTTATTACGTAATTATTTTTAGAGGGCAACGGGGTTAACAGAATAGGCAAAATGATGATAATGCCCTCCTTATCCCTGTGCTTATCCCTGTGCTACCCTCCGACTCCACTGCCGCCCCCGCCGAGAAGCTCTCCTCCTCCCCACCCTGTCGTCGTCGTCTCCCCCGCCGTCGGAGAGGTCGGGGGTGCCCAGGAGCCGCGTCCTCGCGCGGACGCGTGAAGAACGGCGCCCCCATGGAGCAGGTCAATGCGCGGTGGCCTATGGGGGCCCGCCATGTGGCGGCCCCCCTCACCCCGCACTGACCCGCGTTAGAGGAGGCGCCGGTCCCCGCGTGGGGCGCCGCCACTTGGCGCCCCACCAGCCTCGGGCCGCGCCTGACATGGAGCGCCGTCGCCGGGGAGGGCCCGGGCGGCGACTGCATCGACGATCGCCGAGGGCTCCCGACAACGGCGGCGGCGGGATCCCTCACGGAGTGACGGAGCGCGGCCTCGGAGCGATCGGGAGAAGAAGAGGTTGAAGGGTATTTTCGGTATATTACCTAAAAAATTGACGGCTCACTAACGGAATGCTGACGGCGGGAGTGTAAATGCACAATTCCATAATTACGAGGGTGCAAAATGTATGTTTTTTAAATACAGAGGGTAAAGTGAAAAAACGGTATATGATAGGAAGGTTTTCTGTAATTTAGCCATAATAATTTATTAGATCAAATTATTTACCTAAAATACTTAAATTTATTGATTATTATTATTATTAGAGTTCATGATTTTTTTTTTTTTTTTTTTTTTGGTCATAATTCTGTCCCCTTTCCCCAGTTTAAGTTTTGATATTCTCGTGAGTCCAACCACATACACAGTCCGAGATTATCAAGTAGTGTGAGTTTCACCTCACTATTTAGATCGTGAATTAGCCTAAGATCATCCGGCGATGCCAGACCCATCTCATATTTCTGGCTCGTGACACCACGCGATGTTAAACTCATCTCACACTTTTCATTGGTGAATCGGTTTTAATAATGAATGTAACGATCCGACCCACTGTCAATAATAACTCGTTTGACCTAAATCATAAGCACAAAAATATTTAAGCCTAATTAATTTTACTACGGTTCATGATTCCTTATATTCTCAATCACATTTTTAAAACTATCTAAAATATTCGATATTCCATATCCGATTCAGGCACTATTTGGACTTGAACTGGACCAATAAAAAATAGATAGTATACGAATAAAAAAAATACCCATTAAAGTTTCAAATATGGTCCAGTTACTTTATACACATACCTGACTTGGACTGACTCGAACCCTGCCTTTTAATGTATAAGGTTCGAAATAGTTTTCAAATTCGGATTTGAATATGGTGAAATACACGATAGTAATACCCGATAAAATATGATAGTTAAATAAAATTTATTCAAAAGAATAATAAAATATCTAAATACAAAAAAAAACACATAATTTTTCATGAGCACACGTGGCACCCAGTTGGCAGATATAGGGTCATTTATACAAATACAAATTTTGTAGGATCATTTTCAAAAATACAAATTTTTAGATGATCATTTTAAAAAAAAAATCCAAAATATATGCATACAAGTATCCATACTCGACCCGTATTCGGTCTTAAGTGAATAGTATACGAGTAGTTACTACTCAGACCATGTCAAATAGACCCCATGGGTATATTAGCAAATTAAGTATTCAGATCCGGACTCCATCTGAAGTTAAATGGATAAGTTATATATTTTTTTTCTATTCATTTTTATCTTTTGGAATACAAGTACTAAAAAATATAATGACTAATAAAAGTTAAATTTGATATAACTTGATCAATAAATAAATGATGAATATTGCAAAATTTAATTTCAAATTTTATATTAATTAAGTTAAAAATTTAAAGTTATTTGCTTTAAAATAATTTATAATTATTAAATTTAATAAATTACCAATAAATTTAATAAAATTTGATAAAATTTTTAAATGCTCTGCAATCAGAAAAGCAAAAAAAAAAAAAAAAAAAAAAAAAAAAAAAAAAAAAAAAAAGTTTAGGGGGCTGTTCCATAATTAACTATAGGTGAGGGGGCCTCATGCATTTTTACCTTTTCTATCTAATTTTTTATCTTATTTTATTATTACTATGTGGAGGGAAAATTACGGAAAAAAAAGAGAGAAAAAAAACACCAATAAAAAAAAAAAAAAAAAACTCTCCCCGATCATGGAGCTCACCACGCGCCATTCTCCAATTCTCACTGGTACATATTAAAGAATTAGTTTTATCTTTTCTTTTTCCTGGAATTTGTTTTGAAATTTATGTTTTGAAATTTAAATTCGAATTTGGGATTTAACAAATTAGATGAGAAAAAAAAAAACCCAATTTTAAATTTGGGAGCATTTTGTTTGTTGTATTTTGCGTGATTTGAGGATGGTGTTTTTATGAAAATTTAATGTAAAATTTTAAATTTGAATTATTAGGCTCTCTTTGTTTATAAATTGTATTATAGTGGTACATGTTAAAGAATTAATTTTATCTTTTATTTTTCCTGGAATTTGTTTTGAAATTTAAATTCGAATTTGGAAGTTAACAAATTTAAGAGCACTTTGTTTGTTGTATTTTGCATGATTTGAAAATGTTGTTTTTATGAAAATTTAATGTAAAATTTTCAATTTGAATTATTGGGTTCTCTTTGTTTATAAATTGTAGTATAGTGGTACATGTTAAAGGATTAATTTTATCTACTTTTCTTCAAAATGTTTTTTTTTTATTTGATTCACATTTAAAAGTTAGAAATTTGAAGTGGAAAAAGACTCAATTTTTAAAATTGAGAGCACTTTTTTGGTGAAACTTTAATATAATTTTAAATTTGAATTGTTGGGTTCTCTTTGTTGTATATTGTATTAGAGAAAAATTTTGTTCAGTACATTGCACACCATGTGTTTGTGGAAATGCCCCTGAATGTGTTTTTTTTTTTTTTAACCTAAACTTTAGTTCAACTGAAAATCATTTTCAATTTGAAAAGGGCCAAATTTAGAATGATTTTTAGCATTTTCTTTTATGAAAAGTTAATGTAACTTTAAATTTGAAGTGTTGGGTTTTTTTTTTTCTTTAGATTTTAGTAAAGTTATACTAACTACCTTGCTTGCCATCTGTTTGTGAAAATGCCCTAATGATTGATTTAGTAAAGTTATACTTAAGCAGAAACGCTTTGTTGTATCTTGCATAGCTTGAGATTGATTATTAACATTAATAGTGTTCCTTTTCATGAAATTTTGAATAATTTGAATTTGAATTGTTGGGTTTCTTTCTTTTTGATTGTAGTGAAGTTATCTTCTGCAAAGTTCTCATTTTTACTTATGAATGATAATTTTAAGCTCGTGCAGAAACGCTTGGTTGTCGTTTGGATAGCTTGAGATTGATTATTAGCATTACGAGTGTTTCTTTTTAGGAGAATATAAAGTAATAGTAATTTGATTTTTTGGGGTTCTCTTGCTTTTAAATTGTGGTGTAGTTAATATATGCGCTAAGTGCATTGCATGCCATTTGTTTGTGAAAACACCCATGCGAGTTCGCTCAATGTAGAGGTCTCGTTATTGACTCGTGATTGATATAGTATTGTACTTTTGCAGAAGCACTTTGTCGTCTTCTGCATGACTTGCGAGTCGAGAACAGTTGTTAGGCTTTTAGCATTGCTACACTTTCTTCTTTTGCGGAAAGCTTAAAGTAGTTTTAGATTCGAATTGTTGGCTTTTCTTTCCTGAAAGGTATGAAATTCCGGTCATGTAGGGCAAATGTTTCCGCTGATTAGACGACATTGCAATTTATTGGAGGGCTGCTGCGGATTACATTCAGAAAAGAATTTGGCAAGTGTTGCTAGAAGATTCTATAGAAGTTCGAGGTCACGTGTAAGATGTTCTGCAAAAGATGCTGCTGCTTCTATTGACGGTGAAAAGAAGCCATATTTAGTTCCATCGGACGATTTACTTCGTAATGCACGAGTCCTCTATTCTGTAGCTCCAGCCATGGGCCATAATAAGGTATTTGTCATCACAATGACAAGTTTGGTGTTCGGGGGGAAAGTCGGTAAAAGCTGAAAATTTCAAACCTCAGCAAAATTTCGATAAGTTTAGAATAAATTTGACAATGGTTTAGTTGAACAAACACCAATATGTAATGGTGAAAGTCCATTAACATAAATTTTCGTTAGTTTTATGATATCTTCTTTCATTCTCAGATTGTAGAAAAGTTAAATTCACAATAAAAACCTCATTTTGGCTATTCATGATTTTTTTTTTTTTTTAATTTATAAAAGATGAAAATTATAACTGTTTGTTTATGATACATGTTGATATCGTGTTGTATGCTATCACAAAAATTAGTCTCAATAGTTTGAATCGACAGAAGGGCATTATAGTGTTTAATGGTTTTTTCCATACTAGGTTTGGATAAGAGAAGCA
This sequence comes from Tillandsia fasciculata, assembly GCA_029168755.2. Taxonomy (NCBI): domain Eukaryota; kingdom Viridiplantae; phylum Streptophyta; class Magnoliopsida; order Poales; family Bromeliaceae; genus Tillandsia; species Tillandsia fasciculata. The sequence continues at coordinate 86,466 of CM054943.1, forward strand.
TGCTAGTAATCGAAGTTATTTTTTGGGATTATCTTGAATGCTGATGATATTAGATGTTCTTCCTTTTCCTTTTTCCTACTTCTGGTTTGATTTGAATGTCCAGGACTCTCACCCCGAATCAAATAAAAGGGTGCCCGCGATTGTTGATGCTCTTGAAAGATTGGAGCTTACGCCAAAGGTGAACTCGCCATTTCGTCAATCCATCGCCCTTTCTTCTTTTTTGTAAGGCATGCTAATATAATATTCTGTTTCTCAACTTTTATGCTGCGAATGTTCTACATAAGATAAATTGTCTCGAAATGCTGCTTTAGATTCGTAAGCTTCAAATCAGAGCTTCTGCTTTTGGTGCTCAAAAACTCATTCATCTTCTCAGCATGGCAAAAACTCGAGTTTTTAGATAAGCTACTCCAGAAAGAGGCCAAACAGGCAATAAAAATCTTTGGTTTGAATCTATGGCATCTGCTCCTTGGCATGTGTATAGCGTCTGTCAGCACATCAAAATAATCGAGGAATAGTTGGTCTTCACTCTTCAGTTTGTCATGAAGTCTACTGATTCCCTACCTTCCATGTGTATATTCTCATCCCGATTTTGGTTCTTATTTAAGTATGACATTGTCTGTTTCAGTATCGTGGCTCAGAGGTGCTTGAAGTTCAAAGTTTCCAGCCGGCATCAGTAGACGACATTGCCCGTGTTCACTCAAGAGCTTATGTAACGGGCCTTGAGAAGGTATCTTATTTCATTAAATTTCATAGTAGTTTATTTGATCCTACAATTGAGAAAATGTTTTCGTTTTTTCCCTTTTCCTGTAGGCTATGTCCATGGCGTCAGATGAAGGCCTTATTTTCATCGAAGGATCTGGGCCAACATATGCCACCGAGACCGTATATACCAGAACCTACAACTTATATTTGTCCTTTTCTTTTTCCTTAACATTTGGCGACAGCAAGTAGGTTTGCTTTGCGTATAAGAACACACATTTTGATACTTCACAATAATCGGTTACTCGCCAGAATTGGAATTTTCCGTCTATTTGGTTACTAGGAAAAGTATTTTTCTTGAATTATTTTTTTTTTTCAGATTTCATGGAAAAGTAATGTTTTCGTTTTCCAAATTTTTTATCTGGAAAACGGAAAATATGGAAAAGGTCTGGAAAATAGTTTTCCGCGCTTTTGCGAGGAACCAAACAAACACTCTGTTATGGAAAACAGAAAAAACCATGCAGTAGCAAAATGCTACACTTTCAACCACAGTGTAGCAATCTGCAAATGTGCCATTATGCAGAAATGCTGTCTGAAGTCTTCCCTCATATTTGTTTAAGTTATCTTTATATGGTGACATATGCGTAATCAGAAAAGTTGAATTGTGTTAAATTAGGTATGCTATGAATCTGCACCTTTACCTTTTTAATGTATTTCCGTTCTTTGCAGACCTTTCAAGAATCACTTGCTGCAGCTGGTGCTGGACTTTCGTTGGTCGATTCTGTGGTAACTAACACTTGTAAAAATATACTGACCTTACCTGAATTACAGCGCAATTTGAAACAGCCGTCGGAACAACGAAAATTTTGATTTCACTGTCTCTCCGATTCAATTACCTCATTACTGGATGGGATAGTCAACAACTTTTCTGACGAAACTGTTTTACTTCTAAACAAAAATAAATAAATACAAATTTCTAAAAATCAAACATCAGGTAGGAGTAGGTAGCAAAATATAATTTTAAAAGTTCAGGTACCGATTTAAAGGCAGCTATTTATAAATTATAATTTTTAAACAAACAAGTTTCAGCACCTGTGGACTCATATTAAATCTCCAACCTGCTCCTTCTGCTTTTTTATTTGGTAGATAATGGTAGTAAGGAATCTACAAATTTGTTATGTTATGATCTAGTACAAACTTTTCTTTGCAGTGTTCCTTTGCCAAGAAAATGTTGTATTTTTACCCTAGGTTGCAGCATCAAGGCTCAGCAGTGACCCAGCAACAGGATTTGCCTTAATAAGGCCGCCAGGGCACCACGCCGTCCCTCAAGGCCCTATGGGCTTCTGCGTCTTCGGAAACATCGCGATTGCTGCTCGTTACGCGCAATCTGTGCATAAACTTAAGCGGGTCCTCATTATCGATTTTGATGTTCATCACGGTAACGGAACGTGCGATGCATTTTATGATGATCCGGATATATTCTTCATCTCGACTCATCAGGTCAGTTGATTGCTGCTTTCTTTGTTTGTTTGAGAAATTCTCAATTTACACAAATGCACCTGCCGGCCCTGGCCCTGCTTTCTTTTTTTTTTTTTTCTGTTGATTCTCTCCTAAAACTTGTTTTGATTGAGTTATTTTATCATTTGAACAAGGGATTCTGTAAAGTTTCAGAGCTCTGCCTCCGTTTTAGCTGACGGAACTGCAGGTTCTGTTAACAATTAATAGCTGATAAGTGATAACTTGCGGAGGTGTCTATTCAAACAGAATCCCAAATCGACTAACATAGATAACTCAAATCGAAACAACAAAAAAAATTGTGGCGTGTCGATCAGATTATATAAAGCTGGAGAATCTATTTCAAAATGTCCTCTAGTTGAGGAGCTAAATATGTATAAAACGTACCTCAACTATCACTCATTTTGATCTGATTATCTAACCTTTAAAATTTTTTATTTTACTATCTAACCTTTTAATTTATTTGATTTGAATCAAGTAGTGACTCTTTAATTTCAAATTTTGAATATGCCGTTTATCTTTACGCCTTTAGTTAGCATATAATCACTTAAATCAAACAAATTGAAAGGCTGGATACTAAAATCAAAATTTCGAAAGGTTGGGTAGTTGAATCAAAATAGAGTAAAGTTCAGAAAAGTTTTATACATTTCAACTTCTTCTTTTTTTTTTTTTTTCATTTGTGCTCTTCAAAAAGCAAACTTTCTTGCAGAAAACCCCTCCTTCGAAAACTTCTTTTGTTAATTTTTCTTCTATAAATTGGATGGTTCCCAAATTTGGATAAGGGCATCGATGAACAAAAGCTGCAATTTGTAGGATTACATATTAAAATTCATATTTTGCAGAATAGCACATAAGTAGATGCAATTACTGTGATACATGTATGTAAAATCCTCCTATTAATTGAAGTAATTTACGTACCACCGTGATGGCCCGTAAATTCATACTTGCTCTCCAAAATTTAAAATACTCATAAATAATGATTTAAGTATTCATCGGCATAGTTCGTATCCATCGTGTCAATGGCACAAAATCCTCTTTTCTTTAATTTACTGAGTAATTTGCTCAATAAAGTTTTAAAAAATTGATAAAGATACATAAGAAACAATTAGAAATTTTTGTAGCTAAAAAAAATAAATATTTCGTGTCATTATGTGTCGACACATATGTATTTTTTGTGATCAGCACTCATCGGTATTGCTCGGCACACACTTGATATCCTTGCTCATAAATACCTACTGAATTATCATAAATGCCCTTGAAAATATGCTTGCGAGTTTCATTCATGTTTTTCAAACTTTCGAAATGCACTTATGAAGTTTCCGAAAATCAACATTATCGAAATATATACAAATTTTGAGCTTCTACATGAAATCACCAATTGCTTTTTTTTCGGGAAACTGATGTAGCATGGGAGCTACCCTGGCACAGGCAAGATGGAACAAGTAGGCCAAGGGAAAGGCGAAGGAACGACACTCAACCTGCCCTTGCCTGGCGGCTCGGGCGATAGTTCTATGCGAACCGTGTTCGATGAGGTGATCGTGCCGTGCGCGCAGAGGTTCAAGCCCGACATTATTCTCGTTTCAGCAGGGTGAGTTGGAGCTTCCTCTTGAAGTTATTCATGCTAATGAATCAGTTTTGCAACTTCTGCTGTTCTTAGCGTCTGTTTTTTTTTTAAGAAAAAGACAGCATGCTGTCGTTTCATTCATAGAGAAACGAACTTAGCGTTCTTAGCATATGTTGATATCAAATTTAATGCCATTTTCTCTGTTAGGAGCTTTTACAGATCCAAACTTGCAAAATCGTCAATTTACATATATACGCACCCCTGTGTCGGATCGTTGGCGCTAACCATTAATTCCAAAAGCTCGAGCTGGTAGAAATACGCAATCAATTCACTTAAAGCGTACAGACACAGCGCCTACGAGTCTCGATCGGACTCAACCCACCTGGACGTTAGGTCTATTGTTGGGCCTCTTGCCGTTAGGTCTATTGTGGACCGCAGCCCCACTCAACTTATTGGGCTCACCCAACTCAACTTATTAGTCTCCTGGGCCTATTGTCACGGGCAGGAAGTTGGACCTATTTTTAACCCATAAATAAATAGCCAACAATCCCCCCCCCAACACCTGCACCGTGTGGGAATCGAACCCGTGCCACTGGCTCTGATACCACTTGTCGGATCGTCGGCGCTAACCATTAATTCCAAAAGCCTCTGATACCACTTGTCGGATCGTTGGCGCTAACCATTAATTCCAAAAGCTCGAGCTATTAGAAATACGCAACCAATTCACTTAAAGCGTACAAACACAGCGTCCACGGGTCTCGACCGGACTCAACCCACCTGGACGTTGGGTCTATTGTTGGGCCTCTTGCCGTTAGGTCTATTGTGGACCGCAGCCCCACTCAACTTATTGGGCTCACCCAACTCAACTTATTAGTCTCCTGGGCCTATTGTCACGGGCAGGAAGTTGGACCTATTTTTAACCCATAAATAAATAGCCAACACCCTGTACGTCTGCATTTCATATATGTACAGCTTACTGCAGCTGCACTTTCTTACTGTAACGCGAAGTTAGTTTCTTATACATATATCCTTAATTCCGCATCTTCTCTCTCTCTCTTTCTCTCTTCAGATATGATGCTCATGTGCTCGACCCACTAGCCGGTCTCCAATTCACAACGGGAACGTACTACGTGCTCGCTTCGAAGATCAAAGAGCTCGCGAAGGAGCTGTGCGTGGGTCGGTGTGTTTTCTTCCTGGAAGGTGGATACAACCTCCAATCCCTCTCTAACTCCGTGGCCGACACATTTCGCGCTTTTCTCGGTGAACCGAGTTTGGCGCCCCAGTTCGATGATCCTGCGATGTTGTACGATGAGCCGTTATCGAAAGTACAGCAGGCGATTCAGAAGGTCAAGCATATTCACTCCCTCTAGAGATACATTCATCAACTTCTGTGTGTGTGTGTGAAGTGAGAGCTATTTGTATATACATATTGTGATCAGTAAATGGTTTCTGTAAGAGCCCTTACTTAATATGTAATAAATACACCATTTCTAACAAGATTTTATGAGATGGTTTTTGCACATCAAGACCCGGAAATTTGATGCCGATTTCAATTCCATCCTCGAGTTTTAGTTTTGACAAATTTGTAGTTTAAGTTTGTCACCAGGGCCAATCTCTGAGGGGATGTATGTTGGTATATAATTTTAATGCAGTACAGTGGAAAATATATGTAGTAATTTTCGTTGCAAACACAAATAATTTTTTCTTTTTTTTTATTGAGGCGAGGCGAAAGGCAGTATGTTGCCGCTTCATTCAAGTGAAAATTAAATTTAGCAAAGGAAAGAAAAAACCAGACCTCGGGAGCGAAAAAACTATGGAAAATAGAAAGATTTTCAAAAACAAAGCACGAATATCCGCTAGCAGTAGATTGGGGATGATCAATTTTTTGTCAAAAATTCTTTTATTTTTCTCCAGCCCGATAACTCACCACGACGTCGCAATAATCGTTAAATAACTTTATATATAATGTGGTGCGATTATCCCCACTATAAAAGAAAAAATGTATTTTCCAGCATATCCTCTTTATTTTTATTATTATTTTTTTTTTTATTTGAAGGTGCATATATAATCACGTTACTAAATTTGCAGTTTCATGTGATGAGAAAGGAGATCATATATCTAGCGATGCACCCCAATTGCACCACATTATATATATGCACGCTAATCATTAATTTTAAAAATTCGAATCACTTAAAGCGTACATGTGTCTACGGAGAACGATTCACTGTGTTCAAACACGAAACGATTCACTGTGTTCAAACACGAAAAACCATTCCCCGTGTTCGATCCGTTATACATTTTTCGTAGCGCACACGTGGCGTACGCACGACAGACATAGAGTCATTTTCATAATTTTAAATTTTGTAAAGCTATTTTTTAAATTAAAAATTTTTAGAAAGCTAATTTCAAAAAAAAGCCCCACAAAAAAATATTCATGCAGCTCACACCAAAATTTTAGACTAAAATACAAAAAACCTCTTGTAAATATTTTTCCTTTTATTTTTTCTTCACCATTTTTAAAAAATCTATATTTTACAATACACTTAGCCCCTCTCCTTCATGTAGTTCCATCTATTTCTAATAATTTATAATTAAATATACAAAAAATATTCTTAAAAGTGGTAGGAATATATAAAAAAAGAATTTTTTTTTCTAGAACATTCCTCTTCATTAATGCTGTAATTCTAAAAATATTTTTAAAATTTTGAAAAAAAAAATATAAATTAAAAAATGTCATTTTCACTGATGCCAAGTCATATGAGTTTGATGCAGTAAATTTTGCAACTGGCTACAAAAGCACAGCAAATAATTCCTTGAAGGTGAATTTAATTAATAAACTAGATAGATTTTAAACATTTGTTATTGGATTTAACTTTTTTTTTTTTTTTTTTTTTTTTTCTTTGGCTAAATTGCTACAAACCCCTTATCAATATTGCAAATTTTTAAAACATTTCTCTCCAAAAGTCCCAAAATCTAGAGTGTAGAGATTAAAAATTAATGTTTAGGCTAAATTACAGAAAACCCCCTATAATATACCGCTTTTTCACATTGCCCCCATGTCTTTAAAAAGCCTACATTTTGTCCCGTCGTAATTACGTAATTATTTTTAGGGGGGCAACGGGGTTAACAGAATAGGTAAAATGACGATAATGCCCTTCTTATCCCTGTTCTTATCCCTCGCGTTGCTCCACTCCGATTCCACCGCCGCCCCCGCCCCCGCCCCCGTCCCGCCGAGAAGCTCTCCTCCTCCTCCCCACCCTGTCGTCGTCGTTGTCGTAGTCTCCCCCACCGTCGGAGAGGTCGGGGTGTCCAGGGAGCCGCGTCCCCGCGCGGACGCATAAAGCGCGGCGCCCCAAGGGAGCAGGTCAACGCGCGGCGGCCTATGGGGGCCCGCCACGTGGCGGCCCTCTCTCACCCCGCGCTGACCCGCGCCAGAGGAGGCGCGGGTCCCCGCGTACTAACCCGCGCCAGAGGAGGCGCAGGTCCCCGCGCGCTGACCTGCGCCAGCATGCGCGCGCTTCCCTGCGCACGCGTGCTGCGCGCAGTGGTGCGGCGAGTGGGGCGCCGCCACGTGGCGCCCTACCAGCCTCGGGCCGCGTGTGATCTGGAGTGCCGTCGCCGGGGAGGGCCCGGGCGGCGAATGCGTCGACGATCGCCGAGGGCTCCCGACAACGGCGGCGGCGGGATCCCTCACGGGGCGACGGAGCTCGGCCTCGGAACGATCGGGAGAAAAAGAGGTTGAAGGGTATTTTCGGTATATTACCTAAGAAATTGACGGCTCACTAACGGAACGCTGACGATGGGGGTGTAAATGCACAATTCCATAATTACGAGGGGGCAAAATATAGGCTTTTTAAAGACAGGGGGGCAAAGTGAAAAAGCAGTATATTATAGGAGGATTTTCTGTAATTTAGCCTACTATTTATAAGGCACAAGGTGAAAAGATGGACCATCCTATAAGAACTTAGTATGTTTATATGATTCCCTTATATAATCTAAAAAATGACATATGAATACTAGGATACCATACCAACTAATGTGTGGACTTATACTGTACAGACTAATCTTCCATATGTTACAAATTAGCACGTCATTACATTATTAGCTTTTCAGGGACTATTGAGGATTATGTTATTATAACACCCCAATAGTCCCATATCAGATAGAAAAAAGATTCTGAGTGAAAATATATGAAATCAGACACGCTATTAATAATAATTGGACTTAAGCATTTTGGGCTGTGGTTTAGGCCCAACGAGTTATTATTGCTAGCGAGTTGGATAGTTATGAACGGTATCAGAGACGAATACCAGCAGGAAGTGCTATGCGGGGCAAAGTGCTACACGATGAATTTGGTGGGAGGTAATTTTGATCTATATCGTGTCTGTGATTTGGTTTGGGCCTAATAAGAACGTCAGGATCTAAATGGGAGGAGTCTGTACCGAATGTCAGGGTTTAAATGGAGGAGTTTGTAACGCCCTGATAGTCCAAGAGGATATGAAACTAGACACACTATTAATAATAAGGGGCAATTTCCTATATACCCCTAAAAATTTTCCTATTTTTAGATTTACCCCTCTTAGAAGGCTAATATTAAAACTACCATTCTTACATTCCAACTTCATTCTAAAATACCCCTGAAGTTAAACTCTGTTAGTGTACCGTTTGGAGCTGCCGTTATCTGTGTGAAATTACCATTTTGCCTTTTCAAATATACCCTTCTACCATAACCAACTTTTTTTATGTACCCTTAAAATTTTCAATAGTTTTGGTAGATAGGGACAAAATAGGTATATCTGATAGTTTTCAACTCCGATTATTATTTAACTCTAGTTTAACCCTAGTTAACTTAACAAAGAAAAACGGTAGGGGTATTTTTAATAACGGTGGAACGTATGAAGGGTATATTGGAAAGAAAAAAAATAAGAGGGGTAAATCAGATATTTCTTCAGATTTCAAGGGTACACAGGCAATTATCTCTAATAATAATTAGGTTTAAGTATTTTGGGTTATGATTTGGACACAGAATTATTATTATTAGCAGGTCAGATTTGTAGTACACTTGCCATATACACCTCTCTCTCTCTCTCTCTAAACCCAAATTAATGGATGTAGGATGATGAAGCTAATCTTAACAAAGATGGTTTCCTAAAAAAGTTTCCCAAACAACTGGAGAGGAAAGAATGGAGTCTACATTGCAGGGTTAGCAAGAAGAGGGCTGGCTGGTATTAACATGGATGCCCTAAACATTGCCAATGACATTATGCAGGCTTATAAGGGCTAAAAATAAGATGAAATAATCCCCCTTGATCTCCTCAATTTTGTTCCCAGGCATTAATGAAGTGGAGAATAAAGTTCATGTACTGAATAAAATAACACCACCTGTTTTCTTTGTTGCTGAGTTTAATGATAATCATAATCATGGTGTTGCTTTTATGGAAATTTTATCGGCATTCTAAGCATCATTTACATAACCATGAGCATTTGAGTTGTTTACGATTTGTCGATAACATATATCAAACATGAACTAAGATCCAACATTGTTTAGCTGATCTAAAGCTAGACACACAATATGTATGTTTAATACAGTAATGAGCATATCAAACTACACATCTATATTAAGCACTGATACAATGAAAATATTGATTAAGTAGAGATGGAAGTAATCGAATTAGATCTGAACCAAAGCAAATTCTATTTTAATGGATATCTGATTTATGAACAAATATAGCTATGAGCAAAAAATTGCATTATGATTCGAAGTGAAGTATTTACTGCGGAGCATCTCTGACCGTGCGAGAAAATGAGACAGAAAAATGTAGAATCACCGTCGAGTGTACAGGCGGCTACAAGTTCTTGGATTTCCAAGATCATATTCTTTCATAGTCGAGCTTTTCTGACTGCAAAATGATAAGAAGAAATAATTAGACGAGCGATTCGTGAAAACAGAAAAATAAGTTTCTCCCTTTTCTTACTCCATAGGGAATAAAAATTTGAGACTCGATTAAAGTTCTTGACTTCGTATAATAGTTTGCACAAGTTTGTCTCCTGCACCACCGCTCAAGCGCTGCAAGGGGCTCTGCTGCCAAACAAACTGGAAATCCGTAACATCTGTACTGTCGACGATCTGTGGGAGACGCACGCTCTCAAGATCGGTGGTTTAGGCAAGAGAGCGCTCATCACTATCGCAGCCACGTGGTGGTTCTGCTGGTTGGAGAGGAACAGAAGGATCTTCGAAAATCAGAGCCGCCCCCTAAGCCGGACCCTAGGCGACATCAAACTTTTTCGATCGTACTGGTCCAGATTCTGTGTATAATCTTTTTTTTTTTTTTTTTTTTTTTTTGGGGGCCCGCTGCCTACAGCATTCGGTTGCCCCCCCTTTGCTAAATTCACCACCGTAATGAATGAAGCGGCAGCATGCTGCCTTTCTCTCAAAAAAAATAGTTTGCACAAGTGATTTATATCATGTGCTCTTTAGACTTTGGCTTTTGGAATAATTTCTCTGCTCTAACAAGCAATGGCTAGTTGGCTACATATCACAAATGAGAATAGGCGACGGTGCATATATACATGGGAACATGCACGCATTGACATGAAGAGATCCTAAATAGGAGAACTCAGCAGATTTTTGGTCACGAAATTGGGAGGGGAAAAAAAAAAAAAATTTGACCAATGTTTTCGTAAAACCAGCTTCTCAGAGAGCATAGAGAAGAATAGTTGATTTGTAGCATGCATTATTATTCCAATGATAAAGTTTCTTACACAATAACTACTAATATAATTTCTCGCGAGGTGATCTTACCTTAATAAGCATATCGGTTGGAAGCCACGCAGGGGGAGTTGGAATTCCAACCCAAGCAATCTGTAATATTAAAAATTATGAGGATTAAATAGTTAGGTAATAAAGGGCAAAAATCTAAAATGGAAACCAATACAGATTCTCTCCATTAACAGAGTCAAAGACTCAAACCTGCTATTGGGATAAAAATGTTTACTAGTTGACATAATTAGTTTCACCACTGCCACTGCGTACGGTTGTGTCACTACTCGCATTGACCAAATTGCCGAATTTGAGCCTATGTTATTCGATAAATTCGGTTTTGAAAACTAAAAGACTTCGTAATTCAATTTTTGGTCTGATTTTAGAAATAAAAACTGATTAAACTGATTTTAGTTTCCGGCTTACAAGTAAATCTGAAGTATGCTCAATAAATCAAGTGGAAAAGATTAACATCATTTTACCTTTACTGGCAAATTTTTAACTCCTAATAAATGTAGCAAAAAAACATTCCTTGCGCAGCTTATTTACATAACTCTTTTGTTCTGATCATTAATAACTCGAGATGGAACATCGAAAAACCTGAAGCGTTTTACAACTACACAAAGTGCTGGTATAAGATATCACATTGTAACACACAAGAAAGTATGCTCTTAGTAAACAAAAGAAGCACTGCAAAATCTTTCAAAATTACAAATTATTAATGAAGAAGCAATCCAAAACATTAAGAGGAATTTACTTACAAGAGCATGTTCCCCAGTCTCGAAAATTCGTATGTCCAAAACCTAGAAGTACATAACAAACAATTCAGCAGGCAACAAAAAGAGAGGCAACTAAAGGCGTGAAAATTAGTCTTCTAGAGAAAAGATAGCAAAGAGCCGGCTTAAAAGAGAAAGAGAAATAAGTAATAAGTAATGTAATTTCAACCTGATGTACGATTAAAAGTATGTGAACAAACTACGAGAGTAAAGCAATCAAGTAGAAAATATTGGTAGTTACCTCGCCACGGTCTTCATATATGTAGTCCAACCCTTTATAAAAGGGTGGATGGCCGACGGATAGATACTGAAATGACAGAAGACGTATTTAGAATATGCGCACAAAACTTTAACCACGATATACATTCTATAGAACATGCTCAGTACATTTTATAAACCATCACAAGAACAATGAAAAGCTAATATGAAGAATTCGAAACAACACCCATTTAAATGCAAATTGAGGGAAAGCAAACTCACATTGATGCTGTTTAAGTACTTCTCTTTGTCCACACGTACAATCTGCCCTTTCTTCACTGGAAAGCAGGAAAGTTTACAAATGCTTATTTCTCGATGTTGAATATAAAATATATAAAACATCATTCTCTGGTAGCTTAAGCTTTTGGAGAAAAACAGTTGTTTTATATAATTTAACATGGCATCAGTGGAGGAGATCCTGAGTTCGAGTTCTGCCAAGCTTCTAATGTTATTTAATGTCCTCTTATTTAATTAAGTTCATATATTGGGCCCATTAAAATGTCTTGAGGCTAGACGTGGGGGAGAGTGTTGAATATAAAATATATAAACACAATTCTCTGGTAACTTAAGCTTTTAGAGAAAAACAGTTGTTTCATATAATTTCACACTAGAAAAAGCTCATGCCACTGAAATAAAAAAAAAAAAAAAAATGCATTGAGCAAGCAATTTTTTTAAGGGGCTTCTTTTTTCTACTTTGACCTATGAAGCGAAAGAAATAATAATACTAATAATAATAATAAAACTTGAAATGATTTTATTTAACTGAATAATCACAAGGCACAATAATAAACACCCATAGTAGACATTCTTCAGGACTTAATAGGAATTTGTCATACTTCACATTGTTAAAATGAAAATTTTGAGGATGAAGTTGAAATTGTCATTAAATTTTATCGACAAAAGTGTTTATATAGAAACTCCGAGGATGAAATCAAGTTCAGGTGCAAACTTCATAGAGTAAATTATCGCAGTTGAAACTTTGATGATGAAAGTGATATCTGGGTCAAAAACTTCACACCTTTATTGTAAAAAACAAAACATCTAGGACAAAATCAAATTTAGGGTCAAGTTTTACGAACTAAATTGACAATATTCAAACTCTATATATGAAACTAAGATTTGGATCAAACTTCAGGAGCTAAATTGTTCCAAACAAAACTTTGTAGATAAATCAAAATCCGGTTCAACTTTCAATTGGTTTGCAATTTTGCATTAGATGATCCACATCAGATAATTAGGGAATTTGTTGAAAATTTTGGTTATATTAATGGTTTTATTACTTTTTTAGCTAATAAAAATATCGATTCCGACGACAAATAGCTAATAAAGTCATAAATTTTGGCCGTATTCCTAATTCGAATGGCTTAAACTACTTGAATCAAAATGATTCAAAATTAAAGAGGTGTAGACTAAAAAAAATAAAAAAAATAATATAATTGGGGGTCTATTTTGGAATGGGTTATAGTGAAGGGGGTCGATTCTCCAAACATTTCTATCATAATTGTAATCTCCACTGCGACATTACATCAAACACTCGTAGGGCGTGGAAGAGAACTCACTAGAGTACACCGTCTTCTTCGGCAGTGAGGCGGCAGAGCGGGCGGAAGGAGGCGGCGCCGCCGCCGCAGCGCCACCACCACCGGCGCCGCCGTCCTGGGCGGGCGCCGCCGCCGCCTTCTCCGGCTCGGCGGAGCTCGCTGCGGCGTTGATCCGAATGGATCGAGATGGAGGGGCGGGGGCGGTTCTCGTCGCTAGGGTTAGGGTTAGGGTTTTGGGGGAGAAGAGCGCGGTGGTGGTGGGGGGAGAGAGGAGAAGAGTCGCCATGAGAGAGAGAGAGAGAGAGAGAGAGAGAGAGGGGCGACGATTCCCGCGTTTTCGATTCGCGGGGTTTTTGTGGTCTCTCATTGGCACATGATTTGTGTATGGAGATAAGATACTAAAGTCGGCGCCGAGATGCTTCATACACAGAAGTCGTCGTTATAATTATATAATTTGCCGACTTTATATATTACTTTAATGCCACCAACAACCCGTCACTTTACTTTGATATATTCCCCTCATTACTATTCAAAATTTTTAAATTTATCCATTTATTTCTAAATTACATGTTAAACTTTCTAAATTTATAATCTGATTTATAAAACATTATCTAAATAGTATAACAAAAAATTTATTAAAAATTCAAACGATTTGAATTGCTCTATATCGTTAAACAAGCAAGAGGCTCAATAGGCCATAAAAAATTATCGATTTTGTTATCTTTTGATTACTATATAAATAATTTTTAAAATTTATATAATTTAGTTTCTAGAAGGTTTAAATAGTCTATATCAATTTTAACGATTTCGATCATCAATTTGGAATTCCTATAATCGAAAATAATTTAGGAAGATGAAGGGCTCCATTCTTCTAAAAGGATAGTAGTTGGACTCTCCCTCCCTCTATATATATATATATATATATATATATATATATATAATTGAGCTCGTATGCTTCTAAAAGTATCAAGTCATTGGTATTTGTAGGTTTTAGTCTTTGGATGAAAAAATATGTGGTTGGGATGATAGTGGGCCCCTTGGGTTAAGTGAGTGGTTAGTGGAATAGAATGATCTAAGCGATGAAATTAGTTAAAGGGGTAAATCTAAGATAGAAAACTTACCAGCACTAATTGCTTGGTACTTATACAAGCATAGTAGCCAAACTCTCTCTCTCTCTCTCTCTCTCTCTCTCTCTCTCTCTATATATATATATATATATATAGTTGTGCTGGAATGCTATTGATAGCACCAGCCCAACTTTGCCACCCATTTTGTAGCCATTGGATTGCATTGAGATTCGTGCAAGTCCTTTAATTAAAAAGAAACATTTTTTACTTTTTACTTTTTCTTTTTACTTTTTCTTTTTTTCTTTTTTTTTCATTAAAGAGTCTTCACGAATCTCAATGCGATCCAATGGCTACAAAATGGGTGGCAAAGTTGGGTTGGTGCTATCAATAGCATTCCAGCCCAACTCCTCTCTCTCTCTCTCTCTCTCTCTCTCTCTCTCTATATATATATATATATATATATATATATATATATATATATATATATATATACATATATATATATATATATATATATATATATATAATTAGGCTAGAATACTATCGATAGTACCAAGCTATTGGTGCTATCAAGTTTTTAGTCGTTAGATGAAAACATATGCGGTTGAGATTATAGTGGGCCCCTAGGGTTTACTAGGTCGTTAGATGTCTCTCGAAAATAACAAAGTTTGTTGATACATCATTCTTTTTTCGTTAATAGAAGAGTTAAAATTATTATTTTTTTTTTACAAAATAAATATTTTTATTATTAAATAAATATTTAAAATTATATTTAAACCTATTTATTAATTTTAATATTTTTAGTTAGCTTTTTATTCTATTCCACATGAACTATAATTTACAAAATCCTAAACAAATTTTAAAAATCTATTTTTTTTATAAGACCAAAAAGTCAATTTATAGGAATATACTAGTATAGTAACCGCGCTGCGCTACGGGTAGATAGTATTTGAGATAATTAAAATATATAATTATTAAAATTTAAGATTAAAAAATTTATAACTAAAGAAATACAAAAAAATAACTATAAAGTAGTCTTATATATATTATAAAAAATAACATTTTTATTAATATCTTTTTAACTTTTAGGATTTGTAAAGTTAAATTATACTAATAATTTTATATAAAAATTTAATCAATTTTTTGTTTTGATAATTATTCTATAAATAATTTTTTAACTTTATAGAATAATTTTTTAACTAAAAAGTTAAAGTTGGAGGAGTTATTTCAAATTTTAGAATAGGTGAAAGTATTTTTGTATTGTTAAAATTGATAGGAAAAAAGGAAACTTTTACATACATCTAGTGTATATTAATACTCTATACACCGCAACTTGTATTAAATGATTAATATTTTGAATATATATGATATACAAATTCTAATAATTTAAATTATATTTGATGAATTAGTTTTAATATCTTAATTAAATGATTTTAAGTATGTGGTGTATATACATTTATGCACTTGGTGTAGAGAACGTTGAACATGATAAATTCATAATTTCGTAAGAGAAAGAATTTTTGCTTGCACCGGGTACATATCAATACTCTATACACCCCGCATATAATATTAGATAATTGATAAAATATTTGATAATTAATATTGTAAAATAAAATAATTTATTGTACTATATAAATTTAGTTTATATATTTATTTTAAAATCAGTTTACGTTCAAAATTTTTATTACTACGTGGCAAATTTTTATTGGATTATGACTTTAATGGCAAACGTGGCGCTTTCGCACTTTCTTGATGTGACCGAAGCGTCAAATATAATATTTGTATAGATTTTTAAATTTTTATTAAAAATTTTAAGTATGTAGTGTATATATTTATATACATCTGGTGTAAATAATACTTAATAGAATATTTATATAGTATATATTAATGTTTCCAAAGTATATTATTAGAGATACATCTGGTGTAAAATATGATATAGTATACATAATATAAAATATTTAAATAATTTATTATATTATAAAAAAATATTTTTAGTGATTAGTTTAGAGTCGGTTTACATTACAGTGTAGCGGGTGCGGCTCAATGTCAAATTATATATCTTATAAATTTGCACATTTGGAAGTTTTAGAGGGATACATTTGAAATGATTAAAAAATTGCATGAATAAATTCATAATTTTAAACTTTTGTAGAAATACATATAAATTATTTAAAACAAAATTAAATTTCACAACTTCAAAACTTCAGAGTAGTGAGTGATTTGCAAAAATTCTTTCAAAAATTAATTGAGAAAAAGTACTGTTGGAAATAGAGGCATGAATTTAAAATATTGCTACAGTTGAGGAGCCTCCATGCAATTTTACCTGAAAAAAAGTCAAACCGAATGAAAGGCGCTCTCCTTTTTCATCGACTTCGTCGTCCCCACTCCTCACCCACTCCCTACTCCCATTCCGACGCTTCCACACGAACAAATCCACCACTCTCCCCTCTCAAACCCCTCCCGAGTCCACGACCACCACCCATTCGATGGGCCACGGCGCCTCTCGCCCCGGCGACTCCGGCCACTCCGGCGGCGGAGCGCCGCCGCCGTCGCCCTCCCGCCTCTCCCGCCTCCGCCACCGCATTCGCCTCCGACGCCACCGCTCCGGCACCGACGCGGCGGCGCAGCCGCTGCCGCCGCTCAAGGGCATCGCCGCCGACGACTTCGCCGGGATCGCCCGGATCGAGATCGTCGGGGTGAGATCATTCTCCTCCCCCCCCGCCCCCTCCTCTTTTCTAGGGGTTTTCCACGTTTTTGTGCTCGTGTGATCGAGTTAACCTTGAGGGTTTTGTGCTGATCTCGGTTGGTTGTGTGATGCTGATCGTAGGCGGAGATGAGGTTTAAGGATCGGTGGCTCGCGTGCTTGTCGATCGGGGAGCGGACGTACCGGACTGCGACGTCGGATCAGTTGAGTTTAATGCTCTCTCGCTTGTTAGATCCAACTTAGGGTCTCTAGATCATCGTAAATTTTGTAGGTGTGAGATGTAGCGTTGTTTACTGAACTTTTCTCTATAGAGCGGAATTAGATTCAACTTAGAGCTTCTAGTTTTGGGCCTGAACTTTTCTCTATAGAGCGGAATGAGATTCAACTTAGAGCTTATAGTTTTGGGCCTGAACTTTTCTCTATAGAGCGGAATGAGATTCAACTTAGAGCTTCTAGTTTTGAGCTTGGCGAATCATTTCCGATTCTTGCTACAATTGAAGCTTCATATCTTTTTTAATTTATAAACGCTCGATTATTAGATAATTGCAGTTGAAAGTAGAAGCAGAAGCGGGGCCAAATGGATCTAGAGGGTACAATGTATGGGTACTCTTTTGTAGTATCTCAATATTGTGACTTTGTCCGTGCACTTTAGTTAGTGGCTGTTGTAAGAAAAAGTGTCTTTTATTGGAAAATGATCCATTGACACAGTTTGAAGTAAAAAACTAAGATAAGTGAGCTGATCTTCATATAAAAATGGTGTTTCTAGAAGAAAAAGTAAATTTTTATTTTTACATTTTTGTTCTTTTTCCAATAGTAAACTAAGGTGTATATTCTGTCCATCTTTTTGTAGTACTAATCAGCTTTATTTTAACAAACTCGTCCTCACTCTTTCTAGTAACATATGTTCAAACTTTTATTTAATGTTCATTTATTATGTGGAGATATTTGAAATTCCTTGCACCTATATATACCACTAATGTGAGATATTTCTTGTTCACCATGTTAATATTTTTTAGTAAGTAATTCTAATGAATTATTTTATCTGTTTGTTTTGACTCCATGTAACCCATTCTGCAGTACTGAGAAGCCTATGTGGAAATCAGTGAGTAAACGGTTTCATTAATTGTTACTCTGGTTTCTTGATGATGGAGATGACAGTCTATTTGTAATTTGATTGCCTTTTTGCCATATTTGTAGGAAAAGAAAGTTGTGCTGGAAACAAATGGACCTCACATTGCACGCATTTCCGTGTTTGAGGTAAGCTATTATATTGGTATAATTGGGGATCTTATTTGTGATGGTTCTTTTCAGTTAGTCACCATTTTGGTATACTGTATATCATCATATAGTTGGTTGAGTATGTTACAATTATTTATTGGTTTTAAATGATGGCTATCATGCTTAACACTTGGCTTTGCCTTTTCCATTGCTCTAAAACAACTAATAGCTGTTTTGAACATTTGATTTGGCTAGTTGTAAAAGTAATCTCTTTTAAAATTGTGTGAAGACGTCTCTTTATTTTTTCCATTACAACACAGGCGTGTTCAGTGAATTAACATTTTATCCTCTATGAAAGCTCAATACTATATGCATTTTGCAGACAAACAGATTTTCTAGGAGCAATCTGGTTGGATATTGTGAGATTGATCTCTTTGAAATACTTAGCGGGGTAAGATAGCTAGATTGTATTTTAGCGCATTTTCTATTCTCATATCTAGTTTTATAATTGGTTTGTTTCACATGACTTTTATGCCTATATACCATGTTCAGTTCATGAGTTCTTTATTTATTTTAATTTAAAATTAAATATATTAATGCATAACTTGAACATAAAATTTGAATTTAAATTCAAAATCATATTTAAACTCAAAATTAAATTTAAACATAAAATTAAATTGCAGTACGCAATCAAGATTCAAATAAAAAAATTGAAATCTAATTCAAATTTACATTTTAATTAAAGTTCAAAATTGAAATTGAATTTCGTAAAAAAAAATTTGTGCTATTATCGAACTAAGAGTTAAAATCAATTTCAATTTGGATCTACAATCTAAAGTTTATAATTTGAATAAAAAATTGAATTTGAATTTGAGTTCACAATTTGAACGTAAAAATTAAACTAATTTGAATTTAAATTTAAATTCATAACTCAAATTCTCATAACTCAAATTCAAAATGCATGATTGAATTTAAAATTCAATTTAAGTTCAAATCAAAATCTAAAATTAAAAATCAAATTCAATTTAATTCAAAATTAGAGTTGATTCAAAATTAAAGTTAAAAATTTAAACTTAGTTTCAAAATTCAAAATATAAAATGTGATTGGGGCATTTTGGAATAAGCTGTGATTCTGCTCGGATTCAATTTTTAACCCGTATTCTTGGCTGGATTAAAAAAGGGATGATTGGGGGGCTCCCATTCCACCTGGGAATTAGAATGGAAATGGAATTCCCGCATAACAAACACCCACAAACGGAATCATCTATTTCGATTCCGATTCAAGGGTATGAAAAGGGCAAAGCAAACATGCCTTAAATGCATAAGGCTAACTTATTTGCACTAGTGTGCTACTTCTTACGTTTCCAAGCCTTTATCCGATTATTTGCTGTCATATTATATGGGCCATAACAAAATTCTCCCATATGAGTCCTAATATCCTCATCATTTATGCTCAAACATGTGACAGTCTCTTCTTAGTTTAGATTCATGTTGTAAGAGGTATGATAACTCACTACATTGGTGCAGCCATCCTTGGAGTCCTGCTCCCAGCAGACTTAACAATATAACAAATGGGTTGCATCTAATAGGTAATCATACGCAATAGAGCCATTGAGATGACTTTGATAACACAGGACATCCCAACTAGCTACCATCAATAGAAAGAACTCAACCACATTGCCCAAAATGCTCAAACTTAATCGAATCAACAACTAATACTGTGCTTTACGGAAGCTTTAACATGATGTCTGTAATGTAAAACCAGAATACAAGGCCTTTATTTTCTTTATAACTATTGCCCAATGGCAGAGATGCATTGGTTAAATGGACTAGGTATTTTGCCATAATGTATTAGCATGAAGGTATCATGCAAGCAGTGAGGAGGAAAGGAATATATATGTTAAAGATATTAAATTGGATCATTCAACTTTGATGATCCAACTTTTAGTGGAGATGATCAATGATTTAATGATTAAGAGCATTACAGTCTTATGGGATTCCATTTGCAGGACTCAGAAAACAACCCTGAGGAACTTGATTTGTTTGACCCATCATCATCCACCACGAAAGTGGGCAAGATATCTATTTTGTGTTATGTTGAGGTGCATACTAATTCTCTTGGTGCTTGGTGATCAACTCACATTACCAAACTTTATGATGGATTTATACTTGATGGTTTTGGTTTCATGGCAGGACCCAATTGAAACAGAAAAAAGCTTCGCACGCCGTGTATTAGCCGTAGTGGTAATTTTCACTTTCATTTGACTAAAATCTTCTTCTGTTTTTATTTGGCGTGTTTATATCTTGATTTATTTAGTGTTTTTGTAGTTTTTCTTTTTATTTACAATTGAATCTTTAAATTCCTCTTTGTGAATTTCGCAAAATGCTTAAATGGCTGACATTATTCAAGGAAAGCTGTTTGGTTCAGCATTCTGGCCCCTGAACTTCCCAGATTGTATATCTGAAATATTGCAATACTTTTATCCTTGGAATTCTCCTCGATGTGAATATTGGGCTAGTTTCTTATTGTTAGAAACCAAGTTTTGATGTTTCAGCTGAGACCAGTTCCTTTTGTTGAGGGTTTGAGGTACTTTCATGAGTTTAGTCGAAAGTCATTAATATTTTTGTTCATATTGCTATGAATAAAGAAGGCATGTTGGTTTTCCATTTGCGCATACATACATTCAAAAAGGATAGCAGACTGGGTATATTTTTCTTATTATAGTATTTAATTATAGTATTTAAAAGCAAAAGTTGCAAACAAGAAATATATTTCTTATTAATTTGTTTTTTTTCTTGTCTCTATTTATATTTTTATAGGTGTGACTTGGTGGATCAGACATACCTAGGAATACTTTAATCATCTTAGACCAGTAGTCAAACAAGAAATGAAAATTCCTAGAAACAATGTGCACAGACTTGGATCAGGATGGTTAAAATTCAGAAATGCTTCTGGTGATGTGTTTTTCGATCTCTATAAGGCATTTAAGACAAATAACTTTTAGAAAACAGCTAACTTTTATGGATCACACCACAATGTTAATCAGGACATATGCAAAATTGAGTGCAGCCGAGATGGTAATTTTGACACCAGAGTATGAGGCTTCTAGAAAAATTAGAATGAAAAACAAGTGTATCTGGGACAAATTTGGTGTAATAGATTATCTGTTTCATGTAATGAATTTAAATGATTCTGGTGTGCATAATGTAGACCACCTAGTGCACTAGTAAGGATGGTTTTTTTTTTTTTTTCCAATAATGGTACTTTGAGAGCGAGGGAAAAAACTCAGATATTAAATGAAGTTTCGAGAAATGTTATGATGACACAATTGGAAAGAGAATCTCTACTCAAAACAATGCTGCATGGAAGAATAATATTCATATAGCTGAAACAAGTTTAATTATTGTAGTTTACAAGCACATCATACAATAAGACTTCCTCACAGATGCGTGCATGCATGGGTCATGGGTGAGAGCATATTTCTGATTGTATGCAATTCTATTTTGCTAATATGGTAAACAATACTTTTTTTGTATATAAATGCACCATAGCTACTGGTTCTCTAGATTTCATCATTAGAAAAGTGATTATTTCACCATAAAGTGGACCAAATTTGTCTGTCTGATTATCTATGCATATGCAAATTGTAGAAACTGGGCCAATTTAACTGGTAGGAACTGTTAGGCCTTGCTTGGTATTGTTGCCCTTTTTTATTTCTTTTTAAATAGAGTATGAAATAGTCTAACTGGGAATGGTGCGTTCCTTGCAGTCCTTACATCCTAGATATTTGTTTGGCAATGAAAAAATAAAAATTTGGGAGCAACCTTTTTTATTCTTCTAAGTTTTTTTTTTATAATTTTGCCATTCATCATTTGGCCAGAGTGCATTGCAAGCTAACCAAGCACGACAACAAAAGAAAAGTCCTTCCACTGGCATATCTAATTATATAGAATTAGTGTTTTAAAAAACAAAAACAACAATGATGCCAAAGGAGGCCTTAATGTTCAGTATTCTTTACGGTAGACCCATGGGCGTACACTATTCCTTCTAATTGACCTATCATGTGTTCTTATATTCAGAAATGTGATTGTTCACTGATATCCTGTTATTCAGCTTATATGATTTCCATATAAGTTGTTACAGGTTATGTATCGTTGTAGTGGACCTGTCTAGATTATTAAAGAGGTTCTCAAGGGGGTCTATTATATAGTTCATGTGTGTACATTAGTTAAGGATCCCCTTTCCAAATGTAAAATCGCCTTTAATCATAGTTTATCTTAACAATTTGCTGGAATCTAAGCTTCTAAGCTAAGTGCTTACTAATTTGTCGTTGAGAAATTAATGATGCTATAGTGTAATTTTGAGGCTGAAATTTCCTATCTTCAAAGAAGTTTTTTATAAGATTAAGCATGCCAAGGCTTTGCTAGGAAGAATACTGAATCTGCTGATGCATTTATTTTTCTGTTTGACATTTTTGTTACACATTGTTCTTTGTATAGGACTACAATGAAGATGGTCAGCTATCTCAGTCTGAATTTAAGGACTTGGTGACTGCCTTTGGTAATCAACTAGCCGTAACCAAGGTTGAGGACTTTATATTCCTGTAAAACCTATATCTTTCTGTTTTCTCTGAATTTCAACTTATAGCATTTTTCTTTTTTTCTCGCTGATTAGGTGGAAGAACTCTTTAAGCAAGCTGACAAGAATGGCGATGGCATAGTTGATATGGATGAGTTAGCTATTCTTCTAGCTGATCATCAAGAAAAGTAATAATTTGCTGACTTCTTCCTTGAATTTTTTTTTAGTTCAATTTTTTCCTCAACAGGAATTACTTGCGAAACTACAGTAACGGTCGATTGGAAGATGAGAATGTTTTCTGATATTGCTATACGTTTCCCTTCTATTCAGCTAATGCAGAAAACCCATAGAAGATAGTGCAATTGGAACTTTAACGCTCCTGAAATATATAAACCTACTCTTAGCCCTCTCAATATTTTAGACCTGTAGTACTTAACCCTCTTCATGCCACATTTTTTGTTCGGTAATTATTAGGTAGTGTTAAAATATGGTTTGAAACTCTCATTACACCCCTTTTATAGTGGAAAAGAGATATTTAAGACCATCAATTTCTAAAAAAAAAGTGACAGTGATGGGTTCAGTGCTAATTGTCTTAAATGGAAGGTAAATGTAGGTTTCTACATGTCAAGAGGGTAAAGAGCAAATCGCACTGTTTGCCCACAGAGGGCGGTGGGGTTAGCCTTTTTTCCTGTACATACGGAATGACTTACTATACTTTTCTAGAACTGCAGAGAATCTCTTATTAGCAACTGTCCTGTCTGTGGTGAGATTCTTGGGAAGCACGATAAGATGAATGATATAATTCATATGACACTATGTTTCGACGAGGGAACTGGAAATCAGGTCATGACCGGAGGGTTTCTAACAGAAAAACAGGCTTCGTATGGGTGAGATGCTTATGCTCATTTCATTCTCATATCTGAGATATTTTTGATGCTGGGATTTCTCATTCCATAATCCATATTTAAACCAAGTGCCTAAATATTTATTTTTTCTTTTAATTAGATTAATTTCTGTTCCAGGTGGATGTTTAAACTTAGTGAATGGGCTCATGTTTCATGTTATGATGTTGGCTTGAACTCTGGTTCAAGTGCTGCTTATATTCTGGTATGCTTTTCTGTTGTATTATATTGACGTTATTTTCACAGTATAAATGGGCCTTTTTAAGGTTAGATGATTCTCTTACTTTTTTCTCACCTGATATGTAGACCAACTTATATTTAATTGGCATGGTAATTTGTCCTGTCTGCCTCTATTTTCACAATTTCTCATGCAGACCATCAGCCTAAATGATCTTTAACTCCATTTTCCTGTAAAATGAGATATCATCATATTTTTGACCTAAAATTGAAGTCCAATTTTTATTCATATCCTTTCCTACATCGCCAAGTTTTTCTGCTTTACCTTGGAAACCTGTGTATTTGACCTTATTTTGTTTAGCTTGACTAATCAAACGTGCTCTTTAGATGTCTTAATAAGCCTTCATAAAATTATGGGTCTGCTCATCTGCTGTGAGTTTGATCAAGTTGTTTAATAGGCTAAATTCAGTATTAAGAGCATTATTTAAGTGGATGATAAATCAGGTTCACGTTCCAAGACAAAATGTATTTTGAAAACTGCAAACAATGCTAATGAGTTTCAGACTCAGTTGGAGTGAGTCTGTGTCATTTTCTTATTATTATTATTTTTTTGTGAACCAGGTTTTTGATAGAAGATCGAAGAGGCTAGTGGAAGAAATTATCGATGGAAAGATTGTCTTGTCTATGAGGGCTATATATCAATCGAAATTTGGTCTTGCACTTATTGATACTGGTATGCAAAATCAGCTAGGCAAATTGTTGCTTTTCTCATTTTACATGATGTTGCCATCACGTCAGTGACAAGCTCTCGAGTGTATAAGCATACATTTTAAAGGATGCAAGAGCTAAATTAATTTACTAGTATTTTCTGTGCTGCCTTATTACAAGTTTTCATTTCTTCATATTAAAAGAACGTTTTTTAACCTTGCCCTTGCTATTTCTTGATAAACGGAGTCTGTCTGCCCTCTGATGTATTGAGTCTTTGGTGCTACACATGGATCAGTCCAGAAAGCAATGCACTATTGCTATGTCATTGATTAAAATGTAGAGATATAATAAAAGCAGGTTCTTACAGCAAGTGAATGAACTTCATATCATGAATGAACTCTATGATTTGCAAGTTATAAGTAGGATACTAATTATTCTATATACTAGAAAAAAAGGTCGATGCTAATACCTGGTTGCATTTGGTATCTCTCCAACAGAAGGACTTAAAAATTCTTTCATTGCCAGTTGCCTGGCTGAATTTGGTATCTGTCCGACAAAAGGAATTAAAAATTCTTTCATTGCTACAGAAGCCTGGTTGCATTTGGTATCTGTCAAACAAAAGGAATTAAAAATTCTTTCATTGCTACAGATGCCTGGTTGGTTGGTCTTACATATATGCTTGTTAAAATATTTTATGTGGTGCGCATATAACTATAAGTTCAGATTTCTTATCTCACATGAACTGTGTAGTGGAGCAAGCTTTAATTAATGTACTTACTAGTAATTTGGGGTCGGAGTGTGCTCCTTTATCTCTTGGATTTACTTTTTCTATATCTGTATAGGGGCGAAAGAAATCTTGCAGAGCATTTCGGAGAAGCAAGGGAAGCGAATGAACTCAGTTGAATCTGCTAAGGATATACCCGCATTCATCGACTTTTTCAAGGCAATTTTTTGGTCTTTCTCTGTTTTATCATTCAAAATTAGAACACACAATCTAAAAAGAATAAGAGTACTACAGTTCCGGTGCCCCCATTCACTGCCAAGTTAGTGGTACGCAACCATGCTCAAAGTTTTAGGCTCTTTCAATGCCTTAGTTAAACTCCTGACTCTTCTACAGTTGAAGGCTTCTGCCATTTACAATTGGTTAAAATGCCAGGTTTTACAATTAAACAGAATTCTTCTGAATCTATTATATTTCATATGATCTCAATGCTCGTACATATATTGTAGATTTGTTCTTTTTGGCCCTTTTCTGATGAGCCTTTTGATAGGCAACATGATGAATATTTGATGAATTTCTTTTGAAATATTTTGTAGTTATTCTTCTTCCTGCCTTGAATAAAACAATGAAAACTAGAAGGATCAAGGATGATTGTTTGAGTGCCTGCGCTTTCTTTTTGTTACTCTTGTGCAATTTAGCATTGAGAATAAAGTGTGGCACGTCTTTTTTAAGCTTCTAGCTTGAATTGCTCTAGACACTACTGATGGAAATAATATTTTGATGCTTTATTACCAAGTTCATACTGTGCAAATTTTACATTGTTAAAATTCCTGATGGTTTGATTTCACACACACACACACACACACACACACACACACATATATATATATATATATATATATATATAGAGAGAGAGAGAGAGAGAGAGAGAGAGAGAGAGAGAGAGAGAGAGAGAGAGAGAGAGAGAGTTGAGCTCCTATGCTTTTAAAAGCACCAAGTCATTGGTGCTTGTGGGTTTTTGGCCTATGGATGAAGATTTGTAGGGTTAGGATAATAGTTGTTCCTTAGGGTTCAGTGGGTGGTTGGTGGAATATCATAATCTAAAAGGTGGACTTGGTCAAAGGGATAGATCTAACAGTGGAAAACTTACAACCACCAAGTATTTAGTGCTTTTAAAAGCACCATAGCTGGACTATATATATATATATATATATATATATATATATATATATATATATATATATATATATATGAATTGGGCTCCTATGTTTTTAAAAGTACCAAGTCATTGGTGCTTATAGATTTTTAGCCTGTGGATGAGAAAATGTGCAGTTAGGTGTTAGAAAATAAACGTACTAAGGAATCCGATTGTGATTAAATTATCTAACAATCTAGTATGTTTAAAATTAAATAACAGAACTTACAGTAGTTATATGCTACGAAAATTTTAGAAATTGTTGAAGAAAGAAACCGAAATAAAATTTATTCGGAAGCATGCGAGGCACTGCCCTAAGGCATATTTCTGTCCTTCGTGCAGATTAATCGGAGACACCATTCCAAGGTACGACCGGACTTTTTCTTCCTACGAGCACGACTGTGGAAGAGCTTGACGAATACTATTTCAACACCTGACAATAAAAAAAAAAATAAGCAAGAAAAAAAAATAGTATGAAATCTCTCAAACAATTTTTCCTTCTCTTTTTTTTTTTAAAAAAAAAAATTAACTTCTCTGCACTATTCACTTCTGGCGATGAATATTTGAGAAAGGATGTGATATATATAGAGAAGAGGTATTGAATGTCCAACGTTGCAATAGCAACGTTCAACCCAATGCGCACAATTTCTGAGGGAGAGGGTGTGCTGAACTGGCGAGATTGAGAGAGTTATACGTCCGCAATAAAAGTTTTTAAAACAAAATTAATGAGAATTAAAAACAATTAAATAATAATAAATAAGAATAAATTTAATAAATAATAAATAAATAAATAAATAAATAATTAATAATAAAATAAAGAAAATATTATTATTGGGAATTTTAGAATTTTGAATTTTATTCCAACATTAGGATGATAGTGGGCCCCTTGGGTTTAATGGGTAGTTGGTGGAATAGTATGATCTAATAGGTGAGATTAGTCATAGGGATAGATCTAAAGGTAGAAACTTACAAGCACCAATTATTTGCTACTTTTACAAGTATAGTAGCCGGACTCATATATATATATATATATAGAACTAAGCTACTATACTATTAATAGCACCAAGTCATTGGTGCTATTAGGTTTTTGACCCTTGGATGAAGGGATGTGTGGTTAGGATGATAGTGGGCCTCTAGGGTTTAGTAGGTGGTTGGGAAAATAGAATGATCTAAGGGGTGGAAATGATCAAAGGGGTTGATATAACGGTGGAAAACTTGGTAGCACCAAGTGCTATCGATAGCATAGTAGCCGGACTCTCTCTCTCTCTCTCTCTCTCTCTCTCTCTCTCTCTCTATATATATATATATATATATATATATATATATAGTCTAGCTACTATACTCTTATGAGAACGATCGACTTAGTACTCATAAGTTGTTTTCGGTGATAGAGTTTTCAAATCGACGATCCATATCATTAAACATGATTTTGAGGATTTGAAACTTTTAGAAACTAAATTTTTTAATTTTTCAACATCATTTACCTTACGATCAAAGATCTCAAAATTAACAATTTTTAACAGCTGGTATAGGATGCTCGCTAGTTTAACAATATAAAAGAATCGGAATGGGTTGAATTTTTAATAGAAAATTCTATTCACTATCTAGATAGAGATCTATAACTCCGATCTTAAATTAAAGAATTCGATTCTCTATTTTTAGGAGGTGATTCGATTTTGACCGTTCATTTTATGCTCACTTGATGGATTTTATTATAATTTTGAAAAATTACGAAATTTGTTTTCTAAAAATTTAAAATGCTCTAGATCATATTTAACGATATGGATCGTCGATACGAAAGCTCTATCATTGAAAACAATTTATGAATACGAAGGGGTCTATACTCATAAGAGTATAGCAACCCTACTATATATATATATATATATATATATATATATATATATATATATATATATATATATATATATATATATACAAACATACATACATACATGTATACGTACATGTATACGTACATACATACATACATACATGTATACGTACATATACATATATATATATATATATATATATATATATATACATATATACACAACCCCTTATATATATATAAGGGGTTGAGCTACTCTATATATAAGATATCGTTTTTGTAATGTTTTGCTGTTGTGTTATTGCAGGATCAAATTAATATGGGCGAAGTTAAGTATCCTTTAGAATACTTCAAGGTAGTGAACTTGGGTGCATGACTTGGTCATTTTCTTTACTTCCTATAGTCTTTCCATCTGTACGATGAACTTTAGTAGTGCCTTGACATTTTTGTTGTGGAATTGATACCTTTAATTTTTAGTATCATCAATAAAATCAAAAGTGATATGAAATGTCTTAGACTTGCGCTTTGACATATACTTTCTACGGGAAAATTATATATATTTCCTACAGAACGCCACGTATCATTTGATTTTCGAGTATCAATTTCTACTTACAAATTGTTCCCAAAAAATTTCTACTTACGGACTCCTCCAATTGCTCTGTAAGGGAGTATCTCTATCTTTTCTGAAGTGTATATATCTGCTCAATAATCTTTACCATGCAGACGTTCAACGAATTCTTCATAAGAGAGTTGAAGCCTGGTGCACGCCCAATTGCTTGTATAGAGCGAGATGATATTGCTGTATGCGGTGCTGATAGCCGTCTGATGGCTTATAATTCTGTTAGTGATAGCCTTAGGTTTTGGATTAAGGTACAATTTTCTTTTTCTTTATAAGTTTTAACAGTAATGCTAGAGATTAAAGTAGTCTTTCTGGTAAAGAAACTACTAAGAATTTTAACAAAAGATTTAAATTTCAATCAGAAAAAAAACCAAGTCATCTGTTTGTTTGAATACCACCAGCATTGTGAAAGGGGGAATGTAGTTTAGATCACTTTTAAGTTGTTCCTTATGTTTATCATATGTAATGCGTGTAATAAAAGAGAATATTCAAGCGGTAAAATCCTTTTATTTATCTGCTTGTCTTATGCCTACTGTTGATTGGATCTTCAAGGTAATCCCATAAACTTTCTTTAGAGTAGTCGGTGGTGTATTTTTTTCATTTAAAATGATATATTAGCCTGAGATAGATTGCTCTTCATTTGTTGATTTATTAATCGGTAAATGAATCTTGGTTTTAATCCCATAAGCCTACATTAGAGTAGTTGATGGTATATTTTCTTCATTTAAAGTGGTATGTTAGCCTGAGATAGATTGCTCTTCATTTGTTGATTCATTAATTGGTAAATGAATCTTGGTTTTAATTAATTTTTCTTTGGAAATGCATGTCTCTACTATTTGATTGGTAAATGAATCTTAGTTATTCTAGTTACTTTCTTTTCATAATTTTGTAGGGCCGCAAATTTTCTATACAAGGTCTTCTGGGAATGGAGACATGCCCTAGTGCCTGGAACGAGGGCTCTTTAGTGATTTTTCGACTTGCGCCACAGGTATCATTCTTAACTTTCTTTTTTTTTCTCTTTCTTTCTTTCTTTCTTCCTCTTTTTGACAATAATGGTAGGATCTCCTGAGTTTGGATTATATGTTGGTTAGTGAGTGTGGATCCCGCGTATGTGGATTGTTAGACTGGACAAGTTATTTAGTTCCCTTTTTTCTTATTGCTCTAGTTTTAGAGAACATGATTGATTCCAGCAGTATTCTCTTTTTTACCTTTTATTTGGCAGGATTATCATCGTTTTCATGTTCCTGTTTCTGGAACCATCGAGAGTTTTGTCGATATCCCAGGATGCCTGTATACGGTATATATGGAGCCAAAAATACACAAATACCTATCGAATTATTCTCTTTTGCTATTCAATTACCACTTGTTTCTGTTGTTTTGGTAGGTGAATCCAATTGCGGTGAATAGTAAACATTGTAACGTCTTCACAGAGAATAAAAGGGTCGTCTCTATCATTTCAACTTCTGAATTTGGAAAGGTTTGTCTTCTTTCTCATATTCTTGCATTTCGACATATGCACCACTATCTTTGTTAAAAATCCAACTTCAGTGGTATTTTTCCAGTCAAAATTCTTTAGGCTCTTCAAAGGAAACTAACTGAGTCATTTTGGAATGCTGCTTATCTCTTTGAAAATAGGCTTATTTTTATAAGAATAAGACCATTACAGAATATAGTCCAGGTTACTATTAGCACCTTGAACATACACGCCGTCTACTTTGTAACGGGCTTCTATCTAGAGTCACTACCAAAAATGCAGCGACATATTGTCAATGCTCACCATGGTTGTAAAAAACTCTGGTGTTTTAATGAGAGGCATTCTAACGGTAGCACCAGAGATTAAGTTTTCCAGATACTATTATACAATATATATTTGTTCATGAAATTAAATCAGAAAAAAAGTCTCAGACCCACCTGAACTTTAGTGTAGGTTGAGATCACCACCCAAACTTTGAATATGATTTTATGACAAAACCAACCTTCCAAACTGTTGAGTGCAACAATAACTGATTGTTTTTTAAACAGGCTTTTTTTTTTCTCCTATAAATTTGCAAAACACATAAATAAATGTCTATATTTATATTTCTAAGATGATTTGCATTGTGCATTGCTCTTGGTGTAGGTGGCTTTTGTTGCGATTGGAGCAACAATGGTCGGAAGTATCACCTTTTTGAGAAAGAAGGGTGAATTTGTCCAGAAGGGAGACGAGGTTTATTTCTTCTTTCCTCTTTTAATTTATTAACTATGCTACACTACATCATGCACTTTTCTTTGTAAACCCTTAAATTATATAACTTTTTTTTTTTTTTTTTTTTTTGACTTGAATGGCAGTTTGGATACTTCTCTTTCGGAGGAAGCACTGTGATATGCATTTTCGAGAAGGTTTGTCTCGTTGTTTGTGCTTCAATTTGTTCTTTCACATTTTTCCTAATTATCTCGAAGCTTCCTAATGTTAAATACTTGAACACTGCTTGAATTTACTAATGAAAGAGTTGATTAGAATACAAAATTACTTAAAACTGGCCTTCCCCAATCCCTATATGTACCAAGAAAGGCTCTTTCAGCTCTTTTATGTTATTATAAATTATTTTATAACATTTTCTCAAGTCATAAATCCACGAGAGAAACGATTAAGTGATAATGGTTTCGTAGTCAGGGGCCAAAATGTAGGTTTTTGAAGTGTAGAGGTGCGAAGCGCGAATCACCTTAAGCTCAGGGGATTTCTCTGCATCTTAGCCATTTTTTCCTTCAATTCCTTGACATGAAATCCTATGTTTTAGTGTATTGGATGCAATATAAACATGAAGCTCCTTGTGGCATATTTCTTATTACTTGTAGGATGCCATACAAATAGACGAAGACCTCCTCGCGAACAGCGAGAGATCACTCGAAACCCTAGTTTACGTCGGCATGCGGTTGGGCGTCTCCAAGAGGAAACACCCCGAAGAAGACATGCCACGGTTGGAGAATTGTACACTCGCAGATTGATTCGCTTGCTGACGGCCAGATCAAATCGAATTAGAATCACTGTAATTGTGTAAATTTCCAATCTCAAATTACAAGTGAGGTAAGTTACTTAATCCCATAGCTGCTTATGGCACATTGTGTGTTAGAGTTTGTGTGATCAGCTGTTGTATCACAATTTTATTAGGCATGGGATGTCTTTTTTTTTTTTTTTTTTTTTTCCTTTTTTTGGGTTTCCTTTTCTTTTCCTTCTGTAGTTGCTGCTTGATTTGCAGAACCTATTTGCTAGTTGCTGCGAAGTCGAATTTGGACTTGTTAATCTCCAGATGCTCTTTAAATTTGTTGGCACCTGCTTGTGCTTCTGTGTAGATGTGCAGTTTGGGTAGAGCTTCTCCAAAAAATAGAAGGTAAGGCGCCGTGACACTTTGGTCCGCAAATTTTATTTTGTTGTAATTTTTGGCATAAACTTTCTGAATTATGAAAATTAAGTTTTACAATTTAATATAGTTGGTTAAATGTTAACAAATTGTTGATGTAGAACTATTATAATTGATGATGTGATAATGATTAAGATGTTATATCATTTTTATGTCGTTTTAATTTGCACAACCAAATGACGAGATAGTTGAAGATGAATCGGGCTCGGAGTCTTCACAATCATCTGCAGATGCAAGTTCACCGGAAAAGTCACCAGCGGATTCTGCATGTTTTAGGAGGTTTGTTAGACCTTCTGCGAGGTATAATAATTATATCACTTTCTTTAATTTTTTTTTTGGTAGAGGTAGATGAGTTGATTTTGTATTAAGAGGTTTGTGAGTTGACCGATGCTGGAAAGTGGCAAGATGGAGGAGATGGAGATTGTAATATCACAATAGTCCACCGTCGGTTAGAAAAGAGGTTTAATAATAACTAAATTTAAGTATTTTGAGCCGGTGGCTTGAGCTCAACTAGGGGTGGCAATTAAGCTCGCAGTTCACGAGCCAGCTCGTTCGTGTTCGGCTCGAAATGAGCTCGAGATCGAATCGCTCGTTTAGTAAACGAGCCGAACACGAGCTGGGGTCAGCTCGCTCGTGTTCGGCTCGATAACAGTTTGAATATATATATATATATATATATATATATATATATATATATATATATATATATATATATTACTATTTAGATTTTAGGCCATCAATTTTTTGTGAATTTTAATTATTAAATTAAAATTTTAATTTTTTAATTTTTTTTAAACTTTACACCTAATAGTATGAATGAAAATTAAACTTATTGTTCGCGAGCCAGCTCGTGTTCGGCTCGTTAATAAACGAGCCGAATTTTTCAGCTCGATATTTAAACGAGCCAGCTCGTGTTCGGCTAGTTTATTAAACGAGCGGAACACGAGCCGACCCTAGCTCGCTCGTGTTCGGCTCGTTGGCACCCCTAAGCTCAACAAGTTATTATTGTTAGCAGATTGTGTCGTCACAAATAGTATTAGAGATGAATACCGGCCGAAAGTGTGAGAGCTAAGTGCTATATGGGATAAAGTGTTACACCATAAATTTGGTAGGAGTCATCATTCATGAGCCACCTCTAGAATCTCACATCGTTTGGTAATTCTGATTAGAGTTTGTAATATTTCAATAGTCCCACATCGAATGAAAAAAAAAATCTGATTGAAATATATGAGGACATACACGTTAGTAATAATAACTGATTTAAAGTATTTTAGGCATGTGATATAGACTCAATTATGCTTCTTGCATATTCAAAAAGTGAGTGTAAATTTTATATTTTATTTATTTAAGTATCAATATTTTTTACCAGAAGTTTCTACATTCTTGAATATGCGGGTCTAAGATTTAAACAATGGTTTTGAGATATTTCTCAAAATCTTCATCCCCACTGTCCCATCATAAAAAATCCATGAAAAGCATTTTATTTTGGCATATTTTTTGATTCATCATTGCTATGTGATTAAATGTAGTTGGATAAAAATAAGTACACAATTTTAATTCATATCCCTACGCAACCACGGGCTAAAAGGTCAATAGTGAACTTAGATTAACTAGAAAGATGGAAAAAGATAAAGGTAAAAAAAAAAAAAAAAGGGTATAAATTAGCAAGAAAAAGGCACACAAATAGAACTCAATGAAAAGAAAAGGTCTGCTCTGCATAGGAGGGTAGAGAAGAAACTGGTGTGACAGAACTAGATGGAGCACATTGGTACTGTAAGATCATAGAAGGGATGCAGGAACGAGTAGTTAGGAGGGGAAAGGAATTATAAAAAGTCCAAATTAATCTTAACAAAATGATAATGACAAATTAATTAGGAGAGGAGAGATGATCTAATCCAAGTGTGGAACTTTGAATTGTACGCAGTTATTAACCCACGTGATGCTGCAGATAGATAATAGAAAAAAAAATAAAAATATTAATAAAATATATTTTTATAAATTATTAAAAAAATAAAATTAATAATAAATTAATCCAAATGTGTAATCAATTTACATGTTTAAACTTAACTGTTCATAAACAAATGAAAACATGATGAAATCTAAAGCGCAAGCTGTTGAAAAGCCTTCTTCACCTCAGCCTCCATGGGTCTTATTCTAAGTGTCCTATACTGCTCCATTAGACCTTCTCAGCAGCGGAAGAGGCGCTAGAGCAACCTTTCGCACTGCGCTCTCGATGTGCTCTGTTCTAGAGAGGGAAGGGTTGGGTTGAGTCGCGTTCGTGTCGATTAAGGGTTGGAGGACGCGGTCCGTTCTCCTCTTTTGATTTTAAGAGTTAGAGATTGTTTGAGGGAAAAAAAAGAGAAAAAAAAATCGGGGGAGAGAGAAAAACAAAGTGGAATGGAATGTATTAATTAAGGAGCATGTGAGATAATTAAGGAGTACATTGATTATAGAGTGGTCCCATCTCCATTGAATAGAGAGAGGATGGAAGGAAAAAAGTCATGAGGTTTTATCGGATGCTGGAGTGGTTCGGTTTGAATTTCGATTCAAAACAGAGTCCTATTAAGAGAAAAAAAGTTATGAGATTTTACCGGATGTTGAAACGATTTGATTTAAAAGAGAGATTCGATTCAAAAAAAAAAAAAAAAAGGTTAGTGATGGTGAACTAGCAGTTTGGTTTCAAAAAATGATTGAGTCTCCACTGGTTGGCAAAACATCAAATCAATAACTTTATAAATAAATAAGCGCTCAATAGTAGAAAACTGTAAAATAAATTTCAATGATAAACTCATTAAATGCTTGATTCAAATTATATTTAATTATTTTCTTGTTGTTTTTATATATATATTTTTTGTTATTTTTCATGTCAAAACGAGCTAAATACATGCTCTGTCATTTTTAATAAGTATTTTTTAACAACTTTTATATAAAATTATAGGTTTATTGCTTGTAGTGTAGAGATTGAAAAAAAATAGTTCAGTGGTGCTTTGAAAAGTAAAATAATAGTGTTGAATTTTTTTAAAAAAAAGAAGTAAAACAATACATTATGTAACCAAACAAAGAGAAAAATAAAAAGAAAAGATAAAACCCTCCCACTCAACTTAGAAAATTTTGTAATATTTCTCAATAACATGATCAAATAGTGCACTATTTTTTATTTTCTTTCACCATCAGAAACTCCAAGTAAGAGAAACACCACATTACATCAAGATATATTCGTCGTCGAGCAAGTAAAAGCATAACCAAGAATTAACTCAGCAATCAGAATACAGTCGAACAAGTCGCAGATCCTCGAACGGCGTCTGCAGCCGCCAATCTCGCTGTTTCTTGCTCAGTGGCCTTCCTTTTCCTGCTTGCTTTCTGTTTATCTTCACATCTGCTACACCCCAAATGCATTGACACAACTCCATATCATAAGAGATGAGTTTGAAAACACCATCATTTTCTCGAACAGAAGACGTCGCTGCATCAATAGTCGTATATTTAACGTACATCGACCGGTCCTTGAACCGTTCGAGCTCTTCTGGGATGCGAACCACCCTCTCGACACCCGGAGATGATACCTTCATATTGGAGAAATGATTTTAGTGAAAAAAAGATGAGACCCAGAAATTGAAGCAAGCCGCAAACTTCAAAGCAAGAAAGAATTTAAGTGTCGTGGCATGAAGTCGTGCTGAGAACTTGCTAGCATGGTACGACACTGAATCGTGCCATTGGCATCTTGTCGGCAAGGTACGACACTGTGAGCACGGCCTGTGCCAATGCGCACTTAAATCCTCGCTTCGAAGTTATACAAATCTGATATTTCCATTTTCCGCTCAAACGACCATGCTTGGTATCAAAAGTCCACCATGGTGAATTGAAACAAGGTTTTCACATTATTTAGTATATCGAATAATCATGTTTCCATTAAGTGGTCGATGAGAAATTATTGCCTGCGCCGGGCGTACCAGTACAAAAGTGCACTGCCCAGCCATTGGCCCTCCGTTTCGTCTGATACTTCCGATCCAATCATCCGATGATAGAGAAAAGGCTACAACTCTTGGGCGGTGCACTAATGTATGGATGCATCAGGTGCGGGCAATAATTTCTCCTCTTGGGGGGGAAATATTCCGCTAAGAATCATTATGGATAAATTATGAACATCATGAATATAAGTACGAAATTTTAAGGTTTATTCTGCCAGGAATAATTGTGGGTTAAGTATAGCTTGGATTCTATTTTTTTTTTTTTTACTTTTTTAACTGTTTAAGGTGTTAGGTTTCCTTCCTGACTTCTTTTCCAGGCAGAAAGCCAAAATGTATTATAAAATCACCCCAACAACTTCTTCCACCACAAGAGCAGAAGGTAGATTATTTTAAGCCTCAAAGTACGGAAAAAGAACTCCAGACTTTTGTTTGCAAACACTTTGTTGATGTCCCTCAGAGTAGAGAAGCGATTTCAGAAGCCATACCAAACAGGCACTAAACATAGCAAAAACATTTTGGAAACAGTTTAGTCCCTAAGCGAGGAAGTATCTTGAGTGCTATTAGGTGGATTACCTCCAAGGATATATTTTCTGGTATTCTTTTATCAAGCTCAGCTTCATCCAGACGCGATCGATAAGCAGATGAGAAAGCCTCAATATCGTTCATACTTGGAGAACCATACCTATTAAAAAGTGCTGCATTAGAAACCAATAATGGAAAAGTAATCAATAGAAGAGTCGTAAGTCTTTTCGCCTGCTAGAGCTTCTGCAAAAATGGCAAAGAAATACTAACAATTTTTTCATTGAAGCTCCTCCAACAAATCTTTGATCTAGCGGAACTCAAGCTTTGAATTGGAAGCTACTGCTGCTTCATGGGGCCTAGAAGCTCATTTTAGCTTTCTGCCACAACAAAAGCTCCAAACTCTCCATTTTACAAATGTTTGGTGGCCGCTTCTCAAAGCGAAAGAAGCCGCACGAGAAGCTATGACAAACAAGCCTAATGCCTATCTAGCCTGGCTTCTTGAACAACTTCTCTACTCTATAAAGCAAAGCTTCCAAAAATTGGGTATTTGACTACCAAAATGTGACGCCCCCAATCACAATTCCATCCACATCCGATGTGGGACTATTGGGGGCGTCACAGACTCCCCCCGTTTAGGTCTGACGTCCTCGTCAGCCCAAACACACACACAGCAGCCCAAGATCATCAGGCGATGTGAGACTCGTCTCGCTAGTCCTGTCATCTAGACCCAGGCTCAGTCGAGATTCGCCGCACACTTCCGGCTGGTTATTGGCTCTGATACCAATTATAGCGACCCGGCCCACTAGCAATAATAACTCGTTGGGCCCAAACCACAGCCCAAAATGCTTAAGCCCAGTTATTATTACTAGTGTCCATGTCTCATATAAACCCAATCACAATTCCATCCACATCCGATGTGGGACTATTGGGGGCGTCACACAAAATGTGGTCGCAAGATAAAATGAACTTTTGGGCCGCAGAAAGTAGATGCTCCGCTTAGAAGCTTTTACTTCAGTTGAAGCGAGAAACTACTCGAGAGATTTCAATTAAAAAGCTGTCTATATTTTTTTAAACAACTCTACACAAATAACACTTCTACAGAAACTCTAGCAAAGCCAAGACAAATCCCTACGGTCTATAGATAACTTTTTCAGTGAGTAGAGAAGAATTATTCCAGAGTTCATGTGCAGAGTTCCCTTTACCGGTCATTTACTAAGGCTCAACAGTTCTTTAATAAAACTTCGAACTTCAAGCAAGTTAGTATTTGAATTTGTACTTGATAAAAAAAAAATATAATAATTTCTGACAAATTGATGATAGCTACTTACTTACTAGAAGCCTTTTCGATGCGCACTTTGATGGTAGAGTTCGCAAGTGTTTTGAAAGCATATAATTTCAAGTCACCTCCAAATGATTTCGAGACATCTTCGGCAATAGCCAATGCTTCTTTGTCCCACCATGTACCGGCAAGTGATATTCCTCCACCTTGACCTCCATCTCCAACCTTCAAA
Source organism: Tillandsia fasciculata (assembly GCA_029168755.2). Lineage (NCBI taxonomy): Eukaryota > Viridiplantae > Streptophyta > Magnoliopsida > Poales > Bromeliaceae > Tillandsia > Tillandsia fasciculata. Next base: position 124,696 of record CM054943.1, read on the forward strand.
ATATAAATAAATATTCACATACATAACCTTTCAAAAATTATCAATTAACGTATATATCTCTGAAAAATATGAATTAGTATATGCCCCTCAAATGCTTAATTTCTTGCATATGCAGACTTCATGAATCAACTTTCCTCATGAATTGACTAGCCCTTCAAATTGCTTACTAAGTTATGTTGGTAAAATTTTGCAGGGATATATATATATATGTAAAAACCCCTGCAACTAAATATAGGCATTTGTGTCACATTTCTATTAGTAATCTCCCTCCACAAAGTTCGCGAATCAACAAATTACATCTTACATAAAGGTTTGCATCATCGGACTCGAAATCATCTTCAAAATCCTCCATATCATCCATGATTATCTCTGCAAGAGAATACCATACACTTAAAATAAAAATTTAATCACATTTTACTTAACGCGAGAGAAAATCCAATGTTTCGAAATGTAGAAGATTGCTTCAGTTGGAGGCAAGGTTTTAAGTATCCATCGGCACGGGCCGTATCTACCGTGCCGTACCGTGCCAACAAGATACCGGCACGATACAGCTCCCGTGCCGATGACACAGTTCAAAACCCTTTTTTCTTAAAATTACTAAGTAATTTTCTTAATAAAGTTCAAAATATTTTATAAAGATACATAATAAGCAATTAAAAAATTTTGTTGCTAAAGAAATTAAATATTTCATGCCATTATGTGTCGGCACGCATGTATTTTTTGTCACCGGCACTCATCGGCACGGCTCGGCACGCACCGTGCCGTACCGTGCCGGCAAGTTTTCGGCACGACCCCGTGCCACGGCACTTAAATCCTTGTACTTGGAGGGAACATCAGAGAGTATAAAAATTTGTGATAGTGAACAATCTAACTTGTTGGTTAGAATATAATACAACTTACAATGATGCTTCTATAGAAGAGTTTTTCGCGAGTTCTTTGTACTGTTAAAGATAGAATACTTAAAACTGCTTACAATGCATTAAATGTAGAAGAACAGCAAAGTCGACTTTAAAGGCCTGTTTGCATGTCGGAAGAACATATCTGGTGATGAATTCTGTCAGATGGGGTTTTTCTTCGGCGGATTGCACCATCAAAAGCCAACTTTAGTCAATTGCAAGGTTCAAATCATCTACCTAGTGATTTATCATATTATTGAAAATTGGGAATACTTGTCCTACGTAAGCCCTGTTTGGATCGCAGAATAAGATATCCAATGACAACTTACTCAGCATGAAAATTTTCTTGCACGATTGGAAGCCAGGAGTTTGATTTTTTTTTTTTCTCCTTAAAAGGTCCTGCATTCATGATTTGCTGGGATAGCATATTTAACTTACAAAGTGATTTATATTACTCCGAAAAAATGACTTGAAAGGCGAATACGGTATCCATTTTAGACATTTAATCACACTCCTCATCTGTCTGAGACAACAAGCTTCTTGATAAATCAACGAGATATGCTGAATAAGAGATGCTCATGCATCCAACAGAGCCGTGAACGGAAGGAGATATTGTAACGACCCAGCCCACTAGCAATAATAACTCGTTGGGTTCAAACCACAGCTCAAAATGCTTAAGCCCAGTTATTATTACTAGTGTGCATTGTCTCTTATATATCAAATCACAATCTCATTCTCATTCGATGTGAGACTATTGGAGTGTCACAGATATGCCAGTTAGATAAGCTATTGTAAACATCCAAACATTCCTGAATCAAGTAGATAGAGATAAAGATATTGTGAATGAGTGACTACCATCATCAAAATCTTCAATAAACTCTTTCTCAATCCCTCCGTCTTCTTCCTCCTCCTCCTCTTCTTCTTCTTCTTCAACTACAACATCATCATCATCATCATCATCATCATCATCATCGTCTTTTTGTTTAGCAATTGATTGGGCATTTCTCTCCCTCTTCTTAGCATGGCAACTCAGTGAGGCATTTCCACAAACAGGTGGTGGGCACAAACATCTCAACAAGGAAACTGAGCCAGGCCTGTGGCTGCTGCCAATGTTCAAGAAAGAGTTTGATGAGCTGATCCAACCACAACCAAAAGCCCTATTCTGGAGGACACCATTTGAAACCAAATCCATCTCTCTCAAATCATGGAATATATGCTTTCATTGAGAGAGAGACAATATTGAGAGTATGAAGTATTATCTTTTTTTTTTTGTCCTGGTTGAAGGCTCCACAAGGCCCTTATCTTTTCTAGGAAAATGCTTCTATGTTTCTAGAAGGCAAAATTACATATATACCCCTTGCAAAAAGTTTATTTCCTTATTTTTTTGGGGGTTAAAATATCAATATTTAAAAGTAAAAAATAAAAAATAAAAAATAAGGGGAGTATACCTACAAACTCATAATCTAAGAGTCTCATTAAAATAAATAAATAAAATAATTTGACCATAATTGTCTAGCTGATAATTTATAAGTTTGATTAAAATAAATAACTAAAATAACTTGACTTCATAATATGGTTGGTTGGTACTCTATTTTCAATTCCAAGTTAGAGATTTGATCTCCGGCTTAAGTGTATCAAATAACTACTACACTTCAAAGGATGTGATTAATGCAAAGGATAAATCTCTTGTTGACATGTGATACTTGAAACTGATATGAGTTTTTATTAATACATTACATTGAACAATCAATAAGTTAGCGCGAGATTGGCTTAGCTTCTGCTTCTATTCTGAGCTACGAGAGAGCTATTAAGAACTTAGTGTTTTTTCTATTAACTTTATTTAAATAGCACTTCTGAAGAAACGACCAATCAAACAATCCAATTCTGCATAGCATTTTGTAGGCTAATTTCAGGGATTTATTCAAATTCGTTTAAACAATTGTGAAGTTGCTCATCTCACAATCTAACTTAAGAAACCAAAAATCTCCAGAAAAAAAAAAAAAATGCAAAGAATTTAGCCACAAATGTTGCGGTGTTCTCCGTAAATCGTAATACAAGAACCAGAAGAAGCCATAAATCTCTATAAATAAATCATACCATAACAAATGAACAGGAAGAGGATAAAATCAACAGATAAAAATCACTTTGCACCTTCACAAAGTCAAAAAGAAAAAGGAGACAAAAAGAGCACAAGAGAAATATTTGAGTGGCCATAATCACCATTTAAACTAGTTCCAAAAGTTACAGTACAAAAAGGATGATCTCTTCGGTCTTCGCACCAGAGTAAACACACTCTCTCCCAAATTTTCGAAGGAACCGTAGGTTCCGCCAATGTTGTACAGTGAAGTATCTTTCCTATAAATGCCCTAAATCGTCGCAAAATCGTCGTACAGAATCCTAAGCATAATACTGTATTGTACAAACTTCGCATAAGATTTTTCAAGCTATATAACCTGCTCCTCCATTTGTACTTAAACCAAATAGGTTGAAACAAACAAGCGGAGCTCAATCACTGGTTTGGATCTTACTGCGTCCACGGGAGCGAGCCGGGGTAAGGGACTGGACCGCAATAGCTGAACAAGCCTTTGAGCTCGGGGCACCCATTAGGGTAAGGCACGGTCCGATGAAATGGGTCTCTCTTAAGCCTCTTATGGTGAAGAGAGCCTAAGCACCCATAAGGGTCTTCGAGAAATTGCGCCCTAACTGAGGCTTCGCCTTTCATTGCCGCTTCCTTTGCGGTAGGAGTAGCTGGTGTGCCGACGAAGAAGAATCTTGATTGTGGCAAATTGAGGGCGGAACGGTGTAGATGGGCGAACCTCTCTCGCTTGAAATCGTAGCTTACGACCTGAGAAATAAAAGATTGAATTGAACATGTTCAATGATGAGATAGTCGGAAAGATAGTGACAAGTTCAGTATTGGGGATAAATGTCGGATCGTTGGCGCTAACCATTAATTCCAAAAGCTCGAGCTGTTAGAAATACGCAACCAATTCACTTAAAGCATACAGACACAGCGCCCACAGGTCTCGACCGGACTCAACCCACCTGGACGTTAGGTCTATTGTTGGGCCTCTTGCCGTTAGGTCTATTGTGGACCGCAGCCCCACTCAACTTATTGGGCTAACCCAACTCAACTTATTAATCTCCTGGGCCTATTGTCACGAGCAGGAAGTTGGACCTATTTTTAACCCATAAATAAATAGCCAACAATCCCCCCCCCAACACCTGCACCGTGTGGGAATCGAACCCGTGCCACTGGCTCTGATACCACTTGTTGGATCGTTGGCGCTAACCATTAATTCCAAAAGCTCGAGTTGTTAGAAATACGCAACCAATTCACTTAAAGCGTACAGACACAGCGCCCATGGGTCTCGACCGGACTCAACCCACTTGGACGTTAGGTCTATTGTTGGGCCTCTTGCCGTTAGGTCTATTGTGGACCGCAGCCCCACTCAACTTATTGGGCTCACCCAACTCAATTTATTAGTCTCTTGGGCCTATTGTCACGGACAGGAAGTTGGACCTATTTTTAACCCATAAATAAATAGCCAATAATAAATTCAGCAGGGTTGAAATGTTTGGTCTTTAGCAAAAACTGGGTAGATTCAGGAAAAATAAAAACAAAAAACTGAACCGCGAGTCTATACATTCAGCAGGGTTTTAATTTTCAAAGTAAAAAAAGTTAAAAAGATGATTCATTCACTAGTGATAACTCGGAGAATTGTTTAACCAACCAAATTTGAAAGTCGATCTAAATTTTTCAACAAAACAAATAAAGAATATTTTGCTCTTAAATGCCTTCCTTATTTCCAAAGACCTCATGCAGTTAACCAAGAAAGGGAACATGTTAGGTACCATTAGATTCAATTATACAATAACAATAACTAATTTTATCAATTTCAAAAAATGAGGTCCACGAAATTTATTGTTAGCATCAAAAAATGAGGTATGATGGTAACAAATAAACCTCACTTGATAGTTGAGCCATGAATTTGAATTCAACTCAAACGTTTTTTTGCTCTACGATAGTTGACAATGACGGATTCAAATAATGAAGCACAACATCATTTGAATATTTTGCTTTTAAAAGAAAATTGTGAAGAAAAGAAAAGGAAAACTTACAGTTATATTCTGCGGGTACGAGCCAGTGAGTTCTCGAAACCGACAAACACTAAAAAGAAGGTTCTCGAAGCTATCTCTCGCGTGCTCCTCTGTGAGTGCTCTGCTCTTTACACTATCTTCGTTGCCTGGTTAGAGACAAACAACTGCAATAGCTCAGCCAAAATATCAACAAACAATAGGTGGACAATTTTTATGCACATAAATTGAAACGCGAGTAGTCACAAAAGAAAAGGCCATTGAATCTAGAATGAGCAAAATTATGCATTAAAAATATTGTTTAAAACTTAAAATTACGCTTGACTGAGAAGTTATGCGTCTAGTACAAGCGAAATTAGACAAATTATGCATCTACTACATCACGTCGAAGCCCAAAAGAAAAAGTCATTGCATCTATTAGAAGCAAATCGGTAAAGGTTTAACGATTCAGCAGTGAAGAGTTTCCATAGAGAGTTTTTTCCACATTTTAGGAAGTAATGTACTACATCGTTTCCAGCTATAACATTAAACAAAGGTAATTGAAGAACTATTAATTTCAATTTAAAATTGAGGAAAAAGAAAAGAAAAGAAAAGAAGAGGATTGCTTCTTCTTAGAGAGTAGCTTACCGAACCAGCCTTTTGATTCCGCAACGGCCCAATAACTTTGTGCCTCACTTCTAGGCCCCGCATCCTTTCGGGTTTCCCCGCCACTAAACAATAAGAGAGCTCCCTCATCCTTAGCTGCGATCTCCACGCCGTCTCTAATATGAGCAACAAAAGTCGCAGCTTGGCCCGTGTGCTTTTGATACGGCTCCAAGAACCAAGAATCCTCGCTTTCAATCTTCCCACAACTATTGCTCGTATAGATCGAGTGCCCCGCCACCATCACAAGATTACGCAAATCCTTAAAAGGATAAGAACCCGAGCGCAAATCCACCTCGTCGCCCCTTCGGTAGCCCATCATTTTAAACCGGCTTTCGTATAACGAGAGCGCGATTAGAATGGTGAGCCCCAGGGACAGCGAGATTAGCGAAACTAAAAGCGGGTGCATCTTGTAAAAATGGTGGAATCGGTTTCCGAAGGACTTGAGCATTTTAAGGGAGCTCGATTTCCGGGCTTTCCGGGGCAATCCGGACTCTAGGTCGAAGTCAAATCTAGGGTAAGCATGAAAGGATTTAGGGTTGCTCATGGGATTGATTCACACTTTAAAGATCCACACATGCCCACACAACAAAATCATCTAATCTCCTCATCTACATGAAACAGTTAATTGATGTGCCTATCACACATCCCACAGATAAAATCTGAAATTAGCAATTTCCATAGTCAGATAAGTGATAAATAAAGCAAGCAAAAACCCTAATGCAACAATTATCACACTACAAAATAAACCAAGATGAGATTTTAAGAACATTTTACACTTTAATTCCTCCTAAAATAAAAATAATAATAATAAAGAGCAAAATTTAAGCATACCCAGATGGAGATTTACAAGGATCTAACCCAGAAACATCTGATACTTTAATTCCTAGTAAAATAAGTAGAAAACAAACAAGTGAAAAAAGCAAAATTTGAGCATATTCAAATGGGGATTTACAAAAATCTGATAAAATGCTACAGAAATGTTAGGTTTTTCACACTGAGGAACCGAAAAAGAAGCAAAATTACATCAAAACAGGAATTAATCACCAAAAAAGGATGGATTTTGGGGATTTTTACATGGAATTGTAGTCGAAATCGATGGGAAAATGAAGAAGGGATGCAGGGGCTAACGAAATTACACCAAAAAACAAGGATTAATCACCTGCGAATGGTCGATTTTGTGGATTTTACATGTAATTGTAGGAGAAATTTTTGGGGATTTGATGGAGAAATTGAGCGAAACCCCTCGTTCGGGGATCGAATTTTTTTTTTTTTTTTTTTTAAGAGAATTGGGTTTCATTACTTTGCGGGCAAAATGGTGAGCGTGAGACTCTCTTATCCACCGTTCATCACGTACGAAACACGAATCTTAAAGCCAAAAGCAACGGTGGACGGAAGGTCTCACGTAGACGGAGGATCCCAACAAATTTTCCACGTGGAAATTACTACTTACACCGGGTTTACCACGTCATCCGTTAACCTCAGAGTAATGTATCATAAGAGGAGGGTAAATGCGTACGGTGTACTGATGACGTGGTGCTTTTGGTTCACGAAATAAATGGGACCGGCTCTTGTGCTTGGATCGTTAATATCTTGGCTGAAAATTTTAACTCCTCTTCCACTTGTAAGCCAAACACACGGCTCACAAAAAATAAATTAAAATTTTAATTTTATTACTGAATAAAAAATTAAAAAAATTCAAACAAATAAAATTTTAATCTACAAAATTTATAAAATATTTATTTTTTTATATTTGAGTTGTTCTAAAAAAAATATTTTTTATATTTGAGTTGTTCTAAAATCTAAATAATATATATATAGAGAGAGAGAGTGTGTGTGTGTGTCTGACTATTATACTATCAATAGTATCAAGCACACTGGTTATTGGCTCTGATACCAAATGTCACGATCGGTCCACTAGTAATAATAACTCGTTGGGCCCACACCATAACCCAAAATGCTTAAGCCCAGTTGTTGTTACTAGTGTTCATATCTCTTATAAATCCAATCACAATTCCATCCATATCCGATGTGGGACTATTCAGGGCATCACAATATATTTAGAATAAGATCAATATCTCTAATACGATATTTAAATCTTTTAATATAAATTTTATAAAATTTTTATTTTTAGTCATTTATTTTGAGACCACTCGTTCAGTAAATAAATAAAATCTTAAACTTACAAAATTTAAATCTTAACAACGTTAACTAAATTAAGTCTAGTGAAACAAATCGCTGATTCAGATGTCCCATCGTCAAAAGCACTCGAGATCATCAAACTCCGTATCTAGGTAAGTAACCATGTACTACATTAGTTGGATTAAACATACAAACAAAATATTTTATAAATATTCAGCTATAATTATAATAGAGAAACATAATGATTATTGACTTCACAGAAATTTAGAAATATTTTTTGAAAATTTTGAGTTTTATAATAAATATATTTCACAAAAGGACAAAGCAAAATAAAATTTAATCAAAAGCATTTTAATTTTAAAATTAAAATTTGAAATGGACGTCTACGGTAACTAGTGACCGGCTGGCAAAGATTCCAAACACAAATCACAGACATCTGAAAGCATAATCGCAAACGAAAAAGAGATAATTGTTAGGATTTTCATATATGTGGCATAATTAATTATATTTAAATTTGAATTTTCTATAAATAAGGTCAATCCTAAAATATAGAATTACTTGATATTGTATATCTTATTCCTTTCCTATTCATTTAAATTAAATAGAATCCTAATCAGATTTTGATAGAAAATTGATCTGGAATCTATATAAAGGGGTACTGGTCCTGCCACCTACTCATGTGCATTCTGCTAAGATTATCCATTAAATTCACACCATCATTAAATTCACACCATACGGAAGAACGTCTGAGAAATGAGGAGAAATCAGATTACCTAGTTCGAAATCAGATTACCTAGTTCGGTCAGTACTGTTTAGTATTGCAACCGAATTTCTTGCTTCCGCTGTTTAATCAAGAAATTTTCTCGATGGCGTTCTGTAAGTTATTTTACAGTTTTATTTATGATCTTGAATATTGGTATGTATTCGATTTTATTTTATACCATATATTTTCCATCAATAATTGCAGTACTCCTGAAATCAGAAGAAATATCTGATTTATCCCTCTTATTTTTTTCTTTTCAATATATCCTTCATACGTTCCACCGTTATTAAAAATATCCTTACCGTTTTCCTTTGTTAAGTTAACTAGGGTTAAACTAGAGTTAAATAATAATCGGAGTTGAAAACTATCAGATATACCTATTTTGTTCCTATCTATCAAAACTATTGAAAATTTTAAGGGTATATAAGAAAAGTTAGTTAGGGTAGAAGGGTATATTTGAAAGGACAAAATGATAATTTCACACAGATAACGGCAGCTCCAAACGATACACTAAAAGAGTTTAACTTCAGGAATATTTTAGAAAAAAGTTGGAACGTAAGAAAGTTAGTTTTAATATTAGCCTTCTAATAAAGTTAAAACTTAAAATAAAAATTTTTTTAAAAATATATAAAAAATTATCCAAAATAAAAATATCCAAAAATATATTTAAATAGTACCCGAAAGCGCATCAAAAAATTATACTCGATGAGACATCATAAAATCTATTTTAACTTTTATCACAAAATTCATGTTTACACGGCCAACATAATTAAAACAAACAATCAAGAGACTTCACATTTGAAAATTATTTACATGGTCACCATTTAAAAGTAAGCGTACGTACAGTTATTAAATACTAAAATTTTATCAAAAAAGCGTACAGTTTTTAAAATACACATTTTCTAAAATTGCATAAGAGCCAATTTTTTTAGAAATTATATTCTTTTAATGATTTGTAATTTATATAAACTCGCTTATTCTTTATTTTGAAAAAACTATACATACACAAAAAATAAAAATTAATCCAAACATATTTATACAATTTCACCAAAAATAAACTAATCCGCGTTAGGTCACTTACTTTCAATTAATCCAAAACTAATTAAAAAAATTCTAATAATACAGATAACTTGGCACTATTAATATTATAATAACTTAATTTTTTTTATATATATAATAACTTAGTAATATATATATATATATATTGTAACGATCCAGCCCACTAGCAATAATAATTCGTTAGGCCTAAACCACATTCCAAAATGCTTAAGTTCAGTTATTATTACTAGTGTCAATGTCTCATATAAACCGAATCACAATTCCATCCACATTCCCCGTTTAGGCTTGACGTTCTCGTCAGTCCAAACACACACACAGCAGTCCAAGATCACCAGGCGATGTGAGACTCGTCTCGTCTCGCTAGCCCTGTCATCTAGACCCTTAACGATCCGGCCCACTAGCAATAATAACTCGTTGGGTCCAAACCACAGCCCAAAATGCTTAAGCCCAGTTCTTATTACCAGTGTCCATTTCTCATATAAATCCATACTAGTGTCCATTTCTCATATAAACCCATCACAATTCCATCTACATCCCCCGTTTAGGCCTGACGTCCTCGTCAGCCCAAACACACACAAAGCAGTCCAAGATCACCAGGAGATGTGAGACTCGTCTCGCTAGTCCTGTCATCTAGACCCAGACTCAGCCGAGACTCGCCGCACACTTCCGGCTGGTTATTGGCTCCGATACTAAATGTAACGATCCGACCCACTAGCAATAATAACTCGTTGGGCCCAAACCACACCCCAAAATGCTTAAGCCCAGTTTTTATTACTAGTGTCCATGTCTCATATAAACCTATCACAATTCCATCTACATCCGATGTGGGACTATCCGTAGCGTCATATATATATATATATATATATATATATATATATATATATATATATATATATATATATATATATAATTTAAAAAAGTAATATCCAATAACATAATTTGGAGTGGCTCAAATAAAATTTTAGCACAATTAGTTGTTAAAATGTCAACCTCATCAGAAAAAGACTCGAAATATAATAAGTTAAAAAATCTCAACTATTAATTAAAAATATTAAAATTATTATAATAATATTTTAATATATAATTTTAAAATAAAACAGGGGATGTAGCTCAAACGGTAGAGCGCTCGCTTTGCATGCGAGAGGTACGGGGTTCGATACCCCGCATCTCCATATTTTTTATATCTAATTTAATATTAATTATAATTAATTAATTAACATTTAACATGAATTATTGTATAATGTTTTAAAAATATTTTATGTTATTTTATTTAAAATATTAATATCAGCATCGACTAATTCAAATTGGTGAAGTTGTAAAATCAATACATATTAATATAAATTTGAAATATAAATACTAAAAGTTAAAAATTTTAAAGTAGACTTAATATGTGGAGATGCAAACACTCCACACATTTAAATTTAAAATTAAAATTAAAATTAATATTAATTATCTAAACAAATTTAAGTTTATAACTCAAAATTATTATTTTAATAATGTGTTATTAGTTTCCGATTAGTGGAGGAGGGAGAGAAGGGAGATGATTTCTAAAATAATTTAGTTTTGCAAAAATATAAAATTAATATTTTTTTTACGCAAATTACTCTAATGTTTATAATTTTAGTATTTTCGTTAAAAAATATTTTATAATATAAATAATATTAATTATTAAGTCATGAACAAGTCATTTTCTATGCTGGAATTTCTAAATCGACGATCGACTTTTAAATCAATGCGATTAAAATTTCGTGATTTTGATATTTCTAAATTGTTAAATTTGCAAACAGTTCACCAAGACCATTAAAAATATTGATTTTTGGCCTATTCGATCACTGGATAAATAATATTAAAAAATTATAAAATTTATTTTAGGTATTTCAAATATTTCAAATCAAATCTATCGATTCCGATCATCGATTCAGAAATCTCAAAATGAAAAACAACTTGATAATACAGAAATTACTATGCTTCAAAAAGCACACAATGTCGGATCGTTGGTGATAACTATTAATCCCAAAAACTCGAGGGATTAGAAATACGCAAATAATTCACTTAAAGCGAATCGACACAGCGCCACGAATTTTGACCACACTGAACCCAACTGGACGTTGGGTCTATTTGTTGAGACTCAAAATGAAATCTCAAAATGAACACAATGTCGGATCGTTGGCGGTAACCATGTTTCAAAAACGACTTAATAATACAGAAATCACCATGCTTCAAAAAGGACATAATGTCGGATCGTTGGCGGTAACCATTAATCCAAAAAACTCGAGCGATTATAAATACGCAAATAATTCACTTAAAGCGTACAAACACAACGCCCACAAATTTTGACCAGATTGAATTCAACTGGATGTTGGGTCTATTGTTGGGACTCTTGCTGTTAGATTTATAGACTGCAGCCTCACTCAACTTATTGAGTTCACCAAACTCAATTTATTAATATTTTTAATCTATTATCACAAAATAAAAAATTAAATTTACTTTTACCCTATAAATAAATAGTCAACACACAATTATAGTTGGAACACCAAAAGCCAACACAATAATTGATACTCACATGTAGAAAACTCTTTGTGGGTACCAAAAAAAAAGCATTCATTTTCTTTAATTTTTAAATTAGAAAAAGGGAAAAGGCATTTCTCTCTACTAGTGGTGTTTCTAAAAGAGGATAAGCAATTTCAAATGCCACACCAAACATCACAGCTTCAGTTCCCAAAAAAGCTTTACAAGTGCTTTGAAAAGTACCCAATTTTACAATTTTTTTTTTTTTTTTTGACACACAATGATTGAGCAATCATGAATCATTCAGGGAGTGATTGGCCATCAATTCAGCATCATCACTCTCTGAGTAGACGGCAGAAATTGAAATATAAGATGAGATGAATGTGACGGATTCACTTCCCCGTGACGTAGACGTCGAGCTCTAAGATCCCGTAGTTGATGGTGGCATTGAAGGAGTATGTCTTCCAGAGCACGTACCCATAGGCCATTCGAAACCGGCCGCTCCCGCCGACGACCGACAACTCCCTGGCAGCCACTGTGATCGGATCGCGCCCCAAAACGGAGACCACACTGCCATTATACGGCCCGTCGGTGGTCAGCACGAAATTGGCTGACACGAAGAACGATGTCTCCTGCCATGCACTGGACAAGTAGAAACCCTGTGCCCGGCCGACAGGCCGCGACGAGAGCGTGGGGCCCTCCGTAAGGGGGTCATCGATCACGACGAAGTCGCCGAAGGTGACGCCAGGGAGGGAAGGTAGGGGGATGGTGCCCGTGACGACTTTGACGGCGGTCGGGCTGGACCCGCCGAGAATGTCGTGCATGTAGAAGTGCAGGTGGGTCACGTCGTCGTCGGCAATGACGACATTCATAGTAAACACCACCGCGACGGCGACGGCGAGGAAGAAGAGCAAGAGGTGGTGGTGGCATATGAAGGAACATAGAGAAACCATAGTGAATAATAGTAGAGAGCTGTGTAGCAAAGTGCTTTTAAAGAATTGGGTACGAGGTTGTGTCAGGCCTTGTGCTTTAAGAAGTGTGAAAGGACAATAATTAGAGTTGTTGTGAGATACTCCACAATATATACACTTTTTTTTTAAAAAAAAAAAAAAAAAAAAAAAACTAAAAATATAAAACAATTAGTATTCAAATTTGAAATCTTAAATATCAATCTCTAAGTCCTTTGCCACTTGCGCTATGAACAGTCAGCTGTATACATATATTTTTAATATGATGTTAATAGATAGTTAGATGTATAAATAGTATTTTTCTTTGAAGTGTACCTAAGGATTTATAGATAACTACTATTTTTTATTTTAATTTATCTTATCTATTTTAATTTTACAATAAATTTAGAAGAGCAATGCACATTTTGAGTTGACTTTTATATATATATATATGAAAATTGTAAATTTCAAAATAAATTTCTATTTTTACCACCTAAAATACCATTTAAAGCCATCAATTTACCAAAGGCATGTTGCTGATCCAAAGAGTAAAAAAAAACATGTTCCAGAAACTAATAAGGTAAATAGAAACTTATGCCGCAAAGTATGTTGTGAAATTATACACTAAAAGTTTAAACTGTTAAAGAACGGTATAAATATTTTAATTGACTCAAAATATGAACTTAATTAAACAGATAAAAATTAAATAATGTTAAGGGTCTGACAAAATTCGAAGTCAGAATTTTTTGTTTCAATATTATGTAAAATTATATATAACAATCGTTGTACTTTAAAAACTTAAACTATTAAAGAACAGTATTTACATCTTTTATAATCAATACATGTCATAACCTTCAATTAGAACCCAATAAACCATGTTCCTAATTTTAGTAAAATAAATCGTACTAAATTTGATTGTGATTAAATTATCTAACTGTTTAATGTTTAAATTTGAATAGTAGATCTTATCTTTAATCGCTATAAAAATTCTAAAAATTGTCGGTAAAAAAAAATCAATTAAAATAAGATTAATCCGGAAGCGTGCGAGGCACAGCCCTAAAGCGTATTTCCGTCCTTCGTGCGGATTAATCGAAGACACCACCTCAAGGTACGATCGGAATTCCTTTCCTATGAGTATGATCGTGAAAGAAATTGATGAAGAGTCTTTCAACACCCAATAAATAAAAAAAATTAAAGAGAACAAAATAAAATTATAATAGAATTTAAACAAATTCTATTCCTCCCTTTTTCTTATTCACTTGTCTAAAAAAAAAAAAACTTCTTTTTTATCTCATACCTATCCCCTACTACAGTATAGTATTTATAGGTGTGTATGGAAGTAACATTGCATCACCAACGACTCCCATCTCATTTAATTAAGGAGAGAGAGAGAGGGGCTATAATTAGTGAAAAAGAAACGTATCAAAAAAATAAATGGCAATAAATAAGAATCAATTCAATAAATTAAAATTAATGATAATAAAAATTATTATTGATGGTTTTGAATTTTATTCCAATAATTCCTCACAAAATTCAAAATTTTGAAATAAAAATTAAAATTAATTAATTAAAAAAAATAAATTATCGGGTGCTTATACTATGTAATAGGTAAGGTATTTTTAAGAGACTTAACCTCACTTAGTCTAAGCAATTTTCATCAGAAGGAATCAGAGTGAACCAGGTTTTAAACTACATTTCTATGACCCTAACTTCAACTGCCACACACACAGTACAGAATTCTCCATCGCGAGTCTGTGCATTAAAGGTCATGCACAGTATCTTGATTTTTCATAAGAATTTCTATGGACAGCCCACATCTCATAATCACGGCCTTATACAAATATTCTTATATAGGTGGTCTTCTCCAGGGATGTGTGTAGAGTCACATCTCGCGAAAATTATCGCCTTGAATTCCATTAAGAGCTATAAGCTCAACCTCAACCACTACACAGAGAACAACTCATCATAGGGATGGAATTGGAACTAAAGTTTCTTTGAATAAACAGTAGAAAGTGCTCTTTGGCCAACCTGACAGCTTGTTTTTACCACATTGAATCTTCTTCAAGGGATCTCCTATCACAAAGGTTGGGTTCTCACTGCAGGAAGGCCCTTTATGGACAAAGTCCCATCCCCCTCGATGACTCTAGGACCTTAGTCCTATTCAGGTCTTTCGTCAAGCAGTCTGCAAGATTCTATTCAAATCTGATAAAACTTAAGAAACAATATCATGAGAAGTTAGCCATCTAACAGACTTTTGTCTCAATTTAATATGTCGACTAGCCTTAGAATTAATTAATTTCTTTTTACAAAATTCAATTGCAATTCGAGAATCACACCGAATAGAAATATATGGAATAGAAGTAGAAATCAATAGAATCGATGACAAAAGATTCTTGAGCCACTCGGCTTCAAGACATGTAGTGTCAAAGGCAACCAACTCAGCCTCCATAGTGCTTCTGGCTATTATAGTATGTTTGGTGGATTGCCAAGAAACAGCATTGCCACCAAGAATAAAAACATAGCCAAAAGTGGATTTGATATCCTAAGAATCAGAAATCCAATTGGCATCGTTGTATCCTTCAATTACAGCAGGATAGCCAACGAATCTGAGAGCAAAAGAAAGAGTACCTTTAAGATAACGAAATACTCTTTCCAGAGCAATCCAATGAATCATACTAGGACTACTAGTATATCTACTCAATCTTGATATGACATAGGCAATGTCAGGTCTAATTCTATTGGTAAGGTACATCAGAGAACCAATGATCTGGGCAAATTTCTCCTGATTTACTGGATTACCAGTGTTCTTTACAAGTTGAACACTGGGATCAAAAGAAATAGAAACAGAAAAACAATCATAATATCTAAATTTATCAAGTACCATTTGGGTATAATGAGATTGAGTCAGGATAATAGAATCAGATGATTTAAGAATTTGCATTCCTAAAATCACATCTGCTTCACCAAAATCCTTCATGTCAAAATGGTTTGATAAGAAAGACTTAACTTGGTTAATCAAATCAAGATCATGAGCAAGAATTAGGATGTCATCAACATAGAGACAAAGAATGACACAACGATCATCAAATCTCTTGAAATAGAGACAGTTGTCAAAGTCGTTGGTCAAAAATCCATATGATGCTATAACACTATCAAATTTCTCATGCCACTGTTTAGGTGCTTGTTTTAGTCCGTATAAAGAGCAAACTAATTTACACACCTTATTTTCTTGACCAGGCACAAAGAAACCTTCAGATTGAGTCATATAGATTTCTTCTTCAAGATCACCATGAAGAAAAGCAGTATTGACATCCATCTGGTGAATCAAGAGTTTATGAATGGATGCTAATACAAGAAGAATTCGGTTAGTAGCAATGCGAGCGTTTCCGGATTAATCTTATTTTGTTTTTTTTTTTACCTGTAATTTCTGAAATTTTCATAGCGATTAAAAATAAATTTTGCTATTCAAATTTAAACATTAAATAGTTAGATAATTTAATCACAATCAGATTTAGTGCGATTTATTTTACTAACAGTCTAAAGCGTATTTCCGTCCTTCGTGCGGATTAATCGGAGACACCACCTCAAGGTACGACCGAAATTTCTCTTCCTACGAGCGCGACCGTGAAAGAAGTTGACGGAGAGTCTTTCAACACCCAATAAATAAAAATAATTAAAAAGAACGAAATAAAATTACAATAGAATTTAAAAAAAATTATATTCCTACCTTTTTCTTTTTTCACTTGTCTAAAAAAAAAAAAAAAAAAAAAAATTTCTTTTTTATCTCATACCTACACCCTACTACAGTATAGTATTTATAGGTGTGCATAGGAGTAACGTTGCATCACCAACGGCTCCGATCTCATTTAATTAAGGAGAGAGAGAGAGAAAGAGAGAGGCTATAATTAGTGAAAAAGAAACATATCCAAAAAAAAAATAACAATAAATAAAAATCAATTCAATAAATTAAAATTAATAATAATAAAAATTATTATTGAGGGTTTTGAATTTTATTCCAACACCTACTAAAGTCCTATAATCCCTTTGCAAGGATTCTAAAATTCCAAAACAATTTAAAACTCAATTTCTAATGAGTTTTAAATCTTGTGTCTCGCTTAATACTTCTTGGGTGACATTGCATTTGAAATGACTTTGAACTAACACAAATTAAATTTCAATGGTTACTCAATGTGAACAAAATTCTAAAAGTTTTTCTTTTTTTTTTCTTTTTTTTTTTTAGTATCATTATAATAATTATTATTATTTTGCAAAACAAATCTCTAGAATAATAGTATTCTTGGGTGACATTGCATAAAAGATATAAGAGATGCATGAAAAGTTTTAGTGATACCTGATTGATACTTCTTGAAATATAGAAACATATTATAGAAATTTAACTTATTAAATATGAAGGTTTAGAATAGAACTCTTGTATTGATTTAAAGGGACAATTAAGTATTCTGTTATGTGGTTAAATGTCAGGTTGGATCGAGTCATGATCGAAATAACAGAAAATCGAATTGGATTAAATCATGCTCGAAGTAGCGTGAGGTTAGTTAGACCGAATTATAATCAAGATTCTTGAATATTGTGTTTGTATACTTTAAATAAATTAGTTACATATTTATAATAATTTAACATCCTCCTCACAAAATAATAGAGAATTTGAGCATAAGTGACTCCTATACTATATTTATTACACTAAAGATCAATCCAATAATAAATTAACCAACAATACTTTTAATAATTGGTTAATTTTATACAACTCTTTTTAAACATATCGAATAACAAATATATTTTTATAAAATTTAACTTTTTATATTTATTCCTTCGTCAATATCCGTTTGAAAAATATAATTAACTATAGATTAAGTACTTAACCTTAGTTAGTGAGTGTGGTAAATTTATCTTTTATTCTTTCAGATATTATAATTAATCATAAGTATATTTTTTAACATTTGGAATTTTTAGAGAGACATCTTTGTAAGGACAAAATTGATATTTTACTTATATTCAGTTAAAAAATAAATAGTAAGCTAACGGTAATAAACCAGAGGGACATATATGAACAACTTAGAATTTTTTGAAAGAATAAA
Source organism: Tillandsia fasciculata (assembly GCA_029168755.2). NCBI lineage: Eukaryota > Viridiplantae > Streptophyta > Magnoliopsida > Poales > Bromeliaceae > Tillandsia > Tillandsia fasciculata. Next base: position 142,847 of record CM054943.1, read on the forward strand.
TATGAAAAATTATATATATATATATATATATATATATACATATATATATATATATATACATATATATATATATATATACATATATATATATATATATACATATATATATATATATATATAAATATATATATATATATATATATATATATATATATAATAGAGTTTATATACTTTCAAAAGTATAACTATATTTGTGAATTTTTTACCTTGGATTTGCATTGAGATTTGTACTATTGTATAGTCAACTAAAGAGAGAAAAAGGAAAAGTATAATAGCGCGGATCCCAATACAAATTCAATGGTAAAAAATTTACGAGCATAATTGGACTTATACTGTTAAAAGTATATAAGTTCTGCTATATATATATATATATATATATATATATATATATATATAGTCCGGTTACTATGCTTGTACAAGCACCAAGTAATTGGTGCTTGTAAGTTTTCTACCATTAGATCTACCCCTTTAACTAATTTCATTTATTAGATTATTTTATTCCACCAATCATTCACTTAACCCAATATTCCATTATTATTCTAACCACACATCTTTTCATACAAGAGCTAAAATCCTACCAGCACCAATGACTTGTACTTTTAAAAACATAGGAGCCCAATTCTCTCTCTCTCTCTCTCTCTCTCTCTCTCTCTCTCTCTATATATATATATATATATATATATATATATATAGCGTAGGGCTACTATACTCTTATGAGTATAAATCTCTTTATACTCATAATTTTTTCGCCCTTTGATTAAGAAATATGCGGTTAAGATGATAATGATCCCCCTAGGATTCACTATATATATATATATATATATATATATATATATATATATATATATATATATATATATATATATATATATATAGTACGGCTACTATACTCTTATGAGTAAAATTTTTTGTACTCATAAGTTTTCATCCCTTGGATAAAGGAATGCGCAGTTAGGATTATAGTAGTCCTTAGAATTTATACTATTTCTCCAACAACCTAGTAAACCTTAGGGGAACTACTATCATCCTAACCGCACATTTCTTCATCCAAGGGTAAAAAAGTTATGAGTATAAAGAGTTTTTATACTCATAAGAGTATAGTTGCCCTACAATATATATATATATATATATATATATATATATATATATATATATATAGAGAGAGAGAGAGAGAGAGAGAGAGAGAGAGAGAGAGAGAGAGAGAGAGAGAGAGAGCTTATATATTTTCAAAAATACGAATTCAATCATATTTGTAAATTTTATCATTTAATTTGTATTAGGATTCGTACTGTTATATATATATTTTTTTCTCTTTTTAGTTGACTTTATAATAATATAATTTTTAATATAAATTTAATAATAAAAAATTTATAAACAAAGATTATGCTTTTGAATATATATATATATATATATATATATATATATATATATATATATATATATATATATATATATATATATAGACTCCGTTTGGTAACGGGGATGAGGGGGCCCCATTCTTATTCCCAAACGAGAATGGATTTGGGTGGGAACAGTCGTTCCCACCCCTGGATGGAATAAGCCCGGTTTAAATGGGAGGCACGGTTTCCCAAGCCCCCCATTCACGTGGGGTTGTTTCCCACACAAATTTCCTTCTCTCTCCTCTCTCTCTCTCTCTCTCACGTCCAGGCACTTTTTTATTTTTTTATTTTTTTTTCTTCCTTTTGCAAACACCCTTTTTAATTAATTTTTTTATTTTTTTAATTAGAATTTTTAAATTTTAAAAATATTTAAATTTATAAAATTTAAAATTTAAATTTTTTTATTTTATAAATTTTAATTTTTTAACTGTATTTTTTAATAAATCTAAAAATTTTATTTTATTTCATTTTTGTAAATTTTTAAATATTTAAATACTATTTAATATTTAAATATTTTTTATTTAATTTTTAAAATTTTAAATATTTAATATTTAATTTTAAAAATTTTATTTTATTTCATTTTTGTAAATTTTTAAATATTTAATTTTTAATTTTTAAATATTTTTTAATTAATATTCAAATATTTTTTATTTAATTTTAAAAATTTTAAATGTTTAATATTTAATTTTAAAAATTTTAAATATTTAATATTTAATATTTAATTTAAAAAAAAAAATTAATTTTTTTATTGTTAATCTAAATTTATTATAAGGTTGATTAATACCATAAATTTTTTTATTTTTAAATTATATCATAGAGGGCAAAATAGTCAATACACATATTTATCCCCTCTTAATTTTTCTTATTCCTTTATACCCAGCCAAACATAATTTTCTTTATCCCCGATATAACTCTTATAACCAACCAAAGGCAAACTTATATTAGTTTCTTACTTATTCTATAACTTATACCTATCTCCGGTATAACTAAAATTTTTTTATCTCCGAACCAAACCGAACCAAACCAAACGCAGCCATAAAGATTTCAATTATTAATTTATGCACATAGCCAACACAATAATTGATGCTCCCAGCCTTTTTGTGGGGGCAGGGGGGCCAAAGCATTTCGCTTTACTTGTGTTTTTCTTTTTTATATATATAAAATAAAAAGGACAAAGCACTTCCCTCTACAAGTGGTGCTTTCAAAAGTAGAAGACCACTTCCCCATGCTGCACTAAAAGATAAAGAGCACAGCTTTACTAGTACTAGTACTGCTTTCATAATGTTTGATTATTTATCTACCGCACAGCAACTCTAGTGCCAGTGACAAGTTGATGATTAAAAATTTAAATTTTGAATTTAAAATTTAATTAATTTATATATTTAACTAATTTTTTTTTAAAGAAAATTCAAAACAAACGAATAATAGGCTACCGATTTTTCAATAAAAAATAAAATATAAAAAAATATATATAATCCCAGACTGGCTCCCATTGTCCCTTATTTTCTCCTATTTATATCCAAACGTGATTTTGGATGGGAGGAACAGAACAGTTGTTCCATCCGACAAGTAGAACCACCTGTTCCATATGTTGTTTTTTTTTTTTTAATTAAAATTTTTTAAATTATAAGATATTTAAATTTATAAAATTTAATTATTTTTTTTTTAAAAAAAAAAATAATCCTGTCTATTCTTCTTATTCCCTTTTAATTTACCAAATATAATTTTTTTTATTTTCAGTACAATTTCTATACTAAACTAAATAAAAAGTTACTTTAATTTCTGTTTGTACTTGAACTTATATACCAAACCCAACCAGAAGAAACAAACATGAAAAGACATAATAATTAAATAAATAATTGAATGTTGACCTGCCCCACCACACATATTATTTCAAAATTGACCAGCCACATCAATTATAAATTATTTAATAATATATCATTAATTCTATTTTTCATTATCAAGCTGTACTTATATAAAATAAATATTAAAATTAAATAAATAAATAGTTAATCAGACGTTGAGATTTATGAATGTGTCCCGGTTGACCGATCGACTACGTCTTCTGAAGAAGATCAATCACATCAATCATGAATTAAATCAGCGACATGCCAACAATATTTTTTTTTTTTTTTTTTTTAACTGACAAACTCCAGAGTAAAACAAATTTTAAACTAAGAAAGAACAGACAGTAATCAAGATGAGATGGATGAGTAATTCACTTTGTCCTCCTGACGTAGTAGCCGGAGATTGTTGTGCTGCCGGAGATTGCTGCACCACCGGAGATTGCTGCCTCCCAGGTGGTGCTGTTGACAGCGTACTTCCTCGAGAGCTGATCAATTACATTAATCATCAATCATCAATCATTCAGACAACTGTCTTCAATCATATTTTACACTAAAAAAAATATATATATATTTAAATAAAAAAAATAAACGAGATGGGAAGGATGACAAATTCACTCTGTGGTGACGTAGACGTCGAGCTCCAGGATTCCGTCGCCGATGGTGTTGTTAGAGCCGTACGTCTTCCAGAGCACGTACCCACGGGCCATCCGAAACTGCCCGCTTCCGCCGACGACCGACAGCTCCCTGACAGGCGCCGAGATCGGGTCGCGCCCCATAATGGACACCACACTGCCGTTATACGGCCCGTCAGCGGCCAACACGAAGTTGGCCGATATGAACAGCGACGCCTCCTGGAACGCGGTGGACATGTAGAACCCCTGGGCCCGGCCGACGGGCTTCGACGAGAGCACGGGGCTCTCCGTCAAGGCATCGTCTATCGCGATGAGGTTGCCGAAGTTGATGCCGGGGACGGAAGACAGGGCGACGGGGCCCTTGACGATCTCGACGGCGGTGGGGTTAGACCCGCCGAGGATGTCGTGCATGTAGAAGTGCAGGTGGGTCATGTCGTCGGCGACGACATTCATAGTAAGCGCCGCCGCAACGGCGACGGCGAGGAGGAAGAGCATGAGGTGGTGGTGGTGGCTTGTGCAGGAATATGCAGAAGCCATAGGCAGAAACAAAAAACCTGTGTGGCAAAGTGCTTCTCAGAGAATTAGGTGCATGTGTTTGTGCTTGTGCTTGTGCTTTAATAAGTGTGAAAAATCATTACTTAATTGGAGTTGGTGTGAGATAGCATCAACTCCATAATGTCTACACATATTTTTAGGGTGATGCATAAATAAAATTAGGAGAAGTAGTTGAATGTGCAACTAGCTACTATTTGACTTTGGTGTATACACAAGAATCTATTATGGTGAACTACTACTTAGTACTTAGTTAAATTCATTTTATATTTATTTTAGGTATGATTATTTTTTTTTTTAAAAAAATTTGATTTTATTATCTATTTTTTTAATTTTTTTTATTTGAACTAATTAAAAATTTGAATATATCTTTTATCTTTATGTATTTAATTAATATATTTTATTTTATTAAATTAAGTAATTAATTTAAATTTTGAAGTCAAAATATCGTTGACTAATTCAAATCAAGTAAATTGAAAGGTTGAATTGTAAAATTAAAATTTTGTAAGGCTGGGTAACTGATTCAAACTAATTCATAATTCATATAAATTTTATACCTATATTTTTACCTTTATTTTATTATTTCTTATTTGGTTCTACAATAAATTTAGAGGAATAATGCACATTTTCTATTTGCAAGTCAAGCCTTTTTCTTTTTTCTTTTTTTTTTTTCTTTTTTATTTTTAGCAGATGCAAACAAAGTGGATTTTGTTTTTTTTGTGAAAGTTAAAAACAAGGCTGAGTTTGTGTTTGATTTATTGTCGAGGCATATGATTGAAGCTTTAACAAAATATTATTTGAGGATAATATTACATAATTTCAAAAAGTAAGTTTTAAAATAAAACTTCTACGTTTACGGTTAAAGTTTCAAAACCTTTTTTCTTTTTCGGAAACAAATTTATTCCCATTTAAAAATAAACTTAATTAAAATAAATATAATTTTAATTATTATATAAATTTCTTAATTAATCTAATATTTTGGCTAATTTAATTATTACATTAACTAATTATCTAACTATTAAATAATTAACTAATTAATTTATTAAATTATTAAATTATTTGCAATTAATTAAATCATTTATTAATCATACTCATTATTGTCATTTATCTTATCAATTAATATTTAGAGTTATTTAGCAATAATTAATTAAGTTAAATTATTATTTAATTAATATTTTTATATTAATTAATTAGATAATATATTATTATTTTAAAATTATAAATACTTTTATTCTTACTATTTCAATATGCTATTTTTCTTATTTTCGAAAATATCTCAATTTTCATCCAAATGCAAAATTGTTGTTCATGTTTATTCCTGAACTTATATCTATCTCTGAAATAAACAGTTCAAACTTATATCTGAACCAAACGCAGACTTCTCCATAACTTTGATGTATATCTATCCATAAAATAAAGCAGTTCTAGCTTATATCCGAACCAAACGCAGCTTTATGTATATCTATTTCTGAAATAAGGAGTTCTAACTTATATCCGAACCAAACACAGCCTTCTCCATAACCTTGATGTATATCTATCTCTGAAATAAGCAGTTCTAGCTTATATCCAAACTAAACGCAACCTTCTCCATAACCTTGATGTATATCTATCCCTGAAATAAACAGTTCTAGCTTATATCTGAACCAAACACAGCCTTCGCCATAACCTTGATGCATATCTATTTCTGAAATAAGCAGTTCTAGCTTATATCCGAACCAAACGCAGCCTTCTCCATAACCTTGATGCATATTTATTCCTGAAATAAGCAGTTCTAGCTTATATCCGAATCAAACGCATCCTTCTCCATAACCTTGATGTATATCTATCCCTGAAATAAAAAGCTCTAGCTTATATCCGAATCAAACGCAGTCTTCTCCATAATCTTGATGTATATCTATCTCTGAAATAAATATTTCTACCTTATATCCGAACCAAACGCAACCTTCTTCATAACCTTGATGTATATCTATTCCTGAAATAAACAGTTCTAGCTTATATCCGAATCAAACGCAGTTTTCTCCATAACCTTGATGTATATCTATTTCTGAAATAAGAAATTCTAGCTTATATCTGAACCAAACGCAGCCTTCTCCGTAACCTTGATGAAGCAAACAATGTAATTTAGAATCCAACAGGCCAAATGTTTCCTAAAGTCCTGTATTTCTTTTGCAACAGTTCTAAAATTTCCAAAACAATTCAAAACTCTAATTTTAATAGAATATGAGTACTACAAGAGGCTATATTAAATTGAGCAGACTCCATGCAATATAGAGAAAAAGGAAAAAGGAAAACAAAGATCAAAGAGGGCGCGGCGATAATAAGGAGAAAATCTAGCACTAGATCATCATCAATGTAAATATTTTGAAGGAAAAATATGCCGGAGGGAAAATTGTGTGTGAAATAACCATATGCTTTTTGGAAGGATTTTTCTGTTTCTTCTTGCCTTCGCATCGACTCATCTTGCGCTTTTTTTCTCTTGCTTCGCCCTGAACTCCGCCACCGCGTTTGAAAACGTAATCGTCACGTGCTGGCACATCACCATCAAGTCCTGCAATCCATCTTTTAGCACATCCTTTGCTGGATCACCTGTTGATCCGACCCGAGTATTAGAAACATGAAAGAGTTTTTCTAAAAAAAAGAAGAAGTTAAACTTTACTCAATTTTCCAATTTCAATTGGAACTGCAAAGCTTGATTTGGCTAATGCGAAATGGGTGATAAGTTGTTCTCTTTGCCGCACGTAGTCACGATAATGCAGATAATAATTGCAATCGGGAAAAAAATTTGTGAATTCTTCTTTCATTTTAATATTTTGTAATCAGCAACTGAAGCACATATTAGGTATTTTAAGGAAAACTGGCACAAACTGGGCTCAGCTACATGAGAATAACTTTTCTCCATGCAGTTATATATGAGGTAGGAACGCCATCGAAATAGTTTATCAGTCTTCGAGTCTCTGCTTATCATCTTGAAATTCAATTAAAAATGCACGAGTAGTCCTTGCACTTCCAGTGAGTTGCAATTTGGTCACTAATCTTAACTAGCCATCAGAGATTATCGTCGCTTCTTACTCCATGGTCTCAGCTCCTAACAGAGGCTAAAGATTATTAGACAAAATGGGATCGCATTGCACGAAATTGACCTGAGTTTAGTGAAAAATCTGCTTGAGTGAAAGATCAAGGACCAAATTGCCATTCGAGAAAAGTTTAGGGACTACCGATAAGTTCTAGCAATGTTAAGAGTGTAAGACCTTCTAAAGCTATCGCTCGGCATAGTATCCCCAATGCATGGTTACTCGTAATAGAAAGAGAGCGATGGGTTGCCGCAGAAGCAGAAGCTTCAAATTGGAAATCCTGCCTTTTTAGATCCTAGAAGCTCATTTTAGCTCCCAATACAGACAAAACTCTGCACTTCTTTTCTGCTAAAAACCTTGTTTGTAAAAGCTGTTGCCTTCTGGAGTAGAGGAGCTAGCTCCATAAGGCAAGCCAAACAAGCAGTAAATTATAAAAGATCGACAGGTTAATTAAAAGTAAAATGGGTGCGAGCAGACTAGTTCAACTAATCCCTTCAAAGAGCATATGAATAGTACGCCTCTTAACAAAGATATCCGTCCCAATGACAATTAATCATGAAACATTCAGATAGAAAATCCGGGCAGGCACAATGCATACCAATCAGAATCAAAAACTGAAATCTACATAATAGAGAGAAAAGAAGGTGCGTTTAGAACCTGTAGTCTGGACTCTGATGTTAACTTTATTATCAGAAGGATGGGGGATGCTATAGCCACAAAATACGACCCTTGGACTGCAAAATTTGACAAAAAGGTGAAAGGAAGAGAGACAAGAAAACGTAAGATTGAGAGTTTGTTGAGTTTTCTTAATGTTGGGTAAAGAAAACATTAAAACTAAAATAGGTAAAAGGAGAAAACAATTCAGTGACGGATAATCAAAAAAAGAAATGCCTGACCATACGATGTTTAATTGAAGCTTGAAAGTATAATGAAGTAGGCAAGTTAGATGTGCTTCAAATCCATGGATTTACCGAAACATTTTTTTTTTTATTTTCTCCCTGTTTTATTTGACATGCTTCATTTGAGAACAAGCATAATTAAGAAAACGAACTTACTCTTGATTGAGAACAAATCTAACAGAGTTTGCCAATGTGTGGTCTTCGTCCAACATAGAAAATGTCGATGAGCTTAAATCTGTCAAGGTGCCATGCTCCATTGCAAAACTGCAGTGAAGAAATTACCCAAAAAAAAAATGTGAAACAAAATTTATTACCAAATGCATATTATGAGAATAATAGTATACAGTTTTTAAAAGCAGGAAACAAAAAGTTTCTTTTTATGTATATTATGCGTGTAAAACAATTGAGTTATTGTTGATTTCAACTTTCAAAAGCATGGTTATAGAGTACAATTGAATCAAGTTCGAAAAGCGGGAAAAAAGAAAAAAGCATAAGAGGAATGATTTTAGGACACTTCACAATCAAAGCTACTTCATAAAGCTTCAAACTAGTAGACTCGGCAAAATTGATATAGGAAATGAAAAGAAGAGATATTCACTAAGATACCAACTCATAAATCAGTTGAGAGTTATTTACTAAGATACCAACTCACCAACATATACAGGATCACAACAATTATTACAAGAATAGCATTATGATTGCCTTAATAACTGATAGAACAAGAAACTTGTAACTATAGAGATTAAGAAATATACTTTGAGAACATAACTTCCTTCAAGCTGAAGGCCATTTACCTAATCTAAATTCTCCAATTCAAATCTTTTTTTGGCATCTTTTCCGTTTTGTGATGTGTTGGATCTAATTCTGTCATTTCTTATTGGTTAACTATAGTGCATCCATTGGATATGTCTAACTACTGAACTCTTCCTGAATTTTGTGCACTTTCAACTAGCAAGTACAATAACTTCGAGAAAGTTGCACCAGACCCCGAACTTCACCAAAGTCTCATTTTGGTCTTCAAAGTTTCAAATTCAACGCTAGAGACCCTAAACTCTTAAAATAGTTACAATTTAGTCCTGATTTATATTTACTATTAGAGGGCAAATTATTCCCCACATCCATTGCATCTGTACATTTTATATACCATTCTTTTACCGACCTTTTATTCCATCTCATATTTCAACCCTAAAACCCATTGAGTTACAATTTCCTCTATTTAGAAATTGGACCATTGAATTAAGCGTAACGAGATAGATGGAGTGGTGAATTCATGGTGCAAGCAATAATTTTTTACTCCAAGATAAAAACTAATGTGAAACAATGTTGTAAGCGTGGGGACTAAAACGAAACATTGTCGAAAAATCAAGGTCTCGAATGTCGAACTTAAAAATTTGAGGATCAAAATAAAACTTAAAAGTTCAAGTACTAGTATTGCAACTTACCCAATAATTTTTAATCTAACTTTTTTCGTGACAGAGTGCAACTACCTCGCCATTCCTATCTAGGCTACAACCATGTTCAGATATCAAAACCCATTACATGTAACAAAATTCTACGATTATATTAGTACTATTTCCTATGATCCTATCATATCAATCTTTTGAATAACATGATATTTGTCCATCTCGACTCCCAAGATCCGCCAAATAATGACATAAATTTCAAACCGTAATTCTATTATCCCTTCACATGGCACATCATGCACGTGAGCAGAAATGTTAAGACTATTCTCGGCCCAGTTATTATCCGATCGATCGTTTTAAATAACTAATATATCATGACCCAGCTTACAATTTTCCCTCTCTAAAATTTCATTATTTCACATTTTCAAGAGATTTAGATCACCTTGTGTTGTAATGTTCAGCAGTTTCCATACAACCTACTTACAATTTAATTTGCTGCAAAACACTATATAATCGTAATATACGTTCAGGAACCCTAGAAAAACCTTAGCAAGACACAAACTTGGGCAATTGAGCAAAAAAACCCTACCAATCACTCAAAAGAGAGAAAAAAGGCGAGAGAACCACCACCAATTAGGGTATAGTTAGATCCCTCCTTTTCCATCTAACACCGAGATCAAGAACAACGACTTCTATGATCAAATGCATACTCAATTGAACCGCAGAGAGAGAGAGAGAGAGAGATGCCCTCACCTCGTCGGCGGCGGAGGAGGCGGAGACGGCGGTGGGCGACGGCGGAGGTAAGAGAGAGAGAGAGAGAGAGAGAGAGAGAGAGAGAGAGAGAGAAGGGCGAGGCCGAGGGGAAGAGGGGGAGGTAATTATTAGGGTTTTAATAAGTGTATTATTATTGGCTCCCGATCTTTCTGTTCGAAATTTTAACTAGAGTCGACTATGGAGGTTAACGGGTACGATACTCAAAATTTTATCGAATTCGAATCCGAACGAAATAAATTTATTTAATATTAACGAATATAGATTCAAATATGAATATAAAAAATAAAAATTCAACAAATTCAACAAATTTGAATTTAAATATACATATATAAATATTTGATATTATATTTAAATTTATATTTTAAAATTTTAAATTTAATATAATATATTTTAAAAAATTGTAAAGAGAAAAAAAAAATTATTTCAGATTCGGATTTTAAATTTTTGATCTTATTCAGATTTGGTAGTATTCGAATTTTTAAAAATTCGTTCCGAATCCGACCGTTGACATCTCTAGAGTCAACCATGATTTTGATATTGACTCGCTTGTGTTTAACTTGATATAGATCGAATTTATATATTATTAAATTATATTTTTTTTGAAATTTAGGCGAACACAATTGTAAAGAGACTGCGTTTAATAAACAAGATTTTAACGAGAGTCCGACCATTTTAAGTATCGATACAAAATTGTACTTTTTGGAATTTAGACAAACCCAATTGTAAAAAAACTTATATTTTGTGAATTCGATTGTTAGGTTAAGATTCTATTTTTTATTTTTTAAAATAAAAATTCACCTGATAATAGAGCTCGACTCATTGATAAATAAACCGAACACAAACTAAATTTTTGGACTTAATATTTTGAGGAACGAATTCGTGTTTGACTCATTTAATAAACAAACAAGGTGACTCGTTTTCGATTATATATTTACAACTATTCTCACCCAAAGCCTATTCTATCTTTATTTGTCTCATCCACTAAACTCTTCTAAAAATTTTTTAAAAAAAATTACTGTCAAAATTGACCAAAAACTATTAGACCATAACTATAACATATCGATATTCTAATAGGAATTAGGCTAGAATACTATCGATAGCACCAAATCATTGGTGCTATCAAATTTTTAGCCGTTGGATGAAAAAATATGCGATTGAAATTATAATAGTCCCCTAGGATTTACTATGTGGTTGATTGAATAGTAAAAATCTTAGAAAACCACTATAATCCCAACCGCATATATTTTCATTCGACGACTGAAAACTTGATAGTACCAATTGTTTGGTACTATTGATAGTATTCTAGCCGGACTCATCCTAATAGATAGCAATATAATCATTACTCTAAATATTAATTACTAAATCCCAAACATCATTATTAAATCCAAACCCATCAACAACATAATGGGGAACCCAAATGTAGGGTTCCCAAGCAGTTCTCATAACCCATATAGCAAGACTTTATTCCTGCTTTATTAAAACTTTTGTATGGCTGGCACCAACCTGAAACAAAATGTAAATATTAGAAACCTAATCAGCAGAAAAGAAGGTTAGGATCAAAGTGAAACAAAATAACCCAGAAATAGATTTGCATGAACTTCACCTTCACATTTACTGAACTATAGAGACTCATTGGTTGTGAGATTCCGTGACACCCCAATAATCCCATATCGAATGTGAATGAAATTATAATTAAATATATAAAAAATATGGACACTAGTAATAATAAAAGTCAGTTACCAGCCGAAAATATGTGATAAATTTCGACTGAGCCAGAATCTGAAAGACAAAATAACGAGCTATGTCAGTATCTGAATAACGAGACAAGCCTGACATCGCCCGATGATCTTGAACAATTGGATATATAAGAAATATAAACACTAATAATAATAACTGAGCTTAAATATTTTGAACTGTGATTTGGATCCAACGAGTTATTATTGCTAGTAGGCCGAGTCGTTACAAATTTTTATCGGCTCTATTTAAGCAACACTTCCGGAGAAGATAAGCCCAAAAAGGTTTTAGGAGGGCAATAGAACAGCTCAATGCTCTTTAGCTTTACAGGTCATTTTACAAGCTTTAACATATTACAAACCTGGGAAAAAGTTTTTTAAAAAAAAAAAAAAAAAAAAAGAACAAAAAACAGAAAAGTGAAACACAATGTAGAACTACAATATTTCAGATCCCTTTCAGAAGGGCTCGACAAAATGCAGTTCCACTCTGTTGTTGTCTTCATTTTTCTTTCATATTCACATGTCTCAGTTTTTGTTGTAGAGTTCTAACACCTCTCAAATATTCTGTAGAGTTTCTCCAAAGAAGCAACCTGTTTCAAATCACACAGTAAGAGTCAATAGGCCTACATAATTTAGGCAAAATTTAGCAAAAAAAGGAAGGGAAATTGGAAAATATGTCCTGGAGTACACAGAAAAAAAAAAAAAAAAAAAAAGGAAAATCGAGATCCTCTACATTTTAAGCTTAAATTTGTCCTCTGCAATTTTGTTGCAATCATAACTTTTCCTTCAAAATCGACACTAAGGCACAAATAAGAAGTCTAAAAAATTGCATACGCAGCTGATACATGGCAATTATGTGGAGCACGTACAACAAGAAACTTACAAAAGGAAGCGATTGCAAAGAAACAGGGACCCAATTCTAACAATTTAAAGGTTGAGGAGCAAAGTGAAACTGTGTAAGAGGTTATGGACTACCAGTCTGATTTCCCATTTGAAAATTACCTAGTTATTAGTTGCATTCATGTTCAACAAAGGAAAAAAAAAAGAGCAGTTAGCAAGACAACAAGTAATGTATAAGTAAAACTGATCAAAGGGGCACTAACAACTATTCTTGTTTTCCTTTTACTAATCGAGTATCCAAACTGCTTCTCAATGTGGCAGAAGCACGAGTTTCAAATGGGCACTTCTGCTTTTGTGACTTTCTAGCTCATCTTGGCTTTCATAAGGTTCAGATTTGTTATCTTCCAAACACTTGGCTGCTTTTCGGAGTTGATGAGTTGCTCTAGATGCTAGACTAAACAGGCTCTAAAATCAGTATTACACACATTAAGTATTAAGTTAAGATTGAAAACAACCTGAATGAAAGTTCCATTTGTTGCCAATGATTTTGGAGGCTTGAGAAACAGCCTCATCGATGGGAATAAGACATGCTGAATGGTCCATTCACGCTGAGCCCATGCGGTTTCTGCCTCAGCTAGTAGTTCATGATCCACATCTTCTTCTTCTGTTGTTTAATTCAAAACTCGCAAGGTCAAATACGGTTACACGAAACGAAACAATTCTGCTTAATTTTTATTGAATCCAACTTCTTAAAGTTACTTCCATGTTAACGGCACGTTTGACCAGCTCAAGTTTTTGGAATAGTATTGTTGAGTAGAGCTTATGGAAGAAGCAGTAATAGGTATTTTATCTAAATCCTCCTAAACAGCTTTGTGCAACAGCAAAGCCAGAAGAGCTTTGTGCAACAGCAAAGCCAGAAGCTTCAAATCAGAGCTTCAACTTTCGCATCGTAGAAGCTTGTTCAACTTCTTGCCACAGCAACGCAGCTCTAGACTTTTTGTTTGTCAAATGCCTAACTGTTGCTTAAAGAGTTGAAATTGCACTAAACATGATTTGGATTAAATTTTCTTTTTTTTTTTTTTTTTTTTTTTTTTTTTTTTGCATATGCCCCTACAAATATTTGAAATTGTACAAATACCCCAATATAGCTGGTATTCGCATGCGTACCCTGAAAATAAGATTTATTTCGATTCATACCCCAGCAAGAGTATAATGCAACATTGCTTTTCCATAAGCATACCCAGCAGGGGCATGGATGCAGATACCAACTTTGCCGGGCAGTTTGTGCAATTTTGCATTGTTGCAAAACAAAACAAAAAAAATACTTCACTTTCATCAGTTTGTTGTATTAAATTAGCCACAAAATTACTGCATATTTTCTATATAAAGCTAAAACAAATTTTATATAGATCATGTAGAAATATCATTTACAATGTCTAATTAGCTTACCTGAATTAGTTAATCTATTCTGTGTATCTTCATCAGTTGACATCTTGTCCACGTTTTTCTTGTAGTGTTGAATCCCATCTCCTGATGGATTTGGCAAGAAAGGAGGATGCACGGCATAGAAATTCCCAAGAACAGCAGATACAGTTTGGAAGCATTCTTTCTCATTCTCCCAATCAACCTATATAGTTGATTTAGTTTCATATTTGCCACAATATTATTATAAATATAAAACATACAGAGTGAATAATTTACTAGTTGCAAACACAGATGAAACTAATTTGGTTTTTTTAAAAGGACACTTTTTTTTTTTGTCTTTTTGCAACTTCAGCCCGTAATTCAAAACAAAGGACCAAATTACCCCCTCATTACATGACCACAATGCACACTTACGAAATGATCCATACACAGTTTTGTACTACATTGCATAATATTGATGTTGAGAATGGCATATTAGATTATTCAAACAATGCATTAAAATCCCATAAGAGTGGAGGCATGGTTTGCTCGCAAAAGTTGAGCAGTGGACTGAAGGTGCCAAAACAGAAATCATCGCGTTATTTTAGAAATCGAAAACTGGAGGAGAAAAATAAGTACGGCGATGCCAGATAGAGCAATCAAGGAAATTTAGAACTGTCTGATATGGCCTTTAAAATATTTACTGGCCCAATGAAATTCAAGGATCACTAATATCATTTTTTAGAAAGATGAAAAAAAAAAGTTTTAACAAAAGTCCTAAAAATTACAGCATTTACTACCAAATTCTTTCTTAAAAGTTCGTTAAATGCTGGAAGTTTAAATAAACAACGAAAGAAGAAGAATAAATAATAATTATAAGACCAAAAATAAGATAGAGAACATACATCATTCCCCAAACTCAATAGAAATTCAGGAAGACGATCCATATCAGGAGTGTGCTGGTCGAGTATAACCGGAAGTCTCATCAGATTTCCGTCTTGATCAACGTTTATACAAAAATATTCCTCCAGCAGCTCGGCTTTTTGCTTGAGAAGCTCAGTGTTCATCTGACACAAAAAGAAAAAAGAAAATGAACCCTCAACATCTTTCACGTAAGCAAACCACAATTACATCCTAGAAATTTGACTATTCCAACTGAATAATTTATTTGAAATTGAAAACTTGACATGGACCTAAGATGCTGAGTAGGACAACAGAATTCAAAATTTCACTGACTTTCTTGTCTTAGATATTACTTAGTAACAATTTCACATATGTGAATTAGAAAACCTATAGTCATAGTTCTCAGAATGATCATTTATGCCAATAAATAAATGCAGACAACATAAGCATGGTGCACAGGCTGATGTGATGCACCATGTGTAGGAAATAAATTCTCCAATGTAGCAGGATTGGCCACTTGCATCAACACCAATTTATATAATTGGTGTTTTCTGTTTTCATCTACGCCACTGGAAACATGC
Organism: Tillandsia fasciculata; assembly: GCA_029168755.2. NCBI lineage: Eukaryota > Viridiplantae > Streptophyta > Magnoliopsida > Poales > Bromeliaceae > Tillandsia > Tillandsia fasciculata. Next base: position 158,886 of record CM054943.1, read on the forward strand.
AGAACTTTGCAAACACCCCTGAAAAGTGCACCAAACTTTGTGTATGTGCACCTAAAAACTGTATTTATTTGCATTCCTGCATTTACAGGAGGTATATGCAAAGACATTTTTGCATATATACCCAGGCAGGGTAACACCTGCAAATAGCAAAGTTTTAGGGGTACATGAGTAAACCCATTTTGCATAATTTCGCATATTTGTAAGGTCATATATGCAAAATATCCTGTAATTTAACTTTTTTATAGATCGAAAACTGGCAGGTTAATATATCCATCAGTTTATAATTTAAGCAAGCAGATTCAGTGTTAGAAAGGGAAAATGATAAGTTGTGAAGGGAAAAGCAATTACTTCTGAAATCTTCTGTTTCAGATCATCATTCTCATCCGCAGGGGATTCCAAGTCTTCTTCTTTAAGTGCCATCATTAGCAAATCCTGAAGTGGAGCTGGTTCACTGAGTTGGATGGCATTGAAATGTGCAAATCGGCGTATTACTTGCTGGTACATGAGTTCTTTACTGATATGAAAGAAAAAGGAAAAATAAATTGCCATTAAATGGAACAAGTTTAGAAAATAACTATCATTAAATAGAACAAGTTCAGAAAAGAGTTATCATTATATAGAGAAAAAACTAATATTATATATATATATATATATATATATATATATATATATATATATATATAACGAGAACAAGTTTAGATAACAATTATCCAGATTGTGATTTTATAATCAGTTTGTTGGAAATTGATGTGAAAAACTAAGGATCACTTACCAATGTATTCCCACAAAACTAACTTATTACTTATCTGACTCAGTAAAATCTGCCTGAAAAATGCAGTATCTTGAAAAATTACACATCTGTTAAGTTTGCCAGTCAATTGATTTCATGGGTAGAAGCAGTTTTCATTAAGAAAAGTTCATTTTGTAAGATGGTAATTATAGTGAGTAAGAGATTATATACGTAAAAAGTTAAGTTTTAAAGGGCTGCATATAAAATTCAGATTTAAGCTAATATATATGTAAATCAATGCAGGGATGGTTACCTAAATATCTAGAGCACTGATGAAAGCTGAAAATGGATTTAAAGAGAAGAGCAATAAGGTCAAGCACCGACCTCACATTTACCACATTAACAAGGTACAGTAGTGTATTGTGTTGAAGCAAAGCGAAAACATCATCAGCAAGCCCAATATACGTGCAGTTCTTAACAATGTCCAAGAGACCTATATAAACAGCATGAGATATCAATCTTTAATAGATTCGATGAAGCCAATCTAAGGCATGGTAAGATCTAGATGAGGCTCATGTTTGACATGAACTCACCAGAGTGAGTGTTAGAATCAATTTCACTAAGAAGCTCATGGATGCTACTTAAGTCAGCAGATTCCTTGGGATTCCTTCTTGATCTCACAGCATTTCTTGCAGATGAGGATTAAAGGTAAATAAATAACAATCCTAAAACAATTATAAAGGCTAGTTAATTACATATTTAATTACTTAATTCCCTATTTCATCCTTGAAACACAATCCCAAGTTCAATTACGTCCTTTAAGAGTTTCAATCGTAAAGGTTAAGCATTGTAAAGTTTACTCCCTGTAACAAGTAAGTCCTGTTAGTCTATAGTCTAAAACACGCTATGTCAACATACTTCATTGCCAGACCAACCTTAAAAAATTAAGCATCTGTAAAGTTTGCTCCCTGTAATAATTAAGTCCTGTTAGTCTATAGTCTAAAACACGCTATGTCAACATACTTCATTGCCAGACCAACCTTAAAAAATTAAGAATCTGTAAAGTTTACTCCCTGTAATAATTAATTCCTGTTAGTCTATAGTCTAAAACACGCTATGTCAACATACTTCATTGTCAGACCAACCTTAAAAATTTGCCATGTCAGCAAACTGTAAAGATGAAGCAAAACCATTTTACAAATGTTCGAACAATAGAAGTTGGTTTGCTTGTTAGGTGGAACAAATTGTAGGAAAGTTGTTAAAACTGAAACTTTAGGAACATAACTGAGGTAATAGTAATCTGTAAGTAACTAAAATTTCAAGGGATACATAACAAGAATACAGGTTCCAAAGGCATATACTTGTAAATAGAAGATTTTGCGATGTAAAAGCCCAATTTTTGTAATAAGTTTGTCGGTTGAATAATAACGTTCACTTCAGCATACTTTAGCATATACAACCACAAGGGAAGTAGTGGAGCAAATAATAAGGTTATGAGGAAGTTACAACTGAATAACATATTATACCTCACAGAACCAAGGTCAGATTTCTTTTCATCCTGTGAGCATGATCCATCTTTCCAGTAGGCATGCAACCTTCCAAATGGATCGCGTGAATCTGTTCTTACCATTTTACTTACTGGAACTTTTTGAGATTTTACACCTACAAAATCAGAGTTGTCAGAATTAATAATATGATATGTCTAAGAAAAATGTAACTGCCACATCATAAGGGCATGTTTGCTCTTAGACAAAGCTTTTACAGAAGTGTTGTTTGAGTAAAGCTATTCAAAGAGGCAATAACAACTAATTAAAATCAACTGGACAGATTGCTGCAGCAGATATAGATGCTTCAAATGGAACCTTCCACTTTTGAGGTCCCAAAACTCACTTTAGCTTCTCGTTACAAAAAAAGCTCCAAACTATCTGTTAGCTAAACTCCTAGTTTACCAAAGCTTCTGTTTTCTGGACTAAGGAAGCTGTTGTAATTACTTTGGAAAACATAACTGCTACATACTGTTCAAGTAATCTAATGAACAAAAGGCGACAGCAGAGCATACCAGGTGAGGACGTGTTACAATCGGTATCTTTCCGTGAATTAAATTGACTTGCTGATGACGAACTTACAGCCTGTGATGAGCATTAGAAATTAGCTATAGAAGGAAAAATTAGCACATAAATATATAATAAATTTCAAAGAAAGATTCTCAATATACAGGAATTGATCTTTTCCTACCAGCCAAACAAATGTCAAACTCTACATACAATATAATCTAGCAGGTAGTCCAATTTTCCAACAATACAATAAAATTCTTAAAACTTGTAAAAATGCTATAAGAAATTAAAGACAAATTTAAGAGTCAAAAAGGTTTGATAGAAAAATTTAGCAAATACTACTACTTTGATCAATTTGACAGTAACCCTCTGGAAATTGATATAACATTCCTAATGCAGGCAAACTTGAGCAAAAGGCAAGCCTGCATGAGACCTAGAATACAGTTCGTGATTGTAGTGCTCTACCTTGTCGTCCCAATAGAAGGAATGCGATAAAATCTATTTATGGACTATGGAGAATTATTCACCTCTCAGCCAATGTGTAAACCAAAGAGGATTTGAATCCAGACTACCACTCAAACTAACAACCAAATAATCATATTCAGAAAAAAAATAATTTGTATGACGACTTAAGGTTTTTCTCCTGTTGCAGAGAAATCCCATCCTCAAGGTGGAAGCTTCGATTGAAAATGTTCTAAGTACTACCTGCAGCTTTAGCATATTTCATGATGGTGCTGGTTGAACAAAATTAGGGACAAGCCCTCTCTTTATATGAATTCACCATAATGTTAGAGCTACTGGAAAGATGTTTTACTGCCAGTAGAGTTTGAAAGATGTTTTAATGGTAGTGGTATTTGAAAGATGTTTTAATGCTAGAGTTAGTTTTCTATATTATCAAACCAAAATACAACAGATTTCTTTACCGGAAAGGAAATGTAGGCTTACAATTGCTTCGAGAGGGCTATCAAACCAAAATACAACAGATTTCTTTACTGGAAGGAAATGTAGGTTCACAATTGCTTCAAAAGGGCGAGCGAAGTAATATGAATCTATTAATAAATTACCTGAATCTGAAATATCCTTGTGGTGTTGGAGTTCATCAACTTTGACTCTATGGCATTTTGAACGGTATCAATAAGACTCTCTTGATTCAAAAGGCCTACCTGCAAATTGGCAAATGGATAAATGGCAAATTAACCAAGAACGCTTTTCTTTAATTAGGATTTAGAACTGAAAGGATAATACATTACTATTCTACAATTAAAATATAGTGAGAATAAGGAGATTCTATGCAAAATAATCCATTTACCTAAACACCCCTTCACACTTTGATTTTTCAAACATATTGCTCTAAGTATTCTTAATAGAAATGACTTTAATTAAGTTCAGAAGTCATCCAATTTATAGCAGAAGTTGGTTCTGAATTAGAAAAATGTTTTTAAAGAGGGGCATTTATCCAAGTACATGTGTATCCATCTAAAACTAAGTTTTCAAATGGCATATATAATTATTCAGATGATAAATAAGTATTCATATGTAAAAAGCTAACTTTTAAGGAGAATGTAATATGAAAAAAATCACTTCAAGAGAGATCATTGTTCTACAGATAATAATCTCTTTGCTATTCCATTTTCCACAGATAATTTTTGTTCCATATAGATTTCCAGCAGCATACCTCTCTTTTAGTTGGATGCATGTTCACATCTACATGCTCAGACGGAAGATCGATTGACATGTAGATGAAAGGTTTTGATGCCTTAGGCAATGTTGCAGCATACACTACTTCTATAGCTCTCTTCAAGGCAGTGCATTCGACCAACCTGCCTGAAAGAAAGATTTTTCTGAGGCATAACCAAATCACTCAACCTCCAACATCAAGAGAGAGAAATATTACTTTTTTTCTGCTGCAAATAAGCATATATATCAAAATTTTCATATTAACTAAATCATTTTGGATTCAAAGATATGAAATATCTTGACGTACTAATTTTGCATACCATTGATAAAGAGTATCATCGTTGTCTTCTTAGCTATATAATTGGCATTTGAAATTAAGCCCTCCATCTTGAAAATTGATCGAGCAGGATTATCATCAGAAACAGCAATTTCCATCAGATCACGAGCGACAGAAGCACCATAGACAGCTCTGACAGCATCCAACCTTGAGCTTACAATCACAGTATGAACATCTGCTCTATTTGCGCCATGCTATATCCAACAGGAAGATAATGAAGAACAATAACACGAAATGAAATGAAACAGAATCACATTGGAGGTTTTACATATAAATCCCCACAACAAAAGATGATTTTGCAGATTGTATTTATTTAAATCTCTTAATCATCTGTGGTACTTCATGTATGAAAGCAACAAAAGAAGGCTGACCTTTCTGCACGAAAAGCTCACATCTGTATGATGTATAGCAAAGCGGCTAATCAAGTCTACAATCTTCGGGTAATCATCATTGGAGTTCTGCAATGTTTTTCTACGAGCAATCATATTGTAGAAAAGGTTTTCAACCTACACAAAAAACAAATTTCGATTCTCAGTCTCATATATCAAAGGAATCTTACATACGTAACCATGCAAAATAATGTATTTTAAGATATGATGCTGCAAAATCTGAATTGCCATATGTACCCCATGGTGTATGGTGTTTCTTCTTGTAAAAATATCATTAAATTGAGGAGTCACCCAATCTATTGAGAAAAGTTAGTTCTGTTTACGAATGACTTTTCTAAAGAGATGCATTTCTGTAAATTACAAGGATATATATATGTAAAAAATGAAGATTTTGTAGAGTATATATGAAATTCAAATTTTACAGGTTATATATATGTACATGCATAAGTTTGCAGGGGTAAATATGTTAATATTCTAAATAAAATACTGCAGCAAGATTCTAAAGAATGTGACAATCCAAATCAACTAAAACTCCCAACCATAATCTGTGTTCCTTTAACTGCAGCGCATGGCTTCGGTTCATGCTCCATCACACCATCTCTATACGATACCCTGAACGGAATAGAAAAATAAATTATTAAGTTCTAAATAAACAAGTAATATAGAATGCTAAAAACAGTCTAGAATTCAGTCCTATGTGCATTTACCTGTAACCATGCAATTGCCCTTCAGTTATTGTCGTCACTGTGACATGGCCGACGTAAGTCATGCTAGCCAAGGCTTCTCCTCTAAAACCCATTGATTTGATTGTTTGTAGGTCCTCAAATGCAGATAATTTTGATGTTGTGTGTCTTTCGCATAGTATAGGCAAGTCTTCATACTGTCGACACAATATGCAAACACAGTTAAGATAAATAGTAGTACTAGTTGTCAAGTCAACATTTCACGTAAGTACATAATACATCCAAATATTTGAAGTTTATACTCACTTTTTTTTTTAACTTAAATTAGTAAGTATAACTCTGCTTTCCTCTATGATCACAAATTTCACCAAAATACTCAATTAAATACATGAATAGCCTGGTTGAATGCTAGAATAACTTATCCAACAAACTTTGGAGTATGGTAAGTAATGCATATATCTGGAAAGATATGATTATCAGGACTTTTCAATGTCATAAGTCAAACTCCTATCTACAATCACAAAATGAAATTTTCATTCATCACAAGTTGTCCTATTACTTGTTAATGTATAACTTATTCCCAGATTCAATCAGAATTATAGGGAACTGTCGATGAATGCACAGTAAAAAACAATAAAAAATTGCCATATTCATATTATTTAAAAAGCAAAAAAAATTTACTTTCCACTACGGCATTGCTCCATAAGCTTGATAGATTAATCATATACATCCTAATTATCTTTATCTTATCATCTTCATTAACTTTTAAGTGTTCACACCAGAAAAATCAGCAATGTCTAGTTACATGATTACACCAAAAAGTGTACAACTAAAGAAAATAGATGAAACTACCAAAATTTACTGAGAAATCACATAAAATCCCATGAAAACACACAAGGCTCATGCTTTAACATACAGAACCCTACAAATTTGCTGTTGTCCTTAATTAGAGCATTAAGACACAAGAAATTCTGCTAAGATAAAAATACATGAGACTCCTTCAGCTATACGTCATTTCGAAATAGGGACTTTATTGATACCTTCATTAAATTCTTATTTTTAAATTTCAATTATTCTAGTTCATTAAATTGGCACTTTTGTTAAATTGAGTAGCTCTATTAGCTGTTAGTTATTAATTGTTCTGGTTTTATCGGCTAAAAAGTAATTCAAACTGTAAAATCTATTAAATTTGTTTAAATTATCAATTGATTTGATAATGCACTTGACTAAAATCGCTCAATAAAGAGGTAATAGAAAAGGTACAGTTAAGGGCGCCATTTCAAAATCCCGTTTTAACCTTCTACTAGATTGAACACCACGCATCGCATTCTAACCAGCAGGTATAGGAGATCGATTTGGAAGATGGTTAGGGTTTCGTAGGGGTTAGTTTTAGGGTTAGGGTTAGGGTTTTGTGTACCTGGATGCCATGGCCGTTGTCGGAGACCTGGATGAGCTTGAGCCCCCCGTCCTTGACGACGACGGAGACGGAGGATGCGGCGGCGTCGAGGCAGTTCTCGACGAGCTCCTTCACCGCCGACGCCGGGCGCTGGATCACCTCCCCCGCCGCGATCCGGTTCACCACCGCCTCCTCCAGCCGCCGTATCCGCGGCGGCTCCACCCTAATCTCCTCCTCCTCCGCCGCCGCCTCCGCCGCCACCGAGGGCTCGTCGTCGGTGTCCATGGCGAGAGAGAGAGAGAGAGAGAGAGAGAGAGAGAGAGAGAGAGAGAGGAGGAGGAGGAGGGGGCGGGATTTGCTTAGGAGAGAGACATAGAGCTTTTATAGTGCTAAGTATCCATTTTGGTCCTCGTACTATAATATGAGTCGCAATTTGGTTTTCCAAATTATCCAATCCTTTCAGCATATAATCCTAAGTTTTTACTGTAGGATTGAGCAACGAGAAGTTCCAAACCACGTTCAACAAACAGTCTAACAGAGAAAGCATATGTATCAAGGCTTCCATTGGCAAAGGTAATTTTTTACAAAAATATATACCTGATTATGAAAATATAAAAATTATTTGGACTAGCTTGCAAAATTATGTTTTTTTTTCCTTCCTATAAATTCCACACCGAAGTAAAAACCTCCTCTCTCTTCTTTTTTTTTTTTTTTTTTTTTTTTTTCAAGTACGGTCAAAACCTCCTCTCTCTCTCTCTCTTTTTTTTTTTTTTTTTTTTTTTTTTTTTCCACACCGAAGTAAAAAACCCTCGCATTCTCTTCCACATCTCTTTGCTTTCGAGCTCTCTTCGTCTTCGTCCTAGGGTTTCTAATGGACCAAGACTACAAGAATCTCGCCCCGGCCACAATACCGCCGCCGCGGCCGGAGACGAAGGCCGGTGATCGATTAATCAAAATGCGTGAATCTCCGAACCAACCATTTGTATGTGTATCTCTCTCTTTGAATTGTATGATTATTTGCATGATATCGATCACGGTTTTTATAGATAAGTTTATTTTAAAATTAAAATTTTGAAAAATTGAATAATCAATTCGCTTAAATTTGTTTTTAGAAAACAACGTCATCATAAAAAGATTCATTAATTAAAAAAAAAAATATTGAAAATTATGAACATCTTGACTATAGAATATGGGTATGGCTAAATCATACCACCACCACCAACACTAGTCTAAGTAGATTTTTTTTTTTTCTAATTAATATATGTTAGGATTTGATTATATTTGTAGTTGAATCCTAGTTGGATTAAGATTAATATTTAAATCTTAAAAAGATAAGTTTGTTAAGATTTAAATATTAATTAAAATAAAAATCTATTTGGACTAGGATTTGGATAACTTTTGATGTAAGCTATAAATTTAAGCACTGTTTGGTTGGGGGATAAAGGGGGAATAACCCCTTTATCCCCCAATTCTTGTCAAACAAGAGGCAAAAAAGTATAGGGATAAAAGTTTAAAATATTCTCAGCTTAACGAGTTATTTCAGAATAACTCGTTAATTTTTATTCCACCTTCCCCCTGGAATAAGGTTTATACCTAGGGGCAATGAATGTAATTTTTTTTTTTTATTTTTGCTTTAGCTTATCTTCCTATTTGAGACTATATTTACTAAAATATATTATTTACTAATTTTATTTAATAAAATATATTATAAAATATAAAAAATTATTTTATATTTTGTTTACTAATTATGTTTATTAATTTTGTTTACTAATTATTATTTACTAAAATATACTATAAAATATAAAAAATTATTTTATTTAGGTAAGATATAATTTATTAACAATTAAATTGTTATTTTAATTAATTTATAATAATTAAAATTAATTTATATATATATAAGGTAAGGGCAAAATTGGTATTTTGATAAAAAATATATCATCTCTTTTCATTATTCTCCACTATCCCATAATTTTAACTAAACAAAAAAAATTTTATTCCAGAGAATACCAACTTTTCAACCAAACGCAATTTAACTTTTATACTTGATTATCCCGAAATAGCAAGCTATTCCAGGTATAAAAAAATTTATACCTTTTAAATTTATACCCGAACCAAACGGGGCCTTAAGGTGGTGTTAACGTGATCACACCCATAGAGGCGGTGGTTATACAAACGGTGGTGGTAATACCCATGAAGGTGGTGGGGGATAGGATTTAGCCACACCCATATAGTGGTATCCATACCTATGGTGATGGTAACACCAAGGAGGTGGTGGGGGCTAGGATTTAGCCACACCGATAGTCACCAAGGAGGTAGGGGGGGCTATGATTTAGACACACCCATAGTCTTCTAGATTTATAGAAGACGAGAGAAAAAAGAGAGCCATAAGTCTTCTAGGTTTAAAGAAGACGAGAGAAAAAAGAGAGAAAAGAGAGAAGTCTTCTAGGTTTATAGAAGACGAGAGAAGGGTGAGAGAGATGGGCTAGGGTTGAAGCTACTCTATTGCAGAAGAGAAATCTGTGTAATCGGTGTAATTCTTCTCTTGGTTAATAAATCTTATTTCACCCGCATATTTTCTTGTATTGGTTTTTCTTCTCTTTGTGGTTGTATTGGTTCCAGTTTTGTTGAGAGGACGGGTTTATGGTAAAAATCCGATTTGACGTTTTCGCTGCGGAATCCCAACTCTAGACGGTACCAGAGCGGATTGCGGTATCGAAGCGGGTTGCGGATTCAGCGAATATGGTACCGGGGCGAGTACCGAATTTTTCCAACAATATTTAAATCTAAATAAATCTATCTCCAATAGATTTAAATATTAATCTTAATCTAGATTCAATTACAAATCTAACAAGATCTTAACATTTCAATTTGAAGAAAACTTTGTTCCATCTTCGCCATATGTCTTCTTCAATGTATAAGTTTTATTTGTATGATCAAGATCTGATTCCAAAGACTATATGTTCTACTGGTAAATTCTGTTATTGTTTTCGACGATGCATGTGAATGATGGAATTCGGACATTGGATACTAATACTGTTATTTCCAGAATATGCGCAATGTATCTAGCTCGTTAGGCCTAAGCCTTACGAAGAATCGATCGTTATTGGATGTGATTCAGAGGGGCTTTGATGGTCAAGCAAACAGGGAGAAGGGAAAAGCGGTGTTAGCCGACGAAAACACCAAAAAGTTGAAAGCTTCAAATTTCCCCGCGAAAAGATTGACGATCGGGGATTGGTCGGTGAGTAAATCTGCATTCGAACACCTTTTAAGTCCATTTAATTGATACATGTTTTATGTTATATATATATATATATATATATATATATATATATATATATATATATATATATATATATATATATATATATATATATATATATATATATATATATATATATATATATGTGACTCTAGGAAATTGTGTCATCTCTTTATGGCCACTCGCGATATTTGAATCGAGCGTTCTAGATCATCAGAAATCTTATGTCACTTGGGAATCTTTGTAGTGGTTAGCTTATAATGCAGTGAATTGTTGTACTATGAGCAGTTTTCAGCAATATACGAGGGAGATTTGGTGGCGAAAATCTACTTTGCAAAGCGTAAGCTTGTATGGGAAGTACTCGACAGTGGCGGTCTAAAGAAGAAGATAGAAATCCAGTGGTCTGATATTTCTGCTATCAAAGCAACTTGCCCTGAAGATCGACTTGGAACCTTGGGCGTAGTAGTAATATTTTATAAAAGACAATATCTAGTATTTGAATACATACATATATATATATATATATATATATATATATATATATATATATATATATATATATATATATATATATATATATATATATATATATATATATAAAATAAATTTTACGTTCTAATAATATTTGATTGCCTTTCTCAGTTGGCGAGACGTCCTCTCTTCTTTAGAGAAACTGATCCTCAACCTAGAAAGCACACCATATGGCAGAATACCGAAGATTTTACCGGCGGACGTGCAAGCACGTATAGGTATATTTTATATTTTGTTGTCATGTTTTGATGTCTGTCAGTTACTCCTATTCTTTTTATTCTTTATGGAATTTTTATCTGATCGGACAATACGAGCATTTCTTTATCTTTTTCTTTATGAATTTGTTTGTGTAAAGTGAGTTTTTAAATCCTTACATGCAGGAAGCATTTTCTAGAGTGCCCCTCGAGCTTGTTAAGCAAGAACTTTAAGAAGCTTATCCAATACGATCGACAGCTTAATTTGCTAAGCCAACAACCAGCTTCCATATTGGATTCTCCTGCTGAACTGCAACCCCTCATTTTTGAGGATCAAGTTGAGACGCAGATATGTAGTGATCCTAACATTCTGAATAACTATTATGCGCACACCTCTATCTTAGCTGATCCTCAGTTGTTTGGAAGCACTTCTTCAATGCTTCAAACTGGAACTAATCTTGGAGAGGCATCATCAGGATTTGTCTCACAAGAAATTACTCTACTACCATCAGGTAATGTTTACTTGGCTTCGCCATTGTGAAAGTGAAAATGTCAATATCAATGTCTTAGTTTTAGTATACTTGCAGCTGAACTTCATTTACCATGACTAGTGTTATTGGTATTTGCCAAATTAGAATACAATCTCCAATATTTCGTATTATTAAGAATATGAAGTATGTTATTCCTGCTTTTATAGTAGTATTTGAGCACGCTTAATTGCCTCATATGCGAACAACGACAATCACTGACTATTTTCATTCTGAGTACTTTGATTTCCTCAGGACTGCCTCTTTTTTCCGCAACAAATATCCAAACCGTCGAGGGAAATATTTTCGGTGAAATGCAATATTCGTCGAATCCTAATTTTTCGGGCCAATATAATGTGAATTGGCTTCAAGGATCAGTACAATCGGACGATTTCGCGAATCAAAACAATCATTTCATTTATGAACAAACGGACTCGGGCGATCCATCTTCAAACAATGAAATGATGGACTTTATCATTCAGTGCCTTCTTGATGATACCCAAGATGTTCAAATGGCCTTCGACGAGACGCTTGTCATGGCTATGGTTGATCAGCTTCATCATCTAATTCAAGACCCTACCTCAACCCCCGAGACAACGAATATCGATGGCACAAGTACAACGACCCCTAAAGAAGAAGAAGAATCTTATGGGGAATTACTTACTCAAATTCCTCGAGTAGCCTCGATGCCTCGAATTTTCAGGACAACATCTGAAGACTGACATAACTTCTGGCAAGTCATTTAGAAATTTATCTTGTAATAGTTAGTATGTCTTTCAATAGATATAGATTTTGTCACTTAGTTTTTGAATTTTGGCTTAGGAAAACAATTCTTTGGTTCTTTACTTCTTTATAGATAGTGGATGCACTCGTTTTGGAGAATTATGAATACAAATCTTGTAAATAGATTTTGAATCTAACCCAACTCTAACTTAGATTTTTTTTTTTTTTTTTTTTGGTTTGGTTTAGTTTATAGAGAGAGAGAGAGATTGCACATACATTTTGAATTTATAGAATTACATCTTGTATATTAAAGATACAGTACTTTACTATAATGAACACTTTATTCTCCTGATTTTTTTATTTATAGTGGATTATTATTATTTAACTCTATTTTTTAGAGTATAGTTTAATTATTATTATTTTTTTTGTATACCAAATACTTTATAAGATAATATTTCTACGAGTATAGTATATTTTAACTATACTATGTTTTTAGATGTATTCAAACGGAGCTTTAGTTTAAATTGAGGAACACACAAACAACAATACTTTTGAAGGCTCAATCGTGTCCGCTTCATATTTTGTTTTATTTGCATTAGGATTCTACTATATATATTATCATACCTTTTATTCCAAGATTAATAAGTGTTCATATTATATATTAGAACGAAGGAAAAAAAGAGTTAATTAAGTGTATATATATATATATATATATATATATATATATATATATATATATATATATATATATATATATATATATGAACAAATTAATGGTGCTTTTCTAGGACAAGAGGATCCATATATGCATGTATTAATTATGTAAGATAAATTAATCCACTATATGTTAATTGTTTATCATTTTATTTATTTATTATTTTTTTTTTTTTTTGTGAATCCCTCATTAAAAGAATAATTAACTAAACTAAAAAAAAAAAAAAAAGTTGATGATGCACAACAAAGCAAAATTGTTTTTTTTTTCAAATTTCAAAAATATCAATTTTCTTTTCTTTCCTTATATGACAATAGCAGTTAGACAACGATAAAAAAAAATATATATATATATATATAAAAAAACTTCCACTTAAATATAAATTTTAATTAATCATTTATAATTTTTTTACTTAAATATAAAATAAAACATTAGTAATAACCCTCAAAAAAAAAAAAAAAAAATGATCTAATACAAAACAACCCAATATTAATCTTAGCATTCAGAATCAAATTTTGAAAATTTTTATAGTGGTAAAAGGTTGGGCAAAAGACTTGGTGATTGATACTCCAGACCCCGAATTCTAGTTTAGTTGTTTTATCTTTCCAACTAAATTTATTTCAGTAATAAACAAATAATGTGTAAATATGAAAACTATTTGGGCCATGTTGCAAAATGGCACTCTATCGATTAGTCGAAATGCAGTGTATCTCTATTTTTGAATTGTACGATTATTTGCATTATATCGATCATATTTTTTATTACAATAAAAATATGTTTGCTTTAAAATCAAAATTTTAAAAAATAACCAAATCAAAATAGTACATAGTTTAGGTAAGTTTAATTTTTTCTTAAGTTTAAAAAAAAAAATTAATAAAATGTATAGAAAATGACCTTATATTTTTTTATTGGGAATCTGGTACTCTACCAAATTTTATGAATTCGCAATCCATTACAATAAGGACTCGTGTTGAAATTCCACGACAAAAATATCAAATCAAATTTTTACCATAAATTCGTGAAACCGACACCATCATTAAAAAAAAAAAATTAAAATATAAAATATTGATGAAAAAAGATTCATTAACTAAGTAAAAAATTATACAGACTCTTTTTTTATAATAAAGTAGTTTCAACTCGAGTCCTCTTTATAAATCTCTCTTACTTCTGTCTCGTCTTTTATAAACCTAAAAGATTTTTCTTCTTGAACGCATCTGTGCACCATAGACTAATTAATATTTAAATCTAAATAAATTTATCTTCAATAAATTTAAATATTAATCTTAATCTAATTAAAATTCAACTATAAATCTAACAAAATGCTAATATTTCAATTTGAAGAAAACTTTGTTCCATCATCTTCGATGCATGTGAATGATGGAATTCGGACGTTGGATACTACTACTGTTATTTTCAGGATATGCACGATTGACCTACACCTTATGAAGAGTTTTAAGTTGTTCGTATATTTATCCCTTCATGAAGAGTTTTATTTTTATTCCTATTGTTAATATTCATTAGAAAAATATATTTAATAATAAATTAAATATTAAATTTTAATTAATTTGTAAGATAAATTTATTTTTTTATTTTTTTGGATATTTTTTGACTATTCTAACGATTAGGACTTTTGAATGAATATATTTGAAAGAAAAAAAATTGACATTTAAGACTTTTGAAGAGATAAATATAAAAAATTAAATTTTATAGGAATATATTTGCTATTCAATATGTTTACAGAAAATTGTATGAAATAAATCATAATTTTAATATAAATTTTTTAAAAATTTGTATACAAAATTTAGTATTATATATATATATATATATATATATATATATATATATATATATATATATATATATAAAATTGAGCTCCAATGTTTGTAAAAGCACCAAGTTATTTGTGCTTGTGAATTTTTTACCCTTGAATGTAGGAATGTGCGGCTAGGATGATAGTAGGCCCCTTAGATTTAGTGGGTAATTGGTGAAATAGTATGATCTAAGGTATAGAATTAATCAAATGGTTAAATCTAGCCGTAGAAAACTTACAAGCACTAAGGCACCAATTGCTTGATGCTTGTACAAGCACAATAGCCACTCTCTCTCTCTCTCTCTCTCTCTCTCTCTCTATATATATATATATATATATAATTAGGCTACAATACTATCGATAGCACCAAGTTATTGGTGCTATCAAGTTTTTAGCCGTTGGATGAAAAAATATGCGGTTGAGATTATACTGGTCCCCTAGGGTTTACTAGGTGGTTGGATAAATAGTAAAAATCTTAGGGGATCACTATAATCACAACCGCATATTTTTTTATCCAACGGCTGAAAACTTGATAGCACCAATTATTTGGTGCTATCGATAGTATTCTAGCCGTACTCTCTCTCTCTCTCTCTCTCTATATATATATATATATATATATATATTGAAAAAAAAATAGCAGACTAACTGCAAGAAATAAAAAGCAATTAAAATTTACCAACCACTTGCTCCAGGGAAAGTTGGTAGGACTTACTAAGGGCAGTAGGAGTTAGAGGGAAAGCATTTTGGCTTGTCTTTGGACACCAGGCTAAAAAGTTAAAAACCCCAGTCCAATGGGCCCCCCAAACTAGGAAGTATATGGGCCGACCTCGGCCCATAACCTGCTCATTTCATCCTTCTTTTCCCGCCAAAATCCAACTCATTTTCCTGCCAGATCGGCCTTGGGGGACTTCGGCAATGTGTTCGGTCGGAGGAGATGAAGGGGAGAAGAAGAGAGCCTCGGGGAGAGTGCAGGGGCAGTGGTCACGGGGAGAGAGAGAGAGGAGAGAGAGTAGTTGGGGGAGGGGAATGGAATATCCCCCGAGTTGTCCTGGGACAACCCGGTAAGGGGGGGATATCTCATTCCCCCCATCCCAATGTTGTTTGGGTACAAAAGGGGATATCCCCCTTTATACCCAAACCAAACGGTAGCTAATGCATCTGGCTCAGAGATAGAGATAATGATAACTTATTTAAAATAATTTTAAAAGTAAAACAAAAAAATTATTTTTAAATTTTTATTTTTTGTTGTAAAAAAATCTTTAGACGGAATGATTTAAATTTCCTGTCCACTCCTACACTTTTTAATATACTAAATTTTATTTTTTTTTTTAAAAAAAAACAAAACAGAGTCTTAAATTTTTTAAATTATTATAATTAAATTCTAAAGCAAAATTGATATGGTAAAGTATTCAAATATCCCTTAACAATATCTTTATATATTATTTATTTGTTAATAAATTTATATAATATTTTATTATAATTCTCCGGTTCGTACGGATTTACTTGATGTTAAACGAATATGAATTCAGATACGGATATAAAAAATAAAAATCAATGAATTTAGATTTTATTGTACCCGATCCAAATCTCCCGAATTGATTTTACGTTTTATCAAATATAATATCATATATATATATATATATATATATATATATGATATTATATTTAAATTTATATTTTAAAATTTTAGATTTAATGTAATATATTTTGAAATATTATAAAGAGAAAAAAATTTATTTCGAATTTGAATTTTTGAATTCGAATTCAAATTTTAAATTTTTAATCTACAGATTTAGATACAAATTTTTAAAATCTATCAGATTCGAATTTCAGATTTAATAGTCGAATTCAAATTCAAATTTTTATAAATCCGTCCGGAATCCTGACCTGTTGACATCCCTCCAGTTGCATCAACATTCCAGTTCTCATAATAAAAAAATTAATAAATATTAAAAAAAAAAATAGAAACATTATAAACATTTACCAAAATTTTCTCAAATTAAATAGCAAAGGGGTGAAGATAAAAAAAAAAAACTTCATACTTTAGGGACTAATTTGTAAATGACTTGTAGTTACAGTACTCTGTTACTTCAGTAATCATAGACATAATAATAAGGCAAAATTACAGAAAACTTTCCTGAAATATTTTGCTTTTTCATTTTGCCCCCTATATTTTAAAAGTCTATATTTTATCCCCTCATAATTACTGAAATATGCATTTATCCCCGCCGTCACCATTCCGTGAGTAAGCCGTCAGTTTTTTTTTAAAATATTATTGAATATACCCAAAATACCCTTCAAGAATGACGGAAAATAAGTCTAAACTCTTTTCTCTTCCTTCCATTACATTTTTCCTCCAATATAAGATAAAGATATTTTCGTCAATTTACCTCTTCCGTTAACGCCGTTGCCCTCTAAAGACAATTCGGTAATTATGAGGGGACAAAATATAAGCTTTTCAAAGATAAGGAAGCAAAGTGAAAAAATAAAATATTACAAAGAAATTTTCTGTAATTTAACCTTATAATAATAATAATAATAATAATAATAAGCCTGTGTAGTACTGTAATTTTACATTAAAATGTTTATTCTGAGAAGGTTTTTAATTTAACACTACTCAACTCAACTCTAACTCAACTCAACAACAATGAATTGTTTGCTACAACAAATCCATGCAAGGTGGAGAAACAGCATGTAGTTTCTAATTTGAAATAATTAGAATGGCACCCCCAGAAAAAAAAAAAAAAAAAAAAAAAAAAAGATTACAAGTTTTGAATTTGAATTTGATTTTTGATCAAGTTCGCGACATGGCGCGCAACCCACACAGATCCGGCCTCGGTGCAGCAGAAGCCGTGCGAGTGACCATCTCTCTCGATCGACAGAGCGATTCCTGGAGCGCGCCGCGAAACCTGTGATGAGACGAGGGAATTGAAATTATGAATTACGATTCGGCTATAAATTGCCAGCATCACATTGCGTTTCTCATATCTGACGCAAGAATTTAAGTATCCATCGGCACAGGCCGTATCCATCGTCAAGTATCGCGCTAGTAAAATATCAGCACGATACAGTCCCCGTGCCTATCGCACGGCTCAAAACCTCTTTTTTTTTTAAATTACTAAATAATTTTTTCAATAAAGTTCAAAATATTTAATAAAAATACATAATAAGTAATTAGAAAAAATAAAATTGCTAAAAAAATAAATATTTCGTGTCATTATGTGTCGGCAACCATATATTTTTCGTGATCAGTAAGTTTTCGGCATGACCCCGTGTCACGACACTTAAATTCTTGATTTGACGATGAAAATGACAGACAGAACAAATATGGCTTCCGATCTTTAACGGTAGATTGCGACGAACACAAACACTATGCCCAGTGGTTTCACTTTTCTCTTTTCCCAGTTTTGATGAGAAATTTAAGGATTATTTACAAATCTAAATAGTCCTCTAAAAAAAATATTTATAAAAATAGGCTCCGTAGTGTCAGGAAACCTAAATGCAGTAAACCATTCACCGCTTTCTTAAAAAGCGGTGAATGGTTCACCGCATTCACAAAATTTGTCATAGTCCCATGAAAGCGGTGAACCATTCACCGCTTTTAAAAACGGTAAATCATTCACCGCTTTTAAAAGCGGGTATGGTTTGTTGAAATCTAGTTTAAATAGAAGAAAATAATAGAATTACAAAAATACCCTTAATAATTTTTTTATTCGAGTTAGTTTTATTCTGTCAAGTAAATCTTTTAATTATTTGTTATATTGTTAATCAAAAAAATTGTTGATTGATTTATATTATACACGATCTATAGATTATTAGAATTTATGAGAAGTAAATCTTTTAATTATCTGTTATATTGCCATATTATGGTATTTATATTACATCTATCTATTCATATATATATCTATAAGAATATTTTGCAGGATGTAAATCGTATCTCTGTAAAATACTGTTATAATAGAATTTTTTTTAGAAATAATCTTATAAATTTTTATAATTGTAAAAATAGTTTTCTGAATTTTTTTTTTTATAAAATAGTCTTAAGCGGTGAATATTAAAAGAAGTGAACCATTCACTGCTTTTAAAAGCGGTGAATGGTTTACCGCTTTTAAAAGCGGTAAACCATTTATCGTTTATCGTTTTCATAGAACTTGAAATTTTCTGGAAACTTATGAATACGGTGAATGGTTCACCGCTTAAGACTTTTTGTAAAAAAAAAAAATCAGAAGACTATTTTTACAATTATAAAAATTTATAAGATTATTTCTAAAAAATATTCGAAATTTAAATTGATCAAATGACACAAAGATCAAATTATTAAGTTCATCTTTGATACCTCTAGATGAATTTGCAAAGTGGATATTGTAAAATTCATGGTAAACATGTACTGAGACTCCCTCAACTATAGGCAATTCTGAAAAAGGCCCCTGAACTTTACTTCACTTTTTTGTTAAGGATAATTAACTATATATTCCTCAAAACTTCTGAAATATTTGATATACCCCTACTTTTTTAATTTCAAATATACCCCTAGTATGTTTCTCCGTTATTCAAAAATAACCCTGTTGTTAGTACTCAGTAAGTCATCTCGGGTTAAAACCAGATTAAATTTCTACCAGAGTTAAAAAAAAAAAAAAAAAAAAAAAAAAAAAAAAAAAAAAAAAAATCAAAATACCTCTTTTACCCCTAATTTAAGGACAGATAAGAAAAATTGATGATGGTAGAATGGTATATTTGAAAGTAAAAAGAAGTCATAATACCTCCTTTTGCCCCTAACTTAAGAGCAAATAAAAAAGTTAGTGACGATAAAAAGATATATTTGAAAGGGCGAAATAATAATTTCACAGAGATAACGGTTATTCCTAACCGTTCACACACTCTATGGGTATATTTGAAAAAACTCAGAACGTTAAAAGGATATTTTTAATATTAACCTTCTAAACTGGGTAAATAAGAAAGTCCCATTTTGCCCTTTTAATTGGTCAAATTGAAATTTTTGTTAAATTTAGTGGCTGTAATATCTATTAGCAGTTAACTGTTCTGATTTCATTAGCTAAAAAATAATTAGAGCCATTAAATTCAATGGAATCGCCAACGAATTTAACAATCACTCAATTCAAAAGAAAAAAAAAAATCAAAAAAAAATTGAGGTGTCAATCAAAAACATAAAAGTTCGAGCCATTCCAAAATGGCTTATTGATGCGATCTTTTTTGTTTAAATTCTCGGGTCGGAAAAATAATTTGAAGTTCTAATGCCAAAATGCAATGGAATTCACAATGGTAGTTCTAATTTGAAGTAACTCGGTAAGGTATCGAGTTACTCACCTCTTCAAAAACGGATAACGGACCCCAATGATCGTCGACGCCAAATAAAAGCGCGATTTGGCTTTGTTTTCTTTTCATGAACTCCCAATCTGGCGCTTCCGAGAGCTGAAAGTTCAAAGATTAGAAAATTTAGCATGCAGTGCCAGAATATTCTGGAAGCAAATATATATTAGCTCAGAAAAATGAAGTTATATTTCACCAGGAACAAAATTTGTTCGAAGGTATGAGAAGGATCATTCCTAGTTATTATTCTGCTAATTACTTTGGAAAATGTTTAGGATAGTACATATTACCTTTCTGAACTCGGTCATTGCCATGAAGAGGACATTGCGCATCGTATGGTACTGCGTATTTCACAAACATCGGCACTAAATTAAACATACAGGAAAAGCGAAAGTTCTAATTTGAAACTTCTACTTCTACTGGGGAGATGATTCTGATGTAAAAGAAGCAAACAAAAGTGTTGGATAAAATCTTCGACGGCAAATTCGAAACCCTGGGTCGAGTTTAGGGGCAGAGTTTGTGCTTGACTGAAGGAGATTTTATTCGGCGAAGAGGATATAACAATTATTGTAATTTTGGTGATTGTCTACTTAAAATACCGGAGAGAGAAACTCACCTGCAAAAGGTGTTTGCAAGTAGCATCAATAGCTGCAGTAGACCATGATGGACCCAGAAATATTCTCACAATTACTCTTAAAACCCTAGCTGGAAGCGAACCAACCAAAGATGCGAAAGAACTAACGGCCGCACTAATAATAGAGGACCTAAGAGGTAAAATAAATAGGTAAGTAAAGCAAGTTTCAGCAAAGAGAAATAGTTTTTCTCATTATTTTGCATCGGACGGTGTTAATTCATTCGTCGATTCTATCATTACTCGTATCATGCGAGTAAATTAATTGCCTCGACGACACTACGTTGTAAAGGATCGATGTTAACCACATTCTACGTAATCCATCAGACTCGATATGTTTTATCAGCTATGATTGATCTGAATATGCACCTGTTAACCAAAAATCGATGAGTAGAATTCACAAGCATTTGTGTTCTACCTTTCTTTTTCTTTCTGAATAGGTTTACAAGAATTGCAATTACTAATTTAAAGAACCGACTCTTTGTGAACAAATGAATCTCGTGTTTGAGTTAGGATTTCAATCAATAGAAAATCGCCATTTAGCAGGGAACTAGTTTTATCAGTGCCAGAAAAAGAAGAATAGAAACCATACGAATCCCATCACGGCAAATATGAACTTAAATCGTTTCACATTATTATGACATATAAGCACCAAAGAATAGTAAGTAATATGAGCACCAAATAACAAATCACGCTGATTAAAGAAAAGTACCCGGCAATCATTCCGATTATGGCCTGTTTTTCAGATTCCATGTTTAGAGTCAAAAATGGATAAAGCCCTATGAAATATTTGACCTGAAAAATCAAGAAAATCTGAATCATTAAGCAAATGAGATATTTCTTAAAAAGAGAAAAAAAAAAAAAAAAAAAAAAACTTCATGTAGTTACCGATTCACCTGATGTTGAAGTCTCTTAAAGATTTCCAGGCATATATATGCGCCAATAGAATGCCCGACCTTCAGCAAAAGAAACAATAGTTGCATAAATTCACCGGTAAAATTCACAATTAATCTAAAGGACAGAGCTTGCAGTAGTAATAAAGAATTTTATAGGTTAATTTCATACAGCTCCGTGTAAATATATCGAATAGCAAATATATCGCTACAAAGTTCAAATTTTCATATTTATCTCTTCAAAAGTCCTAAATTGTTTATATATATCCCTCTGGTTTGTTACCGGTTAGCTTACTGTTTATTTTTTAACAGAATATAAGTGAAATGTCAATTTTGCCCTAGCAAATATGTCCCTCCAAAAGTTCCAACTGTTAAAAGATATGCCTATGGTTAAGTATAATATCTGAAAGGGTAAAAATGTAAATTTACCTCACTCACTAAGGTTAAATATTTAACCTATGGTTAACAATATTTTTCTAACGGAGATTGACGGTAGGAACATATATGAACAACTAAGAACTTTTGAAGGAATAAATATGAAAAGTTGAACCTTGTAGGGATATATCTGCTATTACAATTTGTGAAGAACATATCTTATAGAATAAGGGGACCGACGTCGTGTATATTTAAAAGGAAATAGGTTTCAAACTGTTTCAAATTACAATTTGTGAAGAAGATAATAGAACATATTGTGGAAAAAAGGCGAACAAAATTCATGAGGTGGCCTCGCCATGGTAAAAGAATGTACCAGTACTATCGGAAGTTGGCAAGCTCGGAGCTCTTGCTCGATATAATCGACCTACAAAGGCGATTGCAGAATAGATGTAGTAAATAACTGAGATTGCGACAAAAAACTAAAATATTGAATAGAAAGAAAGAGAATAAAAATTTAGGCTAAAATACAGAAAACCCTCTTGTAAATACCCGCTTTTTCATTTTTCCCCAGTGACTTTCAAAAACCTACATTTTACCCCCTTAAAATTTCAGAAAATATTTTCAGGAGGTTACGGCGTTAATGTAGAGGGCGAAATGACCAAATTACCCTTCCTTGTTCTATAAGGAAAAAATAATAATTTTTAATATATTTCTGTCATTTCAAGAGTATTTTCGGTATAAATTATAAGAAATGAACGGAATAGCGACGGAACCCTAACATAGGGGGGCTAAATGCATCAACTTGAATTTTTGAGGAGATAAAATATAGATTTTTAAAAGTCAAGGGAGGAAGTGAAAAGGTCGGTATTTACAGAGGGATTTTCTGTAATTTAGCCAAAATTTAATAAAAATTTCTTGCACAGTTGCAGTGCATAGCTTGTAGACCAGTTCTCTACTCTGCGAAATGAGTTTATGAGCCCCAGAAGCGAAGAGATGCAATATGAAGCTTTTGCTTCTGCTGGAGAGTGAAACTGTTGGGAGGGTCTTAACCGAAAAGTTGATAATATTTCTTCAAACAACTCTACTCAAACAGCATATCTGCAAAAGCTCTAGCTAGGCCAAACAGGCCCCGAGTTTAGTACCTCTCGGTCCAAAATGAAATAACAAAAATTCGTAACTTCCACGAACAACATAGAAACACAAGATATAGAAAGGGACCTTATGACTAATTTGTTCTTGCAAGGAAAACATCTTTCTGCGCTCCAAATCCTGCAAAAAATTTACTTAAAATGCGAACCAATTTTTCGGAAAAATAATAGTAACCTCATACATCCTATAAAAGCACAAAAATAAAAGATGTCACTCAGCCTTCGAGTATATATATCACAAAAATTTGAAATAAATGATGATCAACCCGCTTCGGTTTTTTACCTTTTCCCCATGTGAAATGTGCCCAATTGCTGAAAGAAGAAAAAAAAAAAGGAAAACTAAATTAGAAGATAATGAAAATGATGATTTCAAATATCTTCAGAGCATATTTCTTGCCTGTTATAGATGCATGCCCTTCAAGGTTTTCATAAAGAGCTTCGAGAAAGTCTCTGTAGTACGAAACAATACCTGTAAATGACACGCACATACTAATACTTTCATGCATACAAAATACGGTGAAAAAAAAATTAATAGGAAAGAAAACCATTACTACATGAGGCAAATAAGCATTAAAGAGGAGACTTTATACCTGGATTGCCAGGGATAAAAAGTATCTGCATTAGCGGTTCGTTAGAGTTTATCTCGAGCAATTCAGTAGTGTAGCTGCACTCAATTCAAATTCATAGTTATATTTAGTCCTAATAGTAAATAATGCAAATAAGTGATTTATTAAGTTAATACGTTTCGAAGCAGGCAAGTTCCAATCAAGTTACTAGTTTAAGGGGCAATCACCTTGAGATATTGCACATTCGGCTAATAGCTCGCGTTCTTTGAAATAATGGCAACTTTACTTCGTCCATTGGCAAAGAATGTTTTGCAGTGCTATCCCTCCTAAAGAAGCACAAACCCTTGCACGGCGACGGATTTCAGATCAAATTGGCTTAATGTAACGACCCGGCCCACTAGCAATAATAACTTGTTGGGCCCAAACCACAGCCCAAAATGCTTAAGCCCAGTTATTATTACTAGTGTCCATGTCTCATATAAACCCAATCACAATTCCATCCACATCCGATGTGGGACTATTGGGGGCGTCACAGACTCCCCCCGTTTAGGCCTGACGTCCTCGTCAGCCTAAACACACACACACACACAGCAGCCCAAGATCACCAGGCGGTGTGAGACTTGTCTCGCTAGTCCTGCCATCTAGACCCAGGCTCAGCCGAGACTCGCCGCACACTTCCGGCTGGTTATTGGCTCTGATACCAAATGTAACGACCCGGCCCACTAGCAATAATAACTTGTTGGGTCCAAACCACAGACCAAAATGTTTAAGCCCAGTTATTATTACTAGTGTCCATGTCTCATATAAACCCAATCACAATTCCATCCATATCCGATGTGGGACTATTGGGGGCGTCACACTTAAAGAAGATATAGACAAGAACATTTCATGAGAACCAACCTCAAGTATGCATTGAGCATAATCATGTAGAAGGCTTGAACATTGTTAAGCAAGAAACAGCGCAAATGAGAAATTAAACCTTGAAGGAAGAAATATGTCAAGAAAGTTGCTGAAATTGCCGAGCAAAAACAAACTTAAGAGCCCGTTTAACCTGGATTTTCGATGTCTTTTCTACTCCAAAAAATAGCAACTAGGTGTTTAGCAAACAAGAATACTGAAGCTTTTGCTACGGAAAAAAGCGATAATTACTTATTTAACCTCCAAAGCTAAATTTGAAGCATATGCTTCTGCTCAAGCAGAACTAGTAGGGGCAGACATCAATTGACAAGTTGTTAGTGCTTTTTCAAAAAGCTTTAACAAGAAATGAAACCGACGCTACAGAGAATAAGAACAAAATCATCCATGGCTGGAGATCAAACTTTTTATTTCCCACAGTTAATTGAAGAACAAGCAATTTGTTAGCAGGAGAAAGAATAATCCAGTGAGTGAATAATCACACTATTGGAATCAGAAAATCTTATAACCATATAATAATCATTACGCCAGTAATAGTTGGAAATAACAGCATTTTAGAGGAACCTAAGATGAAAAGAAAGAAATAAACAAACATAGGAATAACTAGGGAAAAATTACTACTTACTACTCTGTGGACGAAAGATGTAAACACTTTGTCACCCTGTACGTAACGCCCGACCCACTAGCCGTTTATGCCTTGACGTCCTCGTCAGTCCAATCACACACACAACCTAAGATCGTCAGGCCATATAAGGCCCACCTCACACTCTCACCAGGCGATGTGAAGTCCACCTCACACTTCCGGCGGGTGAACAGGCTCCGATACCGAATGTAACAATCCGAACTACTAGTAATAATAACTTACTGGATCCAAACCACCGGACTAGGCTTCATGAACTCTTATATTCTTAATAACAATCCCATCCGATGTGAAACTATTGGGGTGTCGCACTTTAGTAGTCGTTCTTGTTAAAAGATGCGAAAATGACTGTCTATTCCCAAAAGCGTAAGATACCAATTTCAACGCTCTTTCTCGTATCTGGACTCGAAACTTTTTGATAAACCCAAAACGTGGACTTGAATTAGTCTGAACGAATTAAATAAAACTAAGAGTATGGCAGGAGCTCTGATACTATATTAAAATAATACGAAATAATCATTATTGTCAAAAAGCTAAAACTACAACAATTTATGAACTAAGAGTATGGCATTTTTATATTTTTATATTCAACAACTCTCTGAGTAAAGTACAACAATTTATGAACCACAAAACAACAAAGTAATTCTAATAAAGATTAATTGAATTATGGAAAAATAAGAGTAAAATTTCCTTTTGATTAGATTATACCTGATTCCTCCACACCTCCGAAACGCGATAAGAACCTAAAAAGACCATTAAAATCCAATTTTGAGCTTAAAAAAACGAAGTACTACGTTGAAAAAGGGAAATAATTAGAAAATTTCTTCGATTCCCAAAGCAATTTGGCTACAAAGCTGCTCTAATTGAAGAAAAATGTGAAAAAAAAAAAAAAAAAAAAAAAAAAAAAAAAAAAAAAAAAAACCCTCAAAACTCAGAGATTCGAGTTGTATCGCTTGAGCACAAACAAAAAAATCGCAAAAAAATCGCAAAAATTGCTTCACAATCAATACACTCATTGAATGAAGGGGTTCGATCGACAAATGGAAATAGGAAATTTGAATGCGTACCCATGAATCCGAGATCGTACGAGGGGGGGCGCAGGGGAGAGAGCGAAAATGGAGTTTGAGAGATTAAATTGAACCGGATGACTTAATTATAATAATAATTTAAAAAAATTGAGTTAGAAATTAAAACTAATTTAAATTTAAATTTAATTTAAAATTATAATCAAGTTTAATGACCTCTATTAGTTATTAATCGCAAATTAGTCTAGATTTATATCCTAAAAAATAATTAAAATTTTTATGTTTGATAAAAATATCAATAAATTTGGAACAATTGCTTCTTTTTTTTTTTGACTACAATTATTTAATTTAAAATTAAAAATTGAAGGATCATAATTTAAAAATAATCTGCTTCGTTAATTTTTTAAAAATAAATTTGGTTAGTAATATAAAATAACTATGATTTGCGCTAGGTTACATATTTTTAATTTAATTTATAAAATAATTAAACATTTGTATTTATATTAGATATTATTTCTTTCAAAACCTATGGGTTTGAAAGGCATGAGTAAGAGATAGCAAAAAATTAAATTTTCGAGTTAGGATTCAAAATGAATTAGTTTTTATTTTATTTTTGACTAAAATACAGAATTTTTTTTTATAAATATTTGTTTTTTAACTTTCTATCTCTGATTTTCAAAAACCTAAATTTTACCTTCTTAAAATATTAGAAAATATTATTAGAATATTACAGTGTTAATAAAGAAGGTGAAATGACCATATTACCTTTACTTGCTCTATAAAATAATAATAATAATAATAATAATAATAATAATAATATATTTATGTCATTTTGAGGATATTTTTGGTATAAATTATAAAAAATTGACGGAATATTGGCGGAACCCTAACGGAAGAGGCCAAATGTATTAATTTGAATTTTTGAGAGAATAAAATGTAGGTTTTTGAAAGTTAGAAAAAAAAATAAAAAAAACGGATATTTACATAAGAATTTTATATAATTTAGCCTCTCTTTTTTCGCCCTACTTACTGTTTCATTCAAAACAGATCGAGACGAAAATAATTTTTTGACATATCATGATGGATAAAAAAAAAAAAAAAAAAAAAAAAAAAGGAGTTAATTGCATACTGCTTCCTGTAAACATACAGATATATTCCTACAAAGTTCAACTTTTCTTCAAAAGTCGAACATTATTCATATATATATCCATAGTTAACCATAAGTTAAATATTTAATCTTTCCTTCAAAAGTCGAACATTATTCATATATATATCCATAGTTAACCATAGGTTAAATATTTAATCTTGGTTAGTTAGTGAGGTTTCATTTATCTTTTTACCCTTACAGATATTTCTGTATTATTTTTTAGAGGAATATTTTTGAAAAGATAAAACTGTCATTTTACATATAATCTGTTAAAAAATAAACAGTGAACTAACAATAATAAATCAGAAGGATATATATGAATGACGTTGGACTTTTGAAGGAATAAATATGAAAAGTTGAACTTTGTAGAGATATATCTGCTATTCGATATGTTTACAGAGAGTCATATGCAATTAACCAAAAAATAAAAAAATAAAAAAATCCCCGCCTCTCATTCTATATAATTAATTTTTTTTTTTTTTTTTTTTTTTTTTTTTTTAATCTTCCAATTCAAAACATATGTGAGCAGAAACTATGTCAACTCAAAATACTAACCAACTGTGCTGAAAATGATGGTAACCAATAACATGGAGTTAGTGATAATCCAAAATTATTCAAAGTTTGATATGCAGTCATTGTTGTGTTTTATTGGCAGGAGAGCTGCAGGCAGTTTCTCTCATTTTTCTTATTAAAGAATTGACAGCTGACCTTTTATTAGTGTGTTAAACAAATCTTGGTAGGAGAAAAAGTTAGGAAAGTGCTGTTTGAAGCTAGAAAAATTCAAAGTAACTAAAAAAAAATAAGCCTAATTATAGAAAAATCTTCTATAATATACCGTTTTTTTATTTTATCCTTATGTCTTTAAAAAATCTACATTTTGCCCCCTCGTAATTATAGAATTGTGCAAATGAAGTACTAAATTTAATCAACTATATAATCATAAAGTGATCACACACAAATTCACAAGTAAATGTGAAATGTAACAAATAAAAACAAGAAATCAACAATTATACATCTCAAATATTGATCAATTAATTTTATCCCAACACAACAAGCAATTTGCCCCTTACATAAATTAAAATTTTTAGATCAAATAAAATTAAGGGCTAATTGCTATTGAAATATTAAAAATACAGTTTTTTAGAAGCTTAAGCTTTTAAAGTATAACAGTTGTTTCATATAATTTCATATAGTATCAGTGTCTGTGAGGAAGAGTATTAAAATATTAAAAATACAGTTTCCTAGAAACTTACATTTTTGAAATATAATAATTATTTTATATTATTTCACAATTGCACTACTAGCCCCTGAATTTTTGCCAAAATTTCACTTTGACCCATATTTTTTTAAAGAAAACTTAATGCCACTCATCATCTAATGGTAAATTTATTTACCAAAGGTTAAGGGTTAATTGCATACGGCTCCCTGTAAATATATCGAATAGCAGATATATTTCTATAAAGTTCAACTTTTTATATTTATCCCTTCAAAAGCCAGCGTTATTCATATATATTCCTGCTGTCTATCTCTGTTAGAAAAATCTAGTTAACCATAGGTTAAATACTTAATCTTGGTTAGTTAGTGAGGTAAATTTATCTTTTTAACCTTTCAGATATTTCTACACTATTTTTTGGAGGGACATTTTTGAAAGGGCAAAACTGTCATTTCATATATAATCGGTTAAAAAATAAACAGTGAAGTAACGATAATAAACCGGAGGGATATATATGAATAACGTTGAACTTTTGAAGGGATAAATCTGAAAAGTTGAACTTTATAGGGATATATCTGCTATTCGATATATTTACAGGGAGCCATATACAACTAACCCAAAGGTTAAAATATAAAAAAATTCCTTGAGTGAATACTCACTCTTTCACTTTTCCTCCGTCAATTTTAAAAACTTATATTTTACTCCCTCAAAACTTTATGTCCGTGCATTTAGCCCACTCCATCAATGTTCTTTAACTATTTTATTTACTTTTATAATTTATAACAAAAATAATATTTTTTTTTCTTATAGAGTAAGTTCTCCATTAATATCATAAATATCTGAAAATATTTTTAAAATTTTAAAAAAGTAAAATATAAATTTTTAAAAGTCAAAAAATAAAAATAAAAAAAGGGATATTTACAAGAAATATATGTTTTAACTTTTACCAAAAGATTATGCATAAACACTAAATCAACACTTTTTTGACAAAAAAACCCTTGGCATCTGAATGTTTTTTTTTTCACTGAAAATAATATTTGCCATTAAAATAAGCCTTAATTTGAAAATCTTAACCTCCTGTTTTATTAAATGGTAAGTTTTAATTCTTACTTTTTGTGCATAAATTAATTAAATCAGATGATTTTTTTTTTTTCATTAGTAAAATAAACATCAAAGGACAAAAAAAAGGGAAATATAAAAAAAAGTAAAACTATGAGAAAAATATGAGACTACTAATGCAATAAATTTTTTTATTAATAGACTTAAAAAAAATTATAATTATAAAAATAGTTCGGCTAAAAAATTATTTACAAAATTAAGTCAATACGATGAATGAATTACTATTTTTTAAATTCAGCAAATCATTCACCGTTTTCTTTTCTTCGCAATATTAAAAATACTTTTAAAGTTTAATGCTATATATATTTTTCGAAGTTCGAATGTGAAAAATATATACGTTAAGTGAACGCGATGAATGATTTATCGCTTTTATAAATAAAAAGTTTATATGCTTAATTTTACAATTAAAAAGTTAGGGTTAATTGCATATGGCTCCCTGTAAACATATCAATAGCAGATATTTTCCTACAAAGTTCAGCTTTTCATATTTATCCCTTCAAAAGTCCAACATTATATATATATATATATATAACCCTCCGATTTATTATCGTGAGTTCACTGTTTATTTTTTAACAGATTATATATAAAATAACAGTTTTGCCCTTTTAAAAATGTCCTTCCAAAAAATAATACAGAAATATCTTGAAGGATAAAAAGATAAATTTATCTCACTAACTAACCAAGATTAAGTATTTAACCTATGGTTATCTAGATTTTTTTAACAAAGATAGACGGTAGGGATATATATGAATAACGTTGGACTTTTGAAGAGATAAATATGAAAAGTTAAATTTTGTAGGAATATATCTGCTATTCGATATGCTTACAGAGAACCGTATGCAATTAACCCAAAAAGTTATGTAGATTCAGTAACCCAAAGAAGTCTGAAAAATTCTATCTCTCTCCTCTTTGCTCAGGTGTAAGTCCTCCTTTGCCACAACTAGGGCAACTTTTGAGACCAAATCCTTGGCAATCAAAGCATCTGAAACACTCATTGGAAAAAAAAAAAAAAAAAAAAAAAAAAAAAAGGAGAATGTTATAGGCCATATGAATATATCACTCACAAGAACAAGAAAATAAATAAATAAATAAATAAATAAATAAATATATATATATATATATATATATATATATATATATATATATATATATATATATATATATATATATATATATATATATATATATATATTAACAGTTTAAATTTTAGAGTAGAACGGTTATTTAATATAATTTCACATGATATCAGAATAAGAAATTCTGATTTCGAAATCTATATGTGAGGCTTCTAACCGTAAAGGGTCTATTAAAAAGTATCGAGCACATACTTATTTGAATATAAAATATATAAATATTATATAAACATATTTCTCTAATAGCTTAAGTTTTTAGGCCCCGTTTGGTTCGAGTATAAATTTAAGAGATATAAATTTTTTTATATCTAGGATAGTTTGCTATTTCGGAATAATCAAGTATAAAAGTTAAATTGCGTTTGGTTCAAAAGTTGGTATTATCTGGAATAAAAAAAATTATGTTTGGTTAAAATTATGGGATAGTGAAGAATAGTAAAAAAAAAGATGATAGATTTTTTATCAAAATACCAATTTTACCCTTACCTTATATATATATATATAAATTAATTTTAATTATTATAAATTAATTAAAATTACAATTTAATTGTTAATAAATTATATCTTACCTAAATAAAATAAATTTTTATATTTTATAGTATATTTTAGAAAATAATAATTAGTAAACAAAATTAGTAAACATAATTAGTAAATAAAATATAAAATAATTTTTTATATTTTATAGTATATTTTATTAAATAAAATTAGTAAACATAATTAGTAAATAGTATATTTTAGTAAATATAGTCTCAGATAGGAAGCTAAGCTAAAGCAAAAAATAAAAAAAAAAATCATTTATTGCCCTTAGGTATAAACCTTATTCCAGAATAACCCGTTAAGTTGAGAATATTTTAAACTTTTATCCCTATGCTTTTTTCCCTCTTGTTTGGCAAGAATTGGAGAATAAAGAGAGTTATTCCCCCTTTTATCTCCCAACCAAACAGGACCTTAGAGTACAACGACTGTTTGATATAATTTCACAAAAACTTACTTCCATCTCTCAAAAATGTTCCCATTCTTCTTATTCTTTCCTGTTCCCTGGAATAAACAGCAGGCTTCCATCAAATTCTACTAAGGATTTACAAACAAGTGGATAACATATGATACAAACATTGAAATGGTTTTTTTTTAAAAAAAAACCAAATTAGATAAATAATTGGGTGAGATAAAAGGTGACATTAATAAGTGTATTTATAGAACATTACTTATTGATTTTTATATATCCATGTAAAGTATAAATTAAATGCATGGTATTAATTTAGAATTTCAACTTTTAAATGCATACACTTATTTGCAGGGATAGTTTTTTAATTGTAGAAATAGGTATTCAGAAGTTTTATTTGTAAATAATATACCACTTTAAGAAAGGGGTGAATAAATTAAATGTATGTTATAAATGAAGTATCAAACTTATTAATTTACACCATATACACCACAAGGTATTTATTAGCTTTGTACATTTAGTAAGGTATATATTTATAAAATTAGGTTACCATACTATTAATACCACAAAGTCATAGTTGCTATTAGATTTTGAGCCCTCGGATAAAAAAATGTACGGTTGGAATGATAGTGATCTTTTAGAATTTAGTAAGGCAGAATACTATGATCTAAGGGGCGAAAATGATCAAAGGAGTACGGCCAAGGGAACCACTATTATCCTAACCACACATTTTTTAAATTAAGGACTAAAAACCTACAAATATCAATAACTTGATAATTTTAAAAACATAGGAGCATATATATATATATATATATATATATATATATATATATATATATATATATAGAGAGAGAGAGAGAGAGAGAGAGAGAGAGAGAGAGAGTCCGACGACTATGCTATCGATAGCACCAAACATTTGGTGCTATCAAGTTTTCTACCATTAGATCAACTATTTTGATCATTTTTATCCATTAAATTTTACTATTTTCCTAACCACCTATTAAATTCAAGAGACCTACTATCATCTCAACCACACATCTTTTAATCCAATGGTTAAAAACTTAATAGCACCAATAACTTGGTGCTATTAATAATATTTCGGCCTAGCGCGCTCTCTCTCTCTCTCTCTCTCTCTCTCTCTCTCTCTCTCTCTCTCTCTCTATATATATATATGCAGAATAAAACATCCTTTTTCATTTAAAAAAAAAAAAAAAAATTCCTACACACTACTAAGGATTAAATTATAAATGAAAAGAAACCCTTTTTTGTTTCCTATTGTTCATGTATATGTTCTCTTTTTATGTTTTTGAATAAAGGAACAACCTTACATCCTGGGCACTCAATTGCTCCTTTCCCACTACTAGTTTTGCAGCCCTTTGAAACCTGCATACAGTAAAATTATAAAATAAAAAAAAATTTTAAAAAACCTGCAAACAGATACTCACAACTTTCTCTCTCTCTCTCTTTAAAATGTAAGAGAGGTTTGATCCACAGTTGTGTTAATTAGGTCTTAAATTTAGTAGCATCAAATTGGAGTAAAACTTTTTTTAGTTCATTTGGCCAAGCTTAATTTTGGATTTAGCAGAAACTTTCTTTGCCTAATTGAGTCATCCGCAATCACAAAAGTATTATTTGAGCATAACTATTTGAAAAAACACAAATAATTTTTTTTATTTTGTTGTAATCCTCTCAATATATTTCTATTGTGACTATGGAAATAAACCACTTAGATTAATTGGATTTGCTTTTTTTTGAGATGCAAAAGCTTATAGTGCAGTTCAGCTTTTTTATATTTATTTAGGAGTCGAGTAGTTGTATTAAAAAAAAAAAAAAAGATAATTACTATGTACTCCTGAAATCTGAAGAAATATCTGATTTACCTCTCTTATTTTTTTTCTTTCCAATATATACTTTATACGTTCCACCGTTATTAAAAATACCCCTACCGTTTTTCTTTGTTAAGTTAACTAGGGTTAAACTAGAGTTAAATAATAATCGGAGTTGAAAACTATCAGATATACCTATTTTGTCGCTATCTACCAAAACTATTGGAAATTTTAAGGGTACATAAGAAAAGTTGGTTATGGTAGAAGGGTATATTTGAAAGGGCAAAATGGTAATTTCACACAGATAACGGCAGCTCCAAACGGTACACTAACAGAGTTTAACTTCAGAGGTATTTTAGAAAGAAGTTGGAACGTAAGAAAGGTAGTTTTAATATTAGCCTTCTAAGAAGGGAAAATCTAAAAACAGAAAAAATTTTAGGGGTATATAGGAAATTGCCCCAAAAAAAAAAACTACGCCTAATGCTGTAAGAGGAAATGATGTTTTTAATTTTTATATTCAACACTTTCTCTCACATATAAGTTCGAAATTTTTTGATGAATTTAAGATATTAATATAAATTAATTAAATGAAAAGAGAATATTACAAAATAATAATGATTTGGTGAGATTCGAATTAAGAAACTCCTATTCACATATCACATTATTCTATATATACAAAATAAAGAATGAAAACTCTATATGAGCATGAACAAATGATGAAAAACATTGAGCCTAAGAGGAGAGAGAGAAAGAGAGAGAGAGAGAGAGAGAGAGAGAGAGAGCGCTTCGGCGCTAGGGTTAGCAAG
This sequence comes from Tillandsia fasciculata, assembly GCA_029168755.2. Classification (NCBI taxonomy): domain Eukaryota; kingdom Viridiplantae; phylum Streptophyta; class Magnoliopsida; order Poales; family Bromeliaceae; genus Tillandsia; species Tillandsia fasciculata. Next base: position 193,613 of record CM054943.1, read on the forward strand.
ATAGAGAAAGAAGGGCGGCGGTACGATTAGCAAGAGAGAGAAAGAGCGGAGAAGCCTAGGGTAGCGTTTGGTTCGGGGATTAGTAAGAATTAGTAGTACCAGGTATAAGTATAAAGTTGAGTATAAGGTAGGATAAATGAAAAAAGTGTTTGGTTGGGATATAGGTTAATACCAGGTATAAGAAAAATAGTGTTTGGTTGGAAATGGAGAATAAAAGGGATAAATAGTTGACTTTTGTGTAAAAAGACGATAATGCCCTTTTCATTTTATATGGGGGTAAAAATTGATAAATAAATATTGTATTATAATTTTGTAAATAGAATTAATGTAATATTTATAATGTAATTAATTAGATAATATATAAAATTAGTATTAATTAATCATATGAAAGTTATTGATTAATATTATACAAAAATTATAATAAATTTTTTTGGTAAGATATATAAATATTGTACTAATCTAGTAATTAATAAATTAAATAATATATAAAATTACTGCTAAATATTTATATTTAAAAATAGATTAATAATATCTAAAAAATACAGTAATTTTTTCTGGAAATATATAAAATATTTAAAAATCAATAATTAGTGTTAATTATTGTAAAAATTAGTGTGAATTATTTGTTGTTCTAAAATTAATATTAATTTTTTATTTGCGTTGGGAAGAATGATGCGGTACGGGAGAGAGATTTTTTAGCCGGCGGCGATGAAGAGATACAGGGAAGGCCGATAGGCGACGGCGGCGACGATAATAATAAATATTTATTATTTATTTTTTTTTAAATAATTATTGTAATTAAATAGTGATTAATAAATTAAATGGTAGATAATAAATGAGGGTAAATGAAAAAAGTGAAGAGGGTAATAATAGAGGAGAGAGAGAGTGATGAGGGTAATAATAATAGAGGAGAGAGAATGTCACAATTCCAAGGGGGGGGGGGGGGGGGTAAAATCCCTTGTTGTACTGGGATTAATGGGAAAAGGGGGGGATTCCAATTCCCCCCCTGTTCCATTGTGTTTGGGTACAAAGGGGGGGATATCCCCCCTTGTACCCGAACCAAACAATGGCTAGGAGTGAGAGGTGCGACGGTAGGGTTAGCAAGAGAGAGAAAGAGCGGAGAAGCCTAGGAGTCACACGGAGAGCGACGGTACGATTAGCAAGAGAGAGAAAGAGCAGAGAAGGTTCGGCAGTAGGGTTAGAAAGAGAGAAAGAGGGAGCCGGTTCGGCGCTAGGCTCGGAGCGCATATTGCGTGAGAGAACGCCACATCAGCCAAACGCGTGAGAGAACGCCACGTCATTCGGAGGAACCGGCAAATAGATATTGTATAGATAGTAACCATCTTATCACATTCATATAATGTAGTGCAAAAGTTCCAAGGATACTTATATGGTGCACTCCTTTGTTTATCCAAAGATCCTACCAAGTTATTTCCATATATATGGTCTAAACTAGTACAAAACTACAAATTAATTGCCCTAAAATATGTGACAATCAACTTAAACACTTAGAATAATCTTCGGTGCTTACCGGATTAAAAGAAACACCTGAAGATTTTGATGCCAAGATCCTTGTTATCTTCTTAGCTTTGATCATCTTCCTCCATGCAATATAGTGGTCATGTGGACAATTTGCTATAGAACAAGCTATTGCCTTATCCATATCTCACTCTTAACTTAAAAGCTCCTTAATTTCAACTCAATCTGGAGATGAGAGAGAAGAAGTGATGAGTGGTGGTCCAGGTAAAATGTTAGAGAGAGAGAGAGAGAGAAGAAATATATATATATATATATATATATATAAATGTGATCCACAATGTATGGCTAGTAATGTTTTCTATGGAAGTTGAAATAATTATGGCAAGTGGCTTGTAAGTAATTAGGATCTGTTTGTTTCCACGTAAGTAGAGTTTGAGTTAAAATAAATTTTGAATTGAATTTCGTATAAATTATTTTACTTTCGCTGCTTGTTTTGATAGTTGTAGAAGTAAAATTCTGTTGGTTGTATTGTTTGTTTGGTAGAAAGTGAATAACATAAAATTAGGATCTGTTTGTTTCCACGTAAGTAGAGTTTGAGTTAAAATAAATTTTTAGTTGAATTTCGGATAAAAATTATTTTACTTTCGCTGTTTGTTTTGATAGTTGTAGAAGTAAAATTCTGCCGGTTGTGTTGTTTGTTTGGTAGAAAGTGAATAACATAAAATTAGGTTCTGTTTGTTTCCACGTAAGTAGAGTTTGAGTTAAAATAAATTTTTAGTTGAATTTCGGATAAAAATTATTTTACTTTCGCTGTTTGTTTTGATAGTTGTAGCCGGTTGTGTTGTTTGTTTGGTAGAAAGTGAATAACATAAAAAGTGCAGTTCTTTATTTTATCTATTTGTTTCACCGAAAATTGTTCAATTCCCACACCTCTGATAAGCTTACCTCCCACGTGACATTATTGTCTCTTTTATAACTTAATAAAATAAAATTATAATATAACAAAAAAAATAATATAATTATATTTCTATAAATTATAAAATAAAATTTAAAATAATTGTATTAATTTTTTTATATATAAATTATACTAATATAACAAATAAAATTTTGAATTAAAATATTATTAATATTTACCAATTAATTTTCACCATATTTTAAATATACAAATTAAATAAAAAATATATTAAAGCTTAACTAACCACTCATATTTTAAACATACAATCATATGTTAATTAAACATGTAACCAAAATATCACCATAATTAAGTTCCTCTTTAAATATTTTTTTTTTCTCACTCCACTTTACTAAAATTGACTTGATCCAATCGATATTTTAAATGAAGTGGGCATTCGAGTAATTTACGGTAAACCAAACAGCAAAAATGATTCGCTTTCGCTGAAAATCACTTTCTCTCTTTCCACTTATAAGGTGAAACAAATATGTCACCAGTGTGACTTTAAAATTGGTTAGATGAATATGAGGGGGCCCAAAGCATAGTTTGAGCCTTGTAAAACCCTAGGCCTTGTAAAATTGGTGTGTGTACGCGTGTTTTATGTTCGGGACGGGAGCCGGGGCCGTAGATATCCGAGCGCTGGGGAATAGCGTATGAAGAGTGTGGGAGAGTCAGGTGGGTAGAGAGAGTGTTCCTGACACGAACAAGACACTAACTTCTCTAGCGGCGCACTGGTGGGTTCTATGGAATATAAGGAATAGAGTTATCTTCAAGCAGATTAACACTGACCCCCTCCGTGCAGTGCGATGGGTTAGTGATGTGCTGGCGCTTTGGTCGGGAATAGGTTGACTCGTGCAGTGCGATGATTTTTTTTTTTTTTTTTTTTTTTTGGGCGTTTTTTTTAGAGACATGTGCTATCTCACTCGTGTAGCCGAGTTCAGTCTTTTGATAAATGAAGCGGGTAGCTTGCTACCTTTCTCTCTCTCAAAAAAAAAAAAAGAAAAAAAAAAAAAAAAAAAAAAAAAAAAAAAAACCCTAGGCCTACTATTGGCCAAACTTAGCTTTGCATGTGTTAATATAGCCTTGTGCATATGAGTACAAAGTTGGGCTCAAAACCTTTGTAAAAGTAAAATGACCAAAATGCCCATTCTCTCTCTCTCTCTATCTCTCAAAAGTAGTTGATCATACCACCTAGAATTTAAACAGTTATTATTACCAAAATGCTACAACTAAGTTTGAAATAACTATTGCCTCTGCACTATATCTTATTTCTGGAATGAAATTACAAAAACAATCTCAGCAACTCTAGAAGGCACTCAGTTATGCAACCTCCTGGTCAAGCAAAAGGATTGACAAAAAGGCACTCATGCTCTCTACCCTTCTCATGCTTCTCATGCCCTCCTAGCTCCCAATGCCACTGCCATACTGCCTGCTTAGGCAACTAAATTACCAAAATACCCTTATAGCAGTGTCAAAAGCACTCACACAACCATCTCTGTATGAATACAATAGTACCAAGATGCCCTCAGCAACCTCTAAATTACCTATCTTTTTGTAACACCTCTTGCTTGAACTAGATAATTATCAAAGATAACATTTTCTCATCTTCTCTCTCTCTCTCTCTCTCTCTCTCTCTCTAGAGAGAGAAAAGAGATGTTATATGGGTGTCAACTGGGCGTCATGTGTGCCCGTCACGTGAGCGGGGGAGGGTGAGTCGGATTCAGTGTATTTGCTGAAGGCGCTGAATGGTTCAGCGCCTTCTTCTCCACTAAAACCCCGTGTGCGGGCTACAAGATCAATCGATAAGCCTTTTACAATACAAACAACAGATTAAAAGTATATATACGTCTGATACGACTCATAGATTTCTTTTTCTCACTTTAACTAGGATAGTATTAGACGGAGTATTTTTCCTTGAATATATAAACGACTTCTCTGTCTCCTCCAAACAGTGGTCCTTCTCTTTTCTAGACCAATTATGTGAACAAGAATGCATACAAGTCAGAATTCAAGAAGCAAAAAAACCAAATAGCTGCTTTTTTTTAAAAAAAAACAAGACTTTTCAGGTTGGTTAAAAAAAAAAAACTAGACTATATTGGAAAATAAAAGAAGACGCCTAATCACACAAGAGTACTAAATAAAATGAAGATCTTACAGAAACAACTCGATTGATCTTATTTCTCACATCCTGCAGTAATTGGGAAAGATTGACCTTGTAGCCCGCGCGCGAAATTTTAGTGAAAAAAAAGGCGCTGAACTATTCAGCGCCTTTAACATTTATGTTAAAGTTCAGCCCCTTTAGCACATACACTGAATCCGACTCACCCTCCTCCGCTCACGTGGCGGGCACACGTGGCACCCAGTTGGCACCCATAAGATCATTTTTGCAAATACAAATTTTGTAAGATCATTTTTAAAAATGCAAATTTTTAAATAGTCATTTTCAAAAAAAGCCCTCTCTATTAAAGCTTACTCTAACCACCCCCCACATAAGATATACACATGCATGAAAAATGCTGTTCTCAAAGCAAATTTCATCATAATGTTGAATGATTTTATTTTGTTTTTCATATATATATATAGGGTACAATATGAAATGATTTGTTTGCAACTTTCCTAACTACCTCCTGATAAGCTGCAAAGCCAATCTCTTTCCAACAAATCACCTTTTGACCAACATAATAAAAGCAAAGCACTTTTCTGATTTCAACCACTAAGCCATCATCTACTACTGGAAGCACCAGTTACTGCTTAGAGGAAAGAGCAGATAAACTGGAGAGAAGCCAACCATCTGTTACTGAAACTGACAGAGTTCATAAGAAAAAGCAGGAGGACAGAAGAAGCTGAGCCAAAAAACAAGAGTTTCATGGGTTTGGCCATTTTGCATAAGCAATCCACCCTTTATTGCATTTTACAAAGTTGGGCCCCTCCTTTTTTTTTTTAGATATTTGAACATTTGGACCAAATTTACCTTGCAGGAAACCTAGTATACACATTTATCCATTTTAGTCCATATAAAGAAGAATTTAGTCCAAAGAAGAAAAACATAGAAAAAGAGTATTTCTTTGGAAAAATTAAAAACAACACATGGGTCTTGCTCTTACCACTTGAAATCTCCCAAGTATATATACAGCCATCTCCACAGCTTCTAATTGCAATTTGCTCGCAATCCCATCAACTTCGTTTGAACGAAAATGAGAAAGATGAGATCAAAAACAGCTTCCGAGCAGCTCCTTGCCGGAGCGATTTTCGTGTCTTCCTGCTTCTGTTTCTTCTCAGCTGGGGTGCATGGGGCACCACAGGTCCCAGCGACGTTCGTCTTCGGAGACTCACTTGTCGATGACGGGAACAACAACTACCTAAGTTCACTTGCAAAGTCGAATTACTACCCTTATGGGATCGACTTCTCTCAGGGGCCCACTGGGAGGTTCTGCAATGGAAAAACTGTTATAGATGCATTATGTAAGTTTTGAACTCTAAATTCTAATTTTACGACAACATACGCTTGATTTAACTGATAAATGACTCTGTAAATTGGATTTTATTTTCACTGATAGACATTTTAAGTAACTGATAAAGGAATTAGTCTCACAGTGTGTGTTTTACTTGTTTACAATGTGATTCTAAACTCTAAAGAGAAGAAGAGTAGATTAGTTAGCATTCGCACAATTGTAGACAAATCTAAAGTATGCGAGCACAAACTCAAACTTTAGAGGGCTATGAAGCGCAAATAAATGACTTCTAAGGGCTACATATAGTTAGAAATTAGCTTTTTTTACTCTTTCAGGTGATTTACTGGGTCTTCCATATCTTCCACCATATACAAGCCCTGGCCTTAATGGAACAAGATTGCTTGGAGGAGTGAATTATGCTTCAGCAGCAGGAGGCATCCTGGATGAGACCGGCCGATATCTTGTATACATTATTCCTCTTCTTTCTTTCGCCCTAAAAAAATCTTTCTAATACACACAAAAATATTATGAGCACGTGCGCATGCATTCATGTGCACGCGTTCTCGCATGTGTATATATGAAAACAAGGCACTAGATATTGGTGAAAAGTAGATCATATACACACGGAGATATTCTATTCAGCACAAATCTACTAGGATTATAGTAGACCATCTATCTTTAGATTTGAGAAGCCCCTGGAAGTAACAGAAGATAAAAGACAAAAACAAACAATTTATAAATTCCAGCTCCGGATATTGCGATAACCATCTTTTGCCTTTCTTTCCTTTTTATCTCTCGTTTTTCTAATTCTTGTCCCGACTGAGCTCTTTATGAGTTAACCTACTGCAAATAATTCTAGGGTTACCTGGAAAACTGTTTTTCCAAGCAATCTCTGAAATTAAGTCGTCCAATAAATATTCTCATGATCATTGGGGTTATCCTCATCAGTACTACAAATACTACAAATATCACTATAATCTAAGACTCATTAGAAATTTAATTCTACTCTATGCTTGGAACTTGACCCCGGACCAAATGCACCCTTAGGGTTCCTTACAATGTCGAAATATGATACCAGGGAGAAAGGTTTGCCTTGAATCAGCAAGTGTTGAATTTCCAAAGCAACTTGAATGAAATCAAAGGCCTATTGGGTGGCGGTAACAACTACAGCCAATATCTCGCAAGGTCTATCGTTGTCATGGCCTTGGGTAGCAATGACTACATCAACAACTATCTATTGCCTTCTTTATACATTTCCAGTTACAACTACACTCCTGAGCAGTACGCAAACCTCCTCCTCAATCACTACACAAGGCAGATACTGGTAAGCTAAAATAATAGCACAAATCTCGTGATTTTACTTTAAATCTCGTGATTTTACTTTCGCGATTGTCTTTTCATTCAATTTCCACTTGGAGACAGTTGACAAGTAGTATTTATTACTCTTCATGTTTTCTCCGAAAAAAAAAAAGAAAGAAAGAAATGAATATTATGCGATAGCCAGATGATCTTTTTTTTATTTCCGCTAAAGTGGAATAGCTACTTCAGTTTCGATCGTGCAGAATTTTTAATAATTTCTTTTACTTGCTGTATTAGTGGTAACTTCTTATACATTCTTCGAATGAATTCGAACAATATATGTTGCTCAAGCAATAATTGTTGCATGTAAACTATACAAACCTAGCAACTTACAAATAAATGGCATGATCAAGACGAAAGTCGATATAATCAATTATTTATAAGAACAAGAAATTTTCAATTAGCACCTACTTTTGTGCGACCTGTCCTTCAGTATCATTCTTTTATAGTTGCGCTACTGATCCAGTTTAACTTCCTAGGATAAACTGTTTCGTAGCAGTATCTCTTTTTCTGTAACACTTTTATTGGCTCTTTCACTCCACGTGGTCTCCTTCATGCTCTCTTTGTATCGAGTCTCTTATGCCTTCCTCAAATTTCTTTTTTTTTTTTTTTTTAAATTTGAGATAAGCTCCAAGTCACTGCTCTCTCTCAGGCGTTATACAGCATGGGACTGCAAAAATTCCTGCTCGCAGGGGTCGGGCCACTTGGCTGCATCCCAAGCCAAAGGGCGTCAGGTCTAGCCCCAGCCGATCGGTGCGTCGATCAGGTGAATCAGATGGTCGGTTTCTTCAACAGGGGCTTGAGATCACTGGTCCAGCAGTTGAACACCAACCACCCAGGAGCAATCTTTGTTTATGGCAACACATATGGTGCCGTGGGAGACATTCTCAACAATCCCGCCACTTACGGTTTGCCCACAACCCAAAATTTAAGTTTAACCAGTACAAAGAGCCAATTAATCGAATTTTACAATACTGCAATTTATCCAATTTATTCTTTTAACATATCGATCTATGGCGTAAGTTTTATTCTCATCAAAATTAACTTATTTTATTCATTCTTTTAACATACTGATATATAGCATAAGTTTTATTCTCAGAAAAAACAATCAATTAAGTTCATAAAATTATAACAAAGAATTAACCTCCCGTTTCTATTTAAAAATACTAAAAAATGGAAAGAAAATAAAAGGAACCAGTACCGTGTCACAAGGCAGATGGGAAGTATATTATCCGAAAACCTATAAAAGAACTACATTATTTCTCTAAAAGAGTGGGATTTGTAGTTTCAAGATGGCTTTAATCCATTAGATTTCATTCACTTCAGATGGGCAACTATTAACCCTCCTTTCCTAAGAAAGTATGCAAATTCAATGATATTATACTCAAGCTTTGTTTCATTCTTCCTATTTTTAATTGTATTTATTATTTTATTATTTAATTTTTCAGGTTTCACAGTTGTTGATCGGGGTTGCTGTGGACTAGGGAGGAACCAAGGACAGGTAACATGCCTTCCCTTTGCTGTGCCTTGTACTAATCGGAATCAGCATGTGTTTTGGGATGCGTTCCACCCAACAGAGGCTGCGAACCTGATCCTCGCACAAAGGGCATATACTGGGACCCAAAATGATGTCTACCCCATCAATGTGCAGCAACTGGCTCAGCTATAGATTACAAGAAACTTGTATAAGAGTAAATCAATCCCACAAATATGATGGATCTATCAACATGTGTGTTATCTCTCTCCCTTTTTTTTCCTCTTTTTCAGGTAACAGTATCTGAGTGTCCTCTACATATGTAAGTGTGGCAGACTTTGTAGAAGCATGGTTGGAACCTTATAAAGTGCAACTTCTCTTGTTCAAAAAGATTATCAGAAACCGAATCTAGCATGTGTTTAATTTGAATGGGGTTGATCTCGCGTGGAGCCAAAAAAATAACTAAAGGTTATCGCTTTTGTGAGGTTCCAAAACCAGGTCACACCAAGGACGTAAAAGAAGAAAATATTTAAGATTTAAGCTTATAAACAGTAGCGGCAGTTTGCCAGCAACATAAGAGTTTACAAGCCTTTTTATGTTAGGTTGCTCCAAGCAGCATGCTAGTGAAGAGGACCTCATAATTAAAACACGGTCGTTCCCTAAAAAAATAGTAGAAGAGAATACCTAGGAATCAAGTCATACCAGTAATGGAAGTTTGCAAACTACAATGAATTTTATCTAAGAACAAGTGTGTTTAGATGTTTGTTTATCGAAAACCAGAGTTCATTTATAGCCCTATTTCATATACAACTAACCAATACTTGTGAGGATTACCAAACAGGCAGCAACTGTATCAAACAGGGAATCAAAAGCAGATTAAAAAGGAGTGATCTCCTACGTATTAACAACCTTTTTCTTTTTTTTCCTGATAACTTCTACATATTAGTGAACTCGAACTTCGTAGCCTATACTGTTATGTTAGACCCATCTACACAGAAATAATTCTTTCTAGCTTACACAGGAATAATTCTAAGTAAAACTTCGGAAAAGAAACAAAATCATCGACGGAACAATTAAACAATCAGTTTACAGCTATTCACATAAAGCAAAATTTTGCTATTTATTGCCAAATAAATCAAAACTAGGCGCACCTTTGCATGCAGAAAATATAGCTTGAGAGTTTCACTCTTTTGACTCGATGAATCAGAATATCATCAGGCTGGATATTTTGGTACTTCAACTTCCTTTTCTGCATCCTGTAAATCCACTTGACAATTAGATTCTTCTTCCACATCAGAATCAGTTGCATCTTCAGTGATCTCCTCTTCGTCGGAATCAAATTCATAATCTGAGCCAACTTCCGTGCCAAAAAATTCTTCTGATATATCACAATGATCAGAAGAACAGACTCTTTCTTCCTTGGAAAAATTTAATTCCTCTGTACTCAAGCTAAAAGGGGTTTTCTGACCATCACCATAAACTAAATCGGCGTTCCTCGTCTGTGGGTCGCCGTAAAGTGCCACATGTCGGTAGTACAGCTCAAGTTCCTTCTCAGATATCGCGATGAACCGCCTAACTGTCTCAAGCGACTGCTCATATTTTGATTTCTCAAGTGCCTGAGAACAAAAGAGTTAAAATATAGCTGCTTGAAAGATGTGTGAGTAGAGCTGCTTGGAGCCCTAGTAGCTTTCTTCTCAAGAGCTTGTTGTGCTTATGCAGAAGTGCTGTATAAGCAGACTTGTTTCGCTCCCAACAGCTCCAGTATGAAAATAGAAACAGAGGCCCCAAATTAGAGCTTCTATTTTTAGTGCATAGAGCTCACTTCGCCTCTGTGCTAACTCACAAGCCTAAATATTTGTGTTTCTGAAATACTCGGCATATGCTTCACGAGCAGATGAGTTGCTCAAGAAACCAAGCCAAACAAGCACTCCTAACAGCAGAATGCTGCGGCTAGAAGCACAAGCTTCAAGTAGAGCTTCTCCTTTTGCATCCTAGAAGCTCATTGCGATTTTTAACTCAAGCCAAAATCTATAAATTCCTTGCTTTTCAAATGCTTGGCTTCTGCTTCCCAAGTAGTTAAATTGTGTAGTTGAAAGACATAGTTGCGCAATTAAGAAAGCAAATAAAAACAAACAAACAAACAAACAAACAAACAAACTCAAATTGCAAGTACCTTTTTCTTCGATAGTGTATCAATCGGCGACATAACCTCAGGCTGAACATAATTCTTTCCACGATAGAAAACAATCGTGTCATTCCCAATAACCTGAATCGCCACCCCACCACTAAGCCTTTCTAATTCTCTTGCATATTCATGAACTTGGCCTGGTTTACAAGGCTTGCATATAACCTTAACAGTTTCATGCTTTTTCCAATGCAAGTGCATGTTGAGTATTACTCCTCCAAATATCCCTCGCCGTCCAATAGGAACATAGTTAGATTTTTTCTGAGCCATCTTCTTTACGTAAAATCGTTCCTCACCCGTCAGTTCTTCAGGTTTAACCATCGGGCCTTGCACTTCGGGTACTACGTATTTCTTTAGCCTTTCAACAAGCATGGCTTCCTTTAGTTTGGCCTGTATTAAAAATGACCGACTAAATTAAAATTCCTATCTATAATAAGTTACTGGACATGATGATACAAAATATCCCCAGTGTAAACTTGAAAAAGAAGGGGCTTGTCGCTAAATTAAGATATATCTTTATAAATAATCTCTTTCATATATACCAAAGTAAAATAGGAAGACTTCCTTTAACTATCTTACACTACCTACAGTCCTACACTAACTGACTTTGTCTGGGATTAGACTGGATAAGCGAATGGGAGATCACATAGGGTCTGCCAAACCAAGCATCCTATTGGGATGGCTTCTTCAAATAAATGTATAAGTTAACACTTAACAACTTCCAAAATAAATTAATAAATAAAATCTAAAACCAAAGAGAGTAGCAACAAAAAAGGGTAAATTAGATACCTTCTCAATCTTATACTTGATCCGAGCCTCAGCAGTGGGAAATTTTTGCTTTTTCTTCAACCCTTTCGGCCGTATTCGTCGTGGATCCTTTTTGTTTGCCTCCTTCCTTTTCCTCTTCTCCCGTTTCCTTTTGAGCTTAAGTCGCTTCTTCGTAAGCCATTTCCTCTTTTTCGGAGGCTCTATCTCATGGGTCTCGAATTTTGGCATCCCGTCATTAAGGACGAGGTTCACTGATCCATAGCTAACATTCCTTACATTCCATAAATTCCTAGATGGGTGAAATGAGCGTGAACTTTTGTTACATGGAACAAGAGAATACCTGCTTCAAACGACGGGAGATGAGAAGGAACGAATTGATGGTGAACTGCATTAGTGTTTCCCAAAATCTTTAAAAGGTTTCAGTTTGGTCCCGAACCATTTCATTGTCACAAGGAAATGTCTAATGCTTACAATCATAACATTTCAATTAAATTTATGGGTTAAATAGGATCGAAGTATCCACACAATCAACACACAAGAAATCAAAAGGTTACATGGTAGGTATATGATGATTACATTGATACTTCTGTATAATTTGGTATAGGAATCTAACCGAAAGGGTGAGATTGCAACGGGACCAAACTGAAACTACGGGAAAAGATTGAGGACACCCTCTATCTACGAACAAATTAGGGAACATAAGAGAATCAAGAAGAAAAAGTGGCGACCTTAACGAGGGAGGGAGAGGGGCAGTAAATGCCCTAGAAAACAATAAATTATGAAGAGATAAAGAAGGCGGCCTTTGCAGCCTCCGAAGAAAGAGGAAACAGCAAGCCATTGCTTATTACTAAATGCATAAGGAGGTGGAGTCAATCAACAGCTAGTTCAGTTGTTTACCACTTTTCCTGAAAAATCATTTCAATACAAATTAGTTCAACACACGCGTAACAAGAGATAGCGATGAAATCCAAGAAGAAGATTAGTAAAAAAAAAAATGCATATATTTTCAACAGAAAAAGCAACAACAACCTGCTGGCTATTTATGCGTTAAAAATAAATCCAACTTTCTGTCACGTGATAATAGGCTCAGAAGACTAATAAGTTGAGTTGGATGAACCCAATAAGTTGAGTGGGGCTGCAGTCCACAATAAACCTAACTACAAGAGGCCCAACATCCAGATGGGTTAAGTCCGGTCGAGATCTGTGGGCGCTGTGTCTATACGCTTTAAGTGAATTGGTTGCGTACTTCTAATATAATGGTTAGAGCCAACGATCCGACAAAATCGAACGTGGGCACTGAGTGATTATTTGGTCCTGCTTCTACTTCTACTCTCAACAATAGTCACCTTTAATAGAGCATTTGGCAAACAAAAAACTTCTACATGATTATTAAGACTATTCTCCGCCAAGATATTATCCGATTGATCTTTTTAAATAACTAATGTATCAAGACTCAACTTATAATTTTCCCTCTCTAAAATCTCATTATTTCACTTTTTTAAGAGTAATTTAAATCACCTTGTGTTGTAATGTTCAGCAGTTTCCACACATCCTACCTACAATTTAATTTGCTGCAAAACACTCATAATCGTAATTTACGTTCAGGAACCTTTCACCAACACGCATCAAACAACAAAATTACATAGAATCTAATCAGAAGAACCCTAAAACAATCCTGGAAAGACACAAACTTGGGCAATTGAGCAAAAAACCCTACCAATCACTCAAAAAAGAGAAGGGTGAGAGACCCACCACCAATTAGGGTATAGTAAGATCCCTCCTTTTCCATCTAACACCGAGATTAAGAACGAAAACTTCTATGATCAAATGCATACTCAATTGAACCGCAGAGAGAGAGAAAGAGAGAGAGAGAGAGATGGCCTCACATCGGCGGCGGCGGCGGCGGCGGCGGAGGTGAGAGAGCGGCGGGTGAGAGAGAGAAGGGCGGGGCCGTGGAGAAGAGGGGTTTGGGTTTAGTGATAATAATAATTAAAAAAAATACAGAATTTTTTTTTTTTTTTTTGTAAATATTTTTTTTTTATTTTTTTTTAAAAATTATCAAAAAAAAATTTTCAGAGATCACTTTAGGGACTTAAAAAATTTTAGTGTAAGTCCCTAGCCCAAACCAAAGTGGGCTTGTCAAGCTAGCCCAACCTCATTTGTGGGAGGTAAAAAGACAATTGGGAGGTGAAGAGACTTGCAACCACCACCATTAATGTCATGGAAATGCAAAGAGTCCACCATTAATGTCAATGGAATGCCAATGGTCATGGCTTGTAAATGTAGGGTAGTATGTGAGCTGTACATAAGCCTATAAATAGGAGAGTTGGCTAAGGCCAAGAACAACAAGAGTGAAAGTTGTTCAACAAGAGCAAGAGAGAGTTGCATCTTGTAGCGTTATTTTCTAAGTAAAGAGTGTACTTAATTTTTTCTGCGGAACCACTACTCTTTTTTCTTTTCTCTACTTTTGTATTTAGTCGTAAGACGCGAAGGTCCGGGCTAGAAGTAGAGAGCATGGCTTGTCCTCTTCGAGTAGGAAGGCGGGCGCCGCACGAACTTTTGCTAGGTGAAAAACTTAAATCCGTGATATCACGCTGTTAATAAAGATTATAAAATTACCATGTTATTCTTATTTACTCTATAAAAATATATATATATATATATATATTTATATTATTTTAAGTATATTTCCGATCCGATATGAATTATAAGTAAAAAATTTACTAAATATTAACATAATCTTGACCGATGGATCAAATACAACAACTTAAAATTTTGAGAAGATAAAATATAAATTTTTAAAAGTTCAAAAAAAAAAATGAAAAACGTATATTTACGAGGGATTTTATATAATTTAGCCTAATTAAAAAAAAAAGTATTTTTTGTACACCACAAATAAGAGGTAGGATATACACTCTAATATTACTAAGAGTTAATTTTATATATGTCCCTGTAAAAATAATAAATAGCAAAAATATCCTAATAAGTGATTAAATTTAATTTTTTAAAAATTTTATAGTTTGCAAATATATTTCTTCAAAAATACTATTCATTCATATATATTGTTATTATTTGTTTCACCATTAGTTTTTTAACGAAAGGGACTTAAAATAATTATTTTACCTTTATAAATTTATTCATGCAAAAAATTATATTTCTTTCTCTCTCCTCACCTTCGTAGTAGGGATGTCAATGGGTACGGATATTCGAAATTTTATCAGAATCCGAATCTGAACGGAATGAATTTACCCGATTTAAAGGATATGGATTCGGATATGGATATAAAAAATAAAAATCTGACGGATTTAAATTTGGATATTGATTTTAATTGTATCCGATCCGAAACCGAATCCGGATTAATTTTATGTTATATAATATATATGTATATAAATATTTGATATTATATTTAAATTTAAATTTTAAAAATTTTAATTTAATATAATAATATATTTTAAAATATTGTAAGAGAAAAAGAAAAATAATTGTTTCGAGTTTGGATTTTCGGGTTTGAGTTCGGGTTCGGATTTTAAATTTTTGGTCGGATTCGGATTTGGATATGAATTTTTAAAATCCGTCGGATTCGAGTTCGGGTTTGAATTTTTTGAAAATCCATCCCGAATCCAACCCGTTGACATCCCTGCTTCGTAGTGGCACATACGGCGTATCTCATTTTTATTGCGGTCGAGGATCTACCTGGATATATATATATATATATATATATATATATATATATATATATATATATATATAAAATATTAATTTACTCTTTAATTAACTATGATTAGCTTTTTTTAACTAATTATTATCTAATTTTTTTTAACGAAAAGATATAATTACAGACGAAATAAATTTTAGAAAAATAAATTTGATAACTTAAATTTTGTAATGATATATTTATTATTTAATATATTTACATGAAGTCATATATTGTTATTTCACTAAAAAAAAAAGTTCTAACCCTGCACTGAGTTAAATAGGATTATTTTGCCATTTTTTTTATAAAGAAACAATTATTTTTATATTACTATTTTTTTTTTCAACTTTTTTATTTATTCCTCTTAAAAAAATAATATTAAAAATACTTTTTTTTAGAATTAAATTCTGTTAGTAAACGGGTAGTAATTATCGTTATCTCTGTAAAATTATTATTTTATTTTTTAAAATATATTTTTTTATTATAACTATTTTTTTATTTATTCTTAAATTAGAAGTAATAAAATTATTTTAATTTTTTATTTTTTCAAATACGCCTTTTTACTATTTTAATTTTTTTTAAATCGAATAAAAATTTAAATCAAATTTAATTCAAAATAACTTAATTTCATCCTGCAAAAATATTTTTGAATAACGAAAAAGATATATATACGATGGATATATTGCAAACAAATAATATATTTTTGAAATATCGAAGGTATATAAAATATTATTTTTTTTATTATAAATTCATTTGACTAATTATACATTTTTAAAGGGTTAAAATGAAAAAAATCCTTCGATTCTTCTTCGTTTTATTTTTTGGGGCTTTTGTGTGCGCGTCGAAGGCCATGGCGAAGGTCGCGTCCATGGCGACGGAGCAACCCGAAGGTTCGATCATTCCTCCTTTCTAATTCCACCCCCGTAAATTTAGGGTTTTCGCTCAATCCTCTTTCCTAGGGCGTTTTTTTTTTTTTTTTTTTTTTTTTTTTTTTGCTGTCGATTTCGTTCGAAATTCTAACAATTAGGGTTTGAAACTTGCCTCCGCTTCAACTTCGTGTTGGAACTTTAGCTACTTGGTTTAGAATCGAAATTTAATTTGGTTTTGATTCGCAATTCTAATGAATTTGAGTGAATTGGAGTTGGGTTTGAAATGTCTTCTCGTTGGAACTTGGAATGATATGTGATTGAATCAAATATGAATAGAATTCAAATTGATTTTGAATTCAGAAGTATGCAATTTGTTTTAATTAGATATGAATTGTTGTGTTTGAACTAATTTGGAGTTGAATTTGAATTTTATTGCGAAATCATTCCAATTTATCTACTTTTTGCTCTCGATTTCGCCCAAATTCCAACAATTAGGGTTGGAATTTAAGTTTCTTGGCTAAGAATCAAAATTTTAATTTGGATTTGATTCGCAATTCGCATGAATTCGAGTGAGTTGGATTTGATTCCAATTGGAATGATATGTGATTGAATCTAATACGAATATAATCCAACTGATTTTGAATTTACTGGTATTCAATTTCATTTAATTGGATATGAATTGTTGTGTTTAAACTAATTTGGAGTTGAATTGAATAGTGAGAAAACTAGTATATCCATTTTAAGAAGGGTTTTTTTTTTTTTTTTTTTTTTTTTTTTTTTTTAAGGCTATGGATATGTTATAACCAATACCAAATTCGGCCTCAAACAAACCCCACCAAATGCTTTTGAATCATTTGAAATAGTATTAACTAAAACATGTGAAAACAGCATGAATTGAAATTTTTTTTCCAAATTATGTGGCAATACATTGGGGCCGAATCGAGAGCCAAAAATGGCATAAAAAAGGCGCGAGCTTGTGACGCCCCACATTCCCAAGAGGTCATCCATCCTAGAATTACTCTAGCTCTAGCATGCTTAATTCTCTTAACTTCTTGGGTCTTGTTACCACCCAAAATACTATAGCCGGGTTAGGATATTTAGTTCTATTATATCATTTATATATAGGACTAATCCATATTCTGGGGTTGTCACATTCTTCCCTCCTTTAAGCCCTAACGTCCACGTCAGGCTCAAAGACACTCACAAGCACCAGGTGATGTGAGACTCGTCTCGCTAGCCTTAACCGACCTTGTGGAGAGCTACACTCCACCCACAATGATCCCGGGGAGTCTCGCTATACCCGCTAAATAATCCTGACTCAGCCGAGACTCATCTTATATTTCTGACTGGTGAATGGCTCTGATACCAACTGTGACGCCCTACCTTCCCAGGTGGTCACCCATCCTAAAACTACTCTAGCTCTAGCATGCTTAACTCTCTTAACCTCTTGGGTCTTGTTATCACCCAAAATGTTATAGTCAGGTTAGGAAATTTAGTCCTATTATATTATTTATATATAGGACTAATTCATATTTTGGGGGTGTCACAGAGCTCAAATCTAATCTGTATTTTTGTGCATTTTTTTTTTTTTTTTTTGCTCTCGATGCCAACCTAGTTTTATGCTTCATAATTTATGCTGTTTGGGAGCCATGTAAAAACATTGTAATGGAATAAATCAGGGTTTTTTTGATACGATGAACAATTGTTTTACGAAGAACTGTTTGGAAATGGAGCATTTTAAATGGGGTAACATTGTATTGAGACACATCAATTGTAAAGTAAAAAGAAAAAAAAAAAAAACACTCCCTCTAATTCAACGACTATCCGTAGCCAAACAGTGTATTTGGATTTGTCGAACATAATTCTCATAAACTTGATCTCGGCCTACTTGTTGGTAAATCTCTCTCTCGACTGGCAATTTTCCTGCTTCTTTAGCCAGATTTGTTTGAGATGTTTCATGATGCTTATTCTGATTGATAATGTAATGTTTCTTGATCGAGTTTAGAAGAGCTCAGTAGCTTTCTACCGCTCTTTCAGCTTTGTCCTTAATCTAAATCTATCGAATCTTCAATGTTGGATTCATATCGTTTTCGGAATTGGAATAGTAGAAAACTTCGATTACGATGAAAATTACGTGGAGATTTATGATTGAGGACCAAATCAAAATCGCATCAAAAGGTTGAAGGATCGAATAACCTTGTTTTAATTCTAGCCTCGCAGTAGCTTTTCTATGCAATGATAAAGCTGAGAACACTACCTCTTATCAATCATTGCTGGTTTTCAGATACTTCGTCTGTGCATAGGATGAGCGAATTGATCGAACTCCTGAAGGAAAATGACAAATCTAAGGTTACTGTAAGTTCATCGATCGAAATAAAAGTCCTCTTCTTCGCGAGAGCTCGCGACTTAGCTGGGTTATCAGAGACCTCTATTGAAGTGCCTGAAGGGAGCACTGCTGGGGACTGTATGAGTAAGCTCTTAACCAAATTTCCGAAATTAGAAGAGATCTCAAATTCAATGGTTTTGGCTCTGAATGAGGAGTATGCCCCGGAATCAACAGTTCTGAAAAGTAGGGATGAGTTAGCAATCATTCCCCCAATCAGCGGAGGATAAATAAAATCGGTATAGAAAACAGAGCTTCTTTTCTGGTGTTGTATCGATTTTTGTAATCGTTCTATCGATTTTAAAACATTTTGTTTAAAAATGAGCAGAAACATATACAATGCATCTTCGTAGAAGAGGTTTCTGCTTTTTATGCTGTTGGATATCTTATTTCATCTGTACTAAAAGCAAGGATTTAAGTGTCCGTCGACAGAGACCGTATCTGCCATGTTGTAACGTGCAAACAAGATATTGGTACGATACAGGCTCCGTATCAATGACACAACTTAAAACAAGATATTGGTACTAAAAGCAAGGATTTGATAAAGAATATGTTGTTGTGACTGGCACGCATCAGCATGGCGCGACACGCACTGTTCCATACCGTACTGTTAAATTCTTTGTACGACTCCGTACCACGACACTTAAATTCTTGCCTAAAAGCTTGAACTAACAACCAACTGCAACTTTTACCATTAGTTATTTTGAACTCTGTGCCTGTTTGATTTGGCTTCGGAATCGTTCCTCTAACCTGAGAAGCGGTACCTCGGCATTTAGCCAAGAAAAATTCCTTGAGCTTTACTGTGTTTGAAAGCTAAAACAAGTTTTTAGGCTTCAAAAGTAGACGCTTTAATTTGAAGCTTTTACATGAAGCAGTTATGGTGAGTTTGATGTAAGGTATTGGTTTTTTCTTGAACTGCTTGTTCTCAAAAAGCGCTTTCGCAGAATTTTGAGCCTATCCATATAGGCCTTCTATATGAAGTTTGATTACAGATTGTTCCTAAAATTGCTTATGAATTCTTGGGGTTAATTGCATCCGGCTCTCTGTAAATATATCAAATAGCAGATATATCACTATAAAATTCAACTTTTCATATTTATTGCTTCAAAAGTTCAATGTTATTCATATATATCCCTCCGGTTTATTATCGTATTTTCACTGTTTATTTTTTAATAGATTATATGTGAAATGACAGTTTTGCCTTTTCAAAAATGTCAAATATCTGGAAGGATAAAAAGGTAAATTTATTTCACTAACTAACCAAGATTAAGTATTTAATCTATGGTTAACTAGATTTTTCTAACAGAGATAGACGGTAGGGATATATATGAATAACGTTGGATTTTTGAAGGATAAATATGAAAAGTTGAATTTTGTAAGGATATATCTGCTATTCGATATGTTTACGGAAAGCCGTACGCAATTAATCCTTCTGGTTAATACACAGTTGATTAATGATCAATGTATCACGCATATTTCTATAAGACTCGCGTGTTCGTATCTGTGTCGGAATTGAGTTGTGTCCCGTGTCAGTGTTCATGATGCTTAGTTCACGGTGATTCTGCCGGGGTGATCAAAGCATAAGATCATGGTTAAGTCATGAAATTTGTTGATAATAATTGAATGAATCAATAGAGATTTTTTTTGGATAATTTTTTTTTTTAAAAAATATGTATGATTATAGAGAACTTCTTGACCTATAAATTTTAGGAAAATTTTCAGAAAATACCCACAACTTTATGTGGCTCTATTTGGATGCATTATATATTCTTTTCAATATATCTCCGTAATTTACATGAGAATATTTAGTGCGTGAGAAATGTGATCAAAATTTAGAATTAATTACTATATTTAATTTTCAAGTTTTTTTTTTTTTTTTTTGATAATATAAATCACATCGAGGGTTTGTGAGTTAAAAAAAAAAAAAAAAAAAAAAAAAAAAAAAAAAAAAAAAAACTGTGGGTTTTAATATGGTTTGAAGTATTTGATATTTGGAATGAAAATCAGAATAAGTTATTTTCATTGGGATTGATATTTTAATTTTTGTTCTATGAATATTTGAATCTTTCAAAAGTGACTCTCATCTCTACAGTCAATTTTGATTTCCGAGTAATTAAAACAAAATACTAATAATTATTTGAATTCAAATTTAAAATATATAAATTTAATAGATTAAATTATAATTTTGACTTTCACCTTGACTTTGAATTGTAAATTCAAATTGTATTTTGATTAAAAATTTGAATAACAAATTTTTTTTAAATTAATTTTTTGAATTTTAATTTGAATAGGATTTTAATTCTGATTTAGATTTCTCTTATGAACGAAACAAAATTGTTATTTTTATCATTCTGTTTTTAAATTTTACCTATTTTTATTTTTATTTTGATTTTGATTTTTTTTTTAAACCAAACGTGCCCATATTATAAATGAATAGGTCTGATTTTTGATTAAAAATAGAGCTTAAGATGAAAATGCACATATATATATATTGAAAAAGTAGAGTTTATATACTTTCAAAAATATAATTTCAATTATATTTATAAATTTTTTATTATTAAATTTGTATTAAAATTTATGTTATTGTATTTTTTCTTTCTCTTTTTTTTTTTTGACTTTATAATAGTACAAATTATAATACAAATTTAATAATAAAAAATTCAAAGCATAATTAGATTTATGCTTTTAAAAGTATATAAACTCTACTCTCTCTCTCTCTTTATATAATTAATTAATTCGAGTTGAATTTGGATTCACTTCGAATACAATCATCGAAATTCATATGTAAATTTAAATTAATTATTTTTTTATTTTTTAAATTTATATTTAAAATTATATCGGTTTAGTATGGAATAAATTATATCGCTTTACATAAAAATTTGGGTATGGGTATCCATTGACATGGACGCCTGCATTTTTTTTTAATTAACCCTAATAAAATTAGAAATTTGAAAAATAACTCTGTAAAAAAATATTTGTAAGAATAATTCTGCTTTTGCCAGCAGGGCGCCACGGGTGCTGAGCGACCTGAAGGCACTGAATTTAACATTTATATTAAAGACGCGTGGAGTTAACATTTATACTAAAGGCGCTGAACCATTCAGCGCCTTTAGTATAAATGTTAACGCAAGGTTAGTTTTAAAAATATTTTTTTTATAACGTTATTTTTCAAATTTTTAAATTTATTTTATAACGTTATTTTTCAAATTTTTAAATTTATTAGGGTTAATTTAAAAAAAATATTCAGCGCCTTTAATATAAATGTTAAAGTAGGGTTAGTTTTACAATATTTTTTT
Organism: Tillandsia fasciculata; assembly: GCA_029168755.2. Lineage (NCBI taxonomy): Eukaryota > Viridiplantae > Streptophyta > Magnoliopsida > Poales > Bromeliaceae > Tillandsia > Tillandsia fasciculata. The sequence continues at coordinate 215,524 of CM054943.1, forward strand.
TATAACGTTATTTTCAAATTTTTAAATTTATTAGGGTTAATTTAAAAAAAATCACATGAGTGCGCTTTCGTATGGAACCGCACGTGCCACCGATTCAACACCTCCTTCGAATACCCTTCTTCTTCTTCTTCTCTTTCGTCTCGGCCCAGATCGTCGTCTCCATTTGCACCGCATCAATTTGCCCTAAGAGAGAGAGAGAGAGAGAGAGCTCGCCCATGGAGTCCTCGAACCTCTCCACCCTCCGAGAAGAAGGCGAAGAGCCCTCCCCGCTTCCTCCTCCTCCTCCTTCCCCTTCCGCCTCCACCTCCGCTTTCTCGCCCGATTCGATCCCTCCGCGCCCCGCGTCTCAGTAAGATTTCATCAAACTTAGAACCTCTTGCAATGGAGGGTGTTTAGGGCACGGATCTGATGCCGTGTTACCCCAAATGGTTGATCGGATAGAAAACATCCTCGTATAGTCTTGGCATGTTCATGTTTGAAACTAGTTTTGTTGTGGGGTTCTATGTTTGATCGAATAGAACATGTCGCCATTGATGGACATTTTGATCGGATGATATGTTTAGGTGTGATAACTTTCTTGTTATTGTATTAGAAACTCGTTGTTGTTGGAATCATGATGTTTGAAATATCTAAGTTGGGATGGTAAGGTTGGTATGTATTTGAATTATAATGCTGCTATTTTGTTGTGTAATAGTTACCTGTTTTGCTAACCATTCTCACAGCAGTTCGCTTAAAAAGTATGCACCGCTGGACTGGTCAGGTTATTTCGACAAGGAAGAAGATGTTACAATTCCAGGTTCAAACGATGTGAGCATTATCATCACTGTCGTTGATGTTTCATGAGAGTTTTTTATTTTGCATTTAAATCCTTGAAACTGCTTCATTTTGAAGCCACAATTAGAAGCTTTGAATCAGAGCTTATGATAGTCAGGAAGCCTATTTTGGCTTATGATTCTAACCAACTGCTCTACCCTACCCTTTTCAATTGTTAAACACTCGTCTTCTGCTTCTGGAGTAGAGAAGTTTGTTCCAGAACCTGCGCCGAAGAGGGATTGAACATAGTATCTTACTTCATTTCATTTTTACTGTCTAGGTATTTCATGTTTATATGGCTGGATCAGATGGACCAGTTGTTTTTTGCCTCCATGGCGGTGGCTATTCTGGGTATGTACGAACCTATAACACTAGAATAAAGTATTTCCTTCTTCCATTACGCTATTACTGTTGCAACTACGGCTGATTAACAAAGGTAACTGTGTTATTGCCATACACAAGATTATTTCATTTATCAATTTGAAGTTGCTGTTTCTTCTGACTGTAAATATCATTGAAGGATGATAACTTAAACCTGCAATCTAGCAATCGAGTTGTTCTTCTCTACTTAGAAATATGATTGTTATTTAGCTTCCACTTATCCATGGAAACGTTACCATGATTATGTTTTGTGTTTGTCAGGTACATTTTTACTGTCTGATGTCCAGTAAGTTATCTTGCAGTGTGTGTCCACTGTATATAGATAAAAAGATGATCAATGCCTTACTACGCATTATGTCAATGCACTGAAATTATCTTATTGCTGATAAGCATGGAATGTTTGTTCCATGCTCACTAGCTTTGTCAGAAAAACTCTTGATTCCTGTTTAATGAGAGCTAAAATTTGAGAGAGCTGATTTCTAGCTAATATTCTTTTAGCGAGGGTTAACTTGATTGAGATGTTGCTGGAATGATCAGTAAATTGCACTTTCAGCGTATCGTCAAATTGGTTACACATACTTAAAGGTACTTATGTAGGATTTTTTCGTCTTTTTGTGGATACTCCCTATATCTTCCTGTAAGTAAAATATCATCAAGCGTACTTAGGATCATGCACTCTTATTATCACTTTTTTTGCAACTGACAAAACTTTGTTGGTTCAAATTTATTCCGAAGGAATATAAGTCTGCTGCTATGCCTTACATTTCCCATGAGGACTATTCAGAATAATCGTGCCTAGTTTTATAAATTCTATTTCCAACATGGTGTATTTGCATTCATCTTGTACCAGCCTTTCTTTTGCATTATCAGCAAGTAAAATCAAGGAAAAGGCTCGTGTGGTAGCAATGGATCTGAGAGGGCATGGAAAATCCTCCACCGATGATGACTCTGATTTATCTATTGAAGTATGTTCCTTATAATTTTGATAAATTTGTTCAAATAATTGAATTTTTTATAAGATTTTTCTTATGTTGTTGTTCTGATGACTTAGGTTCTCTGCCATATCAAATGTTCGCTTATATTAGAGATATTTACATATATACCCTGAAAAATTATCTGTTGCATATATATTATCTGAATATTTCATGTATGGCCTTCAGACACTTGATATACCCTTGTACTTAAGCCTCTTTGCAAAACTATTTTCTAATGTCAGTCAATTTTCTGGCTATGAATTAGATAATTCCTTATGATAAGGGCATTTTTACAAGAAATTGCACTTTCTAATGGCGTATATGAAAATTCACATGTAGCCTGGTATATGTATAAAATAGATGATTTGCAGGGATATATATGTAATAGTCCTTTTATAATAACATTGACTTTATGACCTTGTTAATTAACTGACTTTTTAATAACAGACCTTATGCAGCGATGTGTTGGCTGTTTTGAAGACAATGTATGGAGATTCCCCGCCAGCTATTATATTTGTTGGCCACAGGTTCTCTTCTTGGCATGCTTGTAGTTTTGATTTATTGAACTTCATTTCACTGAGCTGTACTTGGATTTTCCACGACTTGCTATTAACTACATTTATCAAATTCTTGTGTCATAAAATCTGTAAATTTGTCTGTAGGCTGAACTTAATGAAGACAATGATATTAAGTTAAATAGTAATTCTCCAAAGTAGAAAAAAGAAAATGAATAAAACAGAAAAAAGGGCCCGATAAAACATTCTTATCCTATAACCCATGTGTAATAATTTCATATCCTTGCACTCTCCCAAACTTTCTTGCACTCTCCCAAACTAGTTCTCCCCTCTGGTTCGTTCAATCAGTTGCCTTCATTTATGTTTATTTTCTTATTTTTGTCATTTGCACATTATTCTTTATTAAGAACTAAAACCAAGTTAAACTAGATTTTATTCCAATTATTTTATTGGAGATAGAACTTTTCATTTTAGTTTAATCAGTTCTCTCAGTTGCTTAGCACCCATATTTTTCCAACATATTGGATTTTTTTTTTTTTTTTTTGCATTTCCTTGCGAGCATGGCATATTATCTTCTTTTACTTCCTTTATCCGACTAGTAAATAGATTCGCAGCATGACTAACCACTCACATAACTAACTGTTACTTAAGATTATGCAGCAATTATCCTAGCCTCTTTTTTTTTTTTTTTCATGATGAAAACTTCTAGCTTAGGCCTTTTTTTTTTTCATGATGAAAACTTTTAGCTGATAGATGCATCTCTTTTGCAAAAAGGTATATTGATAATTTCTTTACTCGTTTGAACATTTCCTACTAAACAAAATGTTGAAAAAAAAGAATGTTTCCTTTTTCTTTCTCTTCCTTCCCTTTTGATAGTTCATTATTTATCTTACTGGTAGTAGAATATCTTGTAAATTTTGTCTATATAATCATTTGTGTTTAATAATCTGTAATTATGTTTAAAGATGTTATCTTCGATGGATGAGCTTTATTCCTTTTTTCGGCCATTTTGCAGCATGGGAGGTTCTGTGGCTGTACATGTGGCTGCAAGAAAGGTGATGCCTAATATAACAGGCCTTGTCGTTGTTGATGTAGTCGAGGTTTGTTTCACATTAGTCATTTGTGGTACTTACTTTACTGTCCCAATGTTGTGACTTGGACCCAAAACTTTTCACTTAGACAACTACTTGTACATATTGCAATTCCATCCCTGACTATTATTTATGAACTTCCAAAACAGGGGACAGCCATGGCATCATTGGTTCATATGCAAAAAATTCTATCTAGTCGAATGCAGCACTACTCCTCCATTGAGAAAGCAGTAAGTATACTATCTAATCTGCTATATCAAATTCAATTGTGTAATTTACCTTCTGTTTTTTGAATTATGATACAGATAAAAATAATACATAGTTGTGCTTAGTGATTCGTTACGTAACTTTTCTCAAAGAAGAAATATCCGAGTAAAATTCCACTTTTCATTAGAGGAATTATTGTTGGGGGATTTGGTAGCACTTAAATTTGATATTATCAACGGAGATTTCTTTTGGCTGTCATATTCTGAAGTGGTCATTTTGAATTTAAATCACTGAGGGAAATATATTATCATTGTATAATCAGAGGGAACTTAGGTAAAAAATTCAAGAACAGATAATTATATGAAGAGATTATTAATCTATAGAAGTTAGAAATGGTGATTTTGGTGGACTTTGGAATGTTTATATTGAGAAGTACTAAAGAGACTTCCGTATAGTAATATTTATTACATGATAGTGCTGCTTTTCCTTGAAATGGAAATAATAGTTAGTGATAATTCATATTAGACTAACTCATTTGAAAATTCTTTTTTATTGAACTTGTGACTGTTGTTAATAGTTGACTTTAGTTGTATTGATTAACCGCTTTCTAGCCATTTTTTGTGTTCAATTTTTCATAGGTCGAGTGGAGTGTCAAAGGCGGCCCATTAAGAAATGTTGAATCGGCTCGTCTATCTGTTCCATCAACACTTAAGTATGATGAATCAAAGAAATGGTAACCATTGCTTTAGAAACACTGATTTAGGAAATCCTTTGTTGTTCATGCAATCTGCTTTTGGCATATAAAGTGACTTTCTTTTATTTGTGCAGCTATACATACCGTACTCCTCTTGAAGAATCAGAGCGATACTGGAAAGGCTGGTAAGTTATATTTTTACTTTCAGGAAGAATTGATAATTTCTGGATAGGCAAAAAGTGTAGACAAACTAACCCCTATTGTAGGTCTTTCGAAACAGTTCTCTGAATTTCAGCCTTTTGGATTTGAACTCCCCTTAATGTGTTTTCGATTTCAGAAAATACCGACAGACCTTAACAGTGTAAGTTTTTAATGGAACACTCTACAGTTTGGGTTCAAATAAGAAACTATAAAATCGAAGTTCAGAGACTTGTTTCAATATGACCTATAGTTGGGGGTTTTGGTAAAATTTTCCCTGTTATAAAAACTCCCATGGTGTTTTACTGGTGGATTGGAGTTGCAACTGTAAAGCCTAACCTTGTGCTTTGCAAATAGCATCTGAAGTTTTACTAGAGTTTTGGTGATAGAGAAAAGAGAATAATGTTGATAACTTGATTTATTGCCGGTACCAGTAATGTAGTTAAGCCAAACAGCACAGGGAAAGATTACTTTTCTTGCTGGTCTTGGTCGATGTTTTAGTTACTATTAGCAGTATTAGAGAAATTGTATCTTAGTGATTACTTTGAATTATATATTTTAGTGCTTTCCAGGTACGAAGGCCTCTCAGATAAGTTCTTATCATGCCCAGTGCCAAAGCTTTTGTTGTTAGCGGGGACAGATAGATTAGACAGGTTTGTTTTAATTATAATAGAAAAAAGAAAACCGAGAAATTATTCCTTCTATGTTCTTGTGAATTTGACTGCTATTATACAAGTTTTCTTTCTTATATCTCTTTCGCTTATCAATATTGCCTTAATTTCTATCATATTATTCTTTTATCAATCTGAATGATAGCTGAAGAGAGAAGAGAGTAGTATATATCATTTTTAACTAATACATGGACTGGTAGGTTCTAGAAGAAACTTGAAATATCAAGGGTTAATATCTGAACAGCAAGCATGCAGTTGTTTCACTACATTATTATTTCCCTAGAAATAGTGAGAAAAAAGGTTCTCTGATCATCTAAGGCTGAGGTTGGTAGTTTTTGATTAATAAAAATTGTTTACTAAGAACATAAATAGGAATGGAGAGGCTTCCTTTACTCATCCCACTTGGGAGCTTGACGCAATCTAAGACAAATGTTAGGAGGAGGAAATCTTGAAGTTATACATCTTCAAACTCTTATTCCTCAGGTCTTCTCATTTTATAGTAAGGTTCAATATATAGTAACATATAAATGTAAGATAATTTCTCTTTTTTAGATATGTTTTAACTGATTCTTTTTCTGTAATCATAATATCAACGATGTTTGTAGATTCTTATTGAAGAATGAAAACTCAAATTTGTATCTCCATATTGCTATTTCTCCAAAATCATCCTGAAATTCACTGTATTGCCAGTTAACACCCATGCTTTATAGCCTTTGTTAAGTTTGCTAGATCTTTCTTGGTTTTTAATCAATAATCGTTCTTGTGACTTTCAAACCGTCTCACAACCTACTGGGCATATCAACCTTTTGAGGCCTTAAAACCATATTCGCTGATATTCTTTTTAAAGAATATCTATGGTATTTAGAATATTTATGTATGCTGTAGAGATTAAAGATAAAAAGAAGTAATGAATCTTAATAAATGTGTGTTGCGATGATGCTACATTTTTGTAGCCATTGTCTCGTTACTCAAAACCATACTGTCAGTAAATAAGTTGTTGAGTCTTTTTCATTTTATGAGACTTACCAGCACTGGCTGATGAAAATTGAGATATCAGAGTGGCTTCCAGTGTAAGCACTTGAACTTTTTGAGTCAAGTAACTAATCATATTGAACCGGAGGTTGTTTCTCACATGGTTGGTTTGAGAAAGGCTCTGTAGTCGTTTGATATAAGTCATTTTTTGTGCTGCAACAGAGCTCTAACAATTGGACAAATGCAAGGAAAGTTTCAAATGGTGGTTGTTCGTCACACTGGGCATGCTATTCAGGTTGTTTTTCTACTCTTCGTCTTTTAGGAAGACATGACTGCAATTTTAGTTGGATTGCTGCAGTCTATGAGAAAAATGAATTTATTTCTGATGGATTATGATGATTAATAATTGGCAAGCTTTATTTGACAACTACGATTTTCAGTGTTATTTACTTATGCCTTTCATTCCTTTGTTCATTTGCTATCGTTCCACTTCATTATTTTGTACTTTTTTCTGTTGGAGACATACTTGGCTGAGGAAGATCTTAATTGCTTAGCATGGTCTACAACCATTTATGATGAATTGATATTTCCATTAAATATTGTTATAAATAATGATATATATATATATATATATATATATATATATATATATATATATATATATATAAAGGACGATAATCATGCATAGAATTAATAAATTAAGTGTGGCCCACATATATTATCTATTGTAGGGGGGCCCGGATGCTTATCAGCCCTATATATTATTTTTTGAAAACTATGCTGGATGCTCAAGTGGAGATATTGATAAGCATCATTCTAAGAATATGATTACATGGACCGCCTCTTATATTGAATCCATTTATATTTGTGAAATAACATGTTAATACATCCAAGTACTGGAGACTGTTAAAGTTTATTGCACTAACTTCACAAAATTTCTTATTATCCATTTCAGGAAGATGCGCCTGAGGAATTCGCATCATATATACTGAATTTTATAGCTCGCAACAGGATAGGCCCTCATGGTGTTGAGGTACGTAGTTTACCTTTTCTGGAGAGTTTAATCTTTATGCATATCTTTTCTTCATGATTAACTTCATGAATAATTTTTCATTTTATTCAAATCCTTTACTTTTCAAACTTTTCCTTTTGATGATTATGCCTTCTTGTTATGCAGCACTAGCTGGATGGTTTTATTCCTTTGGTTTATTTCGTACAGTATTTTTTGGTGCATTAGTCTCCTCGTAGCATGACCTCCGCTTTAATTTAGAAAACACAGAAGAATACTACTAAACAGTACTGTAAGAAATCCCCGCAACAGAGAAAATTCCACGAGTTTTTAGGTGTGAAGAATTTTGAAGTTGCATGTACTCAAGGCATGTAGAACTCGCAAGAGACATGTAGTCCTGTTTTGTCTTCTCCTTTTTGAAGAAATGTCTATGACAATTTACATAAGAGTAAATATTACCCACTCATGAAACACGATTTTCCTCGACTTTTCGCAAGTTATTATATGATATAAACATTAAATATAACTGTGCATAATAAACTTTGATATAACATATCTCATTGCTGTTTGCGTTAGTGGGTCTCTGGACCCCAGTTAGGGAAAGAATTGGCAAACAACTAAGTATGGTTACGTTTATTTATATTCTCTAGCAGACAATTGCAGTTACTTTTCTTTGAACCCATTTAGGGAGTAGCTTCTACAGAAACCTTATAGTAGTTTATTTGTCTATGTAGTGAGAGCATCTTCTGAAATACTTACTCTTAGTGTTAAACATACAAGAATAATAGCAACATACTACGATGCAGGTTTTTTTTTTTTTTTTTCATTTTGAGCTAATTCAATGACCATATTGCGGATTATGTCTTGATTTGGATTACATAGCACAAGAAATAGTGGTGGGTCAGTTAGACAATCGGCAAAATATGGTGGTTTTGGCATGCCATATTATTGTATCTATGGTATTGGAGATTAGTTCTAAATAGAATAGTTACTCCTCTTGAGAACATGCATCGGAGATTAAAATGTAGTGTCATCTTTATGCATGTTTTTTGTACTGGGGCTATAAGTGCACAGGTACCCCAACTTTTAATGTATACGACGAAGTGCAATTTGGTGCTTGATATTTGCACTCATAAACAGTTTACTCCCTGTTCTTGCCTGTTTTTACAATGTCATGCTGGGTTGCATCTTCGTTCAGAACTCCTGACGTCTGTTACTGGTGGGTGGTGCATTGCAAGAACTAGCACGAACAGGAAACATTTTGTTTTCATGAAAAATTGCAAACTAAAGTGCAACCCATTAGAAGTTCAGTGACTATTCATACATTTATGGATTTCAATACCGGCAATTTCCAATAACTTTTCCATACGTTTTCCCTGCAATTAAACTCCTACCAAGACGGAATGTCTAAGCAGGCTCATCTGCATAATTTTAGTACATTCAAATCTCATTGATGTGCGCCATTTTATCCGTTATTTCTTATTGTCTTTTCTGACAGATACCGGGTCTCCTTCGACGGCCGCAGCAATAGAGTGATGCTTTGTTGTCTCAAACTAGTAGAGCTCCTCCCATCAACGACTTCTCCTACACGCTTCTCGACCGTGTCATCCTTAGCAAATAATCTGCTCCATCCTGATAAGCACCTGACATAAAAGGAGTGCAGCAGTGCTCTACCTTTCCGCCACCCCCCCTTCTACTGCCCTCTCCACTTCGAGCAGGCCCACCAGCTTCTCAAGTCCCCTCATGAGTTCCATTGCAGTACTTCATCGCGTGTTTCATATTGCAGACCTGACCTCTTAGAGTTGAATTTACCATGCCAGAGGAAATCATCCAATGAGAAATTTGATTAGGTAGCAGTTGTCATGACAGACTGATATAAAAGACGACTCATCTCACGGCGGAGTGGCGGAGAAGGCCCGATGGCACAAGAACCATGCACAAGTGGGGTGAATTATTGTTACACAAAGTTCAAACCCCTTTCACGGCACACTACTCCTGCGAGGGATTTGTCGTAGAGTTGCTCATCTTGTCGAATGGCTTTGAGCTCATCCGATTGATTCGCCCCAGTTGGTACACGTCGCAGCTTAGGTGATCTTTCGTAGTGCGTATCACATTAGCAGCGATCAGTTGCGAGAAATTGTACTCTAGAGGTCGTGTCTATGACACGAAGCATACGGTAAAGTACTGCAATGGGATCTATACAAGACTTGAGAAAGCTGGCGCGCCTGCCGGAGGCGAAGTAGGTGGCGAGGAGAGCAGCAACAGCTGGCGGGGATCGCGACGCAGTCCTCATTCATCGAGTTCGTAACGAGTATGATGTGGTCGAGAAGCATGAAAGCTCAGAGGTCTACTAGTTTGATACAATCCAACTTTTGTGAGGCTTGTGCATAAGATGCCCTGTATTGAGAGATGGGTGTTGATTTGTTTCAACATAATATATATTTACTGTATGTTTTGAAGAGATTGTTTTGTGTCTCTTGAAATGTTTTGTGAGCATATCAAATGAATGGTCTTTTGTATGTGTGCATGCTTGTGCACCCTTTTTTAAAAAAAAAATTCTTTTTTTTTTTGTCCAAAAAGGAAAGCTTAACAAAGGCAATGCTATCCATACATCTCATTTTGGATGTATGATATATATTTTATCCATCATAAGGTAACGAGTTTTTTACTCGACATTTCGAAATGATGAATAAAATTTATTTTATTTTAAAATTAGTGGGGTGTAAGATGTACATTTTAAATAGAATGTGCAAAAAGCATTAATCTTTTCGGATTGTGGGGAGTGTGTTTTGGTGAGAAAAATTGTAGACAAATACTTGCAATTTTTGCAGATTGTATTGGTTTGGTTAGGATATCAGATATCAAATCAATGATCTTACTAGAAAATAGAGAAACCCCACTTTGTTCTCAAGTGGTGAAATGATACTATGTAACGATCCGATACATTAGCAATAATAATTCTTTTCGCCTAAATCAACGATCAAAAATATTTAAATTCTTACCTCATATAATTTTAATGAGAACTTATTTTCTATTTAATATGAGATTATTGCAGCATTATAATTTTTCCTGTTTAGATTCTATCGTCATTGTTAAGTCCAGACTCGATCACAGACATAGACTAGATGATGCGAAATTCTAGAGGTGGTTTCTGCAAATTCAAAAGATGATACCCACTAAACCGATAGTGTAGCACTTTATCCTGCATAGTATTTAGCTCCCACATTTTCGACTTGTATTCGGCTCTGATACCAACTGTAACGACCGACCCGCTAGCGATAATAACTCGTTTCGCTCAAACCATCAACAGCCCAAAATGCCTAAGTTCCGTTAATATAATATTCTAGAATTAATAATTATTTGTTTGGACTCTCTTATTTTGATATTTGAACTTTTCGTAATTTGTAGTAGTAGAGGCGCTTGGCAACATTTTGTGTAATTAACCCTAATTAATTTTCTGTGCCTTTTTGACTTGATAGCTTAGAAGCTATTTTTAAGATAAGTAACTGGACATTCCTTAGTTTTTGGCATATTAATATAAAAAAATATTCTAAGCATAAGAAAATTCCAATTTTTACATAACTCTAAAAATAAAGATTAAACATGTTATTATGCACTTTTGAAAAGAGGAATGCTATAAGTACACCCCAAAGGGGTGTACACTTAGGATTTTCCTTTTGAAAAAGAATTTTATTTTGATTTTTTTAAAATAAAAATTGATAAGTATTTTAAATTATATTGTCTTTCGGTATTCTGCTATATTAATGTTTGCCATATCGACATATACTGTGTTACAGAACCTAGCTTCGATTTTGTATTGGGCCTCTTGGTGCCTGCGCCTTCGAGCACCTCTATTACATATTACACTTTCGAGTGTCTCTACTTTGTATTTTCATCTTTGGGTGTTTCTGTTCTATATATGCGCCCGTGGGTACCTCTAAATCTTGCCAACGAGTCACTATTTGCAATTATTTGTCGAAGACTTGTTTTGAATTTCGTTTATATTTAGAAAGAAATACACTTTGTTATTTTATTATATTTATATTTGATATGAATTTAGAAATTCTGATAATCTCTATTTTCTAAAATTTTGTGAAAAAAAAAAAATTAGTCGTTTACACTGTGTTTCTATATGTGATGTATGTATCCAGATTTCATGACTATTTTATTAGACGGGGGCAGAACCAAGTGAAAGCTCACCATAATTTATCGTTCAAGTTACTTTTTTTTTTTTTTTTTTTTTTTTTTTTTTTTCGTCTTTGAGTAGTTAGATAGATGTTATATGAATTATCATATAATTTTATTTCTTTCTAATTTATTTTTTTCTCCACACCTCGTAATTTTAGTGACTATCGTTTTGTTTAACTTTTTGGCTAAATTACAGAAAATTTCTCTGTAATATTCCATTTTTTTATTTTGCCCCCCCTGTCTTTTAAAAGCCTACATTTTGCCCCATCGTAATTACCGAAATATGTATTTACCTCCCGCCGTCACCATTCCTTGAGTGAGCCGTCAGTTTTTTTAAAAATATTATTGAATATACCTAAAATACCCTTCAAGAATGGCGGGAAATAAGTCTAAACCTCTTTCTCTTCCCTCCATTACCTTTTCCCTCCAATATAAGATAAGGGCATTTTCGTCAATTTACCTCCTCCGTTAACACCGTTGCCCTCTAAAGATAATTCGGTAATTACGAGAGGACAAAATGTAGGCTTTTAAAAGACAGTGAGGCAAAGTGAAAAAACGGGATATTATAAAAGGGTTTTCTGTAATTTAGCCTAACTTTTTTTTGTTAGATTCTATGGTCTTAAATATTTATTATTTTAACATGCGTCTGTTACGCTTTCGATTTGGAGAGTGACATACCATGTGCATAGTAGTTAGGATCAACGAATGTCATTGGCGATTAGCTACCAAATATTCATCATAATTCTTCTGCTGATGCAGTTGTGCATCAACTTAAATAATAATCTCAATTAGATTGAAATTGTGGAGCCCCATCTTTCATTGTTAATGAGCTTACTTTTTCTGGTGCATTCAAATTTTAGGAAGAGGTTGGGAAATATTATTGATCATGATATCATAACAACTCAAGGACAAAAAAGAGAACCCCAAAGAATTTGACCTGCAGGAGTAGTGAGCTTAATCCAGCATCAGAAGCAGCCGCCGTAAGTTTGTGTGTGACGCCCCAACTTACCAGGGGTCACCCATTCTAGAACTACTCTAATTCTAGCACGCTTAACTCTCTTAATCTCTTGGGTCTTACTACCACCCAAAATGCTATAGCCGGGTTAAGAGTTTTTACTGCACTCCACCTACAACGGTCATTAGCCGGAGAGTCACACTCTACCCGCTATATAATCCTGGCTCAGCCGAGACTCATCTCATATTTCCGGCTGGTGATTGTCTCTGATACTAATTGTGACGCCCTAACTTTCCAGGAGGTCATCCATCCTAGAACTACTCTAGCTCTAGCACGCTTAACTTTCTTAACCTCTTGGGTCTTGCTACCACCCAAAATGGTATAGCCGGATTAAGAGTTTTTAGTCCTATTATATCATTTATATATAGGACTATTTCCAATTCCGAGAATGTCAGATTGTGATTCTGCAAAACACTCTGATCAGATTCTGTAGCTTCTTAGAGAAACACCAATCATGCATTCACCAACCTAAAACATTGGCCACTCACTAGTTCAAGTCAAAAGCTGAAGCTGGCATTTGCACTTTCTAAAAAGGAATTAAAGTTGGATACTTTCATTAATTTTCTCGCTGCCACGAAAAATGTAATGAAACAAAAGACGTACAAAGACTGGCATTTGCACTTTCTAAAAGAAGGAATTAAAATTCGATACTTTCATTCATTTTTCTCGATGCCACGAAAAATGTACTGAAACAAAAGATGTACAAAGACTTCTCAGATAGTGTCTTTTAGATGGCGCTTCTGTAGAAGCTCCAGCCAAGTTAAATAGTTTTGTATCGCAGTATAAAATATGACCATCCAAAAAGTTTACGACTCTTCTGAAAGGTAGAGAGTCAAAATCAACTTATAGATCCGAAAACTAAAATTCTAATGTACATAGTTTTTACTTTTACTTTTATAATGAAAATTATTGAATGAGTACAATAAATAAACTATCATATTTTACACAACAACTCTACTTAAACAACACTTAGTGTCTTGTTGTAATCTTATAGTAACTTGAGAGCATAAGGTTCTTAACCTTTATTTATTATTATTATTTTTTATCCACATTTCTACAAATAATTAAAGATGCAATCTCTTTTTTTTTTCTCGCATACTCTCTTACAAGTCTTAGTTTAAATTCGCTCAAAACACAAAGAAAAAGTCCTTTGAATATCGTTGAATATAATATCAGAAGATTTTAGAGTTTAACGATTATTTCATATAATTTGATATAATATCAGAATAGAAGATCATGAGTTTGAGTTCTGTCAGACTTTTAGAGTTATTTAATTTCCTCCCATTTAATTAAGTCCACGTCTTGAATCTATTAAAAAGTCTGGAGTCCAGACGTGAGAAGAAAAGTGTTGAATATAAAATATATAAACACCAGCGTTCTCTAATAGCTTAAATTTTTAGGTCCCGTTTGGTTCGGGTATAAATTTAAGAGGTATAAATTTTTTTATACTTGGGATAGCTTGCTATTCCGGAATAATCAAGTATAAGAGTTATATTGCGTTTGGTTCAAAAGTTGGTATTCTCTGGAATAAAAAAAATTGTGTTTGTTAAAATTATGGGATAGTAGAGAATAGTAAAAAAAGATGATAGATTTTTTATCAAAATGCCAACTTTGCCCCTTACCTTATATATATATATATATATATATATATATATATATATATATATTATATATATATAATATATATAATATATATATTATATATATATATATATAAATTAATTTTAATTATTATAAATTAATTAAAATGATAATTTAATTATAAATAATAAATTATATTTATCTAAACAAAATAATTTTTTATATTTTATAGTATATTTTAGTAAATAACAATTAGTAAACATAATTAGTAAACAAAATATAAAATAATTTTTTATATTTTATAGTATATTTTAGTAAACAAAATTAGTAAACAAAATTAGTAAATAGTATATTTTAGTAAATATAGTCTTATATTGGAAGGTAAGCTGAAGTAAAAAAAAAAAATCCACTCATTGCCTCTAGGTATAAACCTTATTCCGGGGGGGTGGAATAGAGCTTAACGGGTTATCCTGGAATAACCCGTTAAGGAAATGATATTTTAAACTTTTATCCCTAAGTTTTTTTCTATTATTTGAAAAGAATTGAGAGATAAAGAGGATTATTTCCACTTTATTCTCCAACCAAATAGAGCTTAGAGTATAATGATTATTTTATTTAATACCACAAATCCCCCACCATCATCCACTTTTTTCTTCTTCACCACCACCATTAATTGCAATCTTATTGAGCTGCATGAACCACCTCTCTCTCTCATTTGCAACACACCCTACCTCACAAGCTATTTCCCCCCTCCACCTTTTTTCCCTCTCCTTTCTTGGCATTTATATACACACTCTCCACTTGCTCTCTTCTCATGTCCACCACCACAGACTCTTTTACTACCACAACAAGTTCTCAATTCTGAAGAAGCTGCAGGCACTTTTGATGAGATGGAGGGAACTTCTCTCTCCAGCAGTAGGGTGCTACTTCTTTGCCTAGCCATGCTGACCATGTTGAGTGAGGCACTTGCCAGGTCCAAATCACACAACCTGCAAGTCCCTTGCTTCTTCATCTTTGGTGATTCTTTGGTGGATAGTGGCAACAACAACTATATAGCAACTCTTGCTAAGGCTAACTATTTGCCCTATGGGATTGATTTTCCTCTGGGCCAGTCTGGAAGGTTCACCAATGGCCGGACGATCGCCGACATCTTAGGTTTTGAGTGCGCTTTTTCGATATTTTAAGAGCAGTACTAGTGATACACCGCATTTGCAGTGTAAGATGAACACCTCATCAATCCATCCTAGAGTAAGGTGTTCTTCACTGGTCACTTTCAAATGACTAGTAAAATTCAGCCCACCCTTAGATTGGTAGGGTATAAGATTAACACCTCAAATGAGGTGTACTATTAGTATTTTTCATATTTTAAAGGCTAAATTATATAAAATCCTTTGTAAATATCTGATTTTTTACTTTTTTTTTCTGACTTTTAAAAATTCATATTTTACCCTTTCAAAAATTCAAGTTGATGCATTTGGCCCCCCTCCGTCAGGGTTCCGTCAAATTTTTATAATTTACACCGAAAATACCCTTGAAATGACAGAAATATATTATAAATTAATATTTTTTTTATACAACAAGTAAGGGCAATATAGTCATTTCACCCTCTTTATTAATACCGTAATCCTTAAAAATATTTTCTGATATTTTAAGAAAATAAAATGTAGGATTTTGAAAGTCAAGGAAAAAGTGAAAAAACAGATATTTACAAGGGGACTTTCTGTATTTTAGCCTATTTTAAAACTTTTTCTAAGCTTTCGTTTTCACGCGAAAATAATACGGTGGAAGTAAGTTGTAACTCAGGTTGCTTTGCACGTGTTTATGTTGGTGGTGCACAGCGCAATTACTAGGATTTCGAGACTTTGTTCCGCCGTACGCGATGGCACGGAGAGAACAAGCGGTTCGAGGCTTGAATTTTGCGTCGGGGGCGTCGGGGATCAGAAGAGAAACCGGGACCAACTTGGTATGATCATTTTTTATTTTTTTTTTGGTTAATTTCATACAGCTTTCTGTAAACATATCGAATAGTAGATATATCTCTACAAAGTTTAATTTTTAGTTGTTCATATACATATCCCCACCGTCAATATCCGTCAGAAAAATATAGTTAACTATATATTAAATACTTAACCTTAGTTAGTGAGTGAGGTAAGTTTATTTTTTTACTATTTCAGTTATTATACTTAATTAACCAAGATATATTTTTTAACAGTTGAGACTTTTGGAGGGACATATTTGTAAGGACAAAATTGACAGTTCACTTATATTCTGTTAAAAAATAAAAAATAACTAACGGTAACAAATTAGAAAGATATATATGAACAACTTAAGACTTTTGAAGGGATCAATATAAAAAATTAAACTTTGCAGGAATATATACGCTATTCGATATATTTACAGGGAGTGCATAAAATTAACCCAATATATTATATCATTCATTCCTTACATGAATAATATATTATTATATATAAATAATAACTAAATAAACTTTTTTTTGGTAGCTAATGTATTAGGCTTTTGGATCGGGTTCGGGCCTGGCTAGGACATGTCCAAATAAGCCCAAAATTTTTTCGGACCTAAATTTTTAAACCCGGTCTCGACCCAAACTTATAATTTCGATACTTAAAACCCGGCCCATACATGGCCCATCAAGCCGGGCCTTATTTAGGCCCGAGCCCAGTTCCACCCCTATTCTCAATCGGTTTATATATTAGCAAAATAAATAAATGGGTTAATTGCATATGTCTCCCTGTAAACATATCGAATAGCAGATATATCCCTACAAGGTTCAACTTTTTATATTTATCCTTTCAAAAGTCCAACGTTATTCATATATATCCTTACCGTCTATCTCTGTTAGAAAAATCTAGTTAACCATAGGTTAAATAGTTAATCTTGGTTAGTTAGCGAGGTAAATTTACTTTTTTATCCTTTCAGATATTCCTGTATTAAGGGATATTTTTGAAAGGGCAAAACTGTCATTTTACATATAATCTGTTAAAAAATAAATAGTGAACTAACGATAATAAATCGGAGGGATATATATGAATAACTTAGGATTTTTGAAAGGATAAATACGAAAAGTTGAACTTTGTAGGGATATATCTGCTATTCGATATATTTACAGGGAGTCGTATGTAATTAACCCTAAATAAATTTACGGGCGAACTTTGATTTGCCCACCCACCCCCCCCCCCCCCCCCCCCCCCCCCCCCAATTTATTTCATTTTCACTTTGCCATCATGTGGTTTAAAAAATTACACTTAACTATCCTATGATTTTATCTCCATTTGATCAAAAGAATCTACTCTTAAACTTTCTGAATCACATGATGACAAAGTAAAAATGCGTTAAACTACAGAATAGCTAAGTACAATTTTTTGAACCACGGTGTGGCAAAGTGAAAGCGAGCTAAACCGGACGAGATGAATCGACGTTTACCTAAAGTTATTGATATTTATTTATTTTTGTTGATGATAATAGGGACTACACTACTCTATGAAAAGACAAGTAGAACATTTTCGCGACGCGGTGGAGACAATGAAGAGTAGTACATTCAAAGGGAACACTACTAAGCTCGCCATTCATCTAAGCAGATGCATCTACTATTCAGGGTTGGGGAGTAATGACTACTTGAACAACTATTTCATGCCACTCGAGTACATAACTAGCTATGTTTACAACCCTAAAGTTTACGCGACGCTTCTTCTTCAAGAGTACTCGCTACAACTCACGGTAAGCATTCGTCGCTCTGTCTATACACTAAATTATTGACAAAATGCTCGAAAAGTCGAAACCATGATAGTTATGTAACGACTCGACCCGCTAGCAAAATTAACTCGTTGGACTCAAACCACTAGTCCAAAATATTTACGCTCAGTTATTATTAGAGATCATTGACATTCTCGTCAGATCCGAATCCAATCACTATGGGACTATTGGATACATTACAAACTTCAACTTTTCGTCATTTATTATTTCAAAAGTCCAACGTTATCATATATATCTCTACCGTCTATCTCTGTTAGAAAAATCTAGTTAACCACAGGTTAAATACTTAATCTTGGTTAATTAGTGAGGTAAATTTATCTTTTTACCCTTCCAGATATTTCAGCATTATTTTTTGGAGGGACATTTTTAAAAGGGCAAAACTGTCATTTAACATATAATCTGTTAAAAATTAAACAGTGAAGTAACGATAATAAACCGGAGGGATATATATGAATAACGTTGGACTTTTGAAGGGATAAATATGAAAAGTTAAACTTTGTAGGAATATATCTACTATTCGATATGTTTACAGGGAGCCGTATGCAATTAACCATTATTATTACTAGAGTGCATCATTGACGTTCTCGTCAGATCCGAATCCAATCACTGTGGGACTATTGGGATATTACAAACTTTTCAGACCCTGGACGTCCTTGTTAGATCCAAATTCTATCACAGACATGTAGACTAGAATTATCAGGTGACGTAAGATTTTAGAAGTAGCTCCTGCATGTTCAAGATTTGGTTCCCACTAAACTCATAGTGTAGCATTTTATCTCATATAACACTTAGCTTTCACACTTTCGGATAGTATTGGTCTCTGGTACCAACTATAACAATTTTATGTTATCAATAATTTTATAAATTTTAAAACTACAAAATTTTAAATTTTTAGATGCGTGGACTCTTATATTTTAAAATTTAAAAATTATAAAAGGCAAATTAAAATTCATTAAAAATTTTAATTTATTTAAGGAAATTGTACAATTTGGGTGCTCGTAAAGTGGCGGTCTTTGGCCTCGGAAAAATCGGCTGCATACCTTACGAGCAAGCTCGATACAACAACCGAAACTTCAACCGCGACGGGGATAGTTGCAACGAGGAAATCAACCAGGCCATCAGCATTTTCAACGCTGGTCTCGTTCGTATGGTTACTCAATTCAACACCGCACTCCGCGGCGCTAAGTTCATCTATGTCAATACCTTCGATAGTTCGACAGATCTTGCGGCAAATGCACACTCTTATGGTAGACACTAACCTCATACGCTCCCCTCGCCCCCACCCCTCTTTGAAGAATCATTTTCTAACTTAGACACGAATCGAACAGGATTTCGGCGAGATCAATAAAGGGTGTTGCGGTGTTGGGCGGAACAACGGGCAAATAACGTGCCTACCGTTCCAATCTCCGTGCAACGATCGATCGAAATACTTGTTTTGGGACGCATTCCACCCCACAGAAGCTGCGAACCTTATCTATGCCATGAAAGCATACAATTCGACGTCGACCAACGAAGTGTATCCGATGAACATACGACAACTCGCAGCGGCCTAACTTCGGTCGAAGGAATCGAAGTCGAAACTACACTCGAGTTTCGCGAGCTCGATTTGAACTTGGCTCTTAATTTTTTGACTCACACAAAGTTATCATATAAGTTTATGTGAAGCTTTTAGTTGTGCTTTATTGTTCAAAAAGTACACATAGAGTCAGAAAAAATAAAAATTGAAATAAAAAATCTTGTTCAGGGGAGTGTTTAGTAATTTAAAAAATAAATTTTGTAATTTGTTTACGGTGGACACCTAAATGAATTATATGTGGATTATAATGTTGGATTAATTGCATACATGTCCCTGCAAATATGTCGAATTACAAATATATCCACACAAAGTTCAACTTTTCATATTTATCGCTTCAAAAATCCACCGTTATTCAAATATGCCCCTACCGTCAATCTCTGTTAGAAAAGTTGATTTAATCCTAGGTTAAATGCTTAACCTTGGTTAGATTAAAAATTGAATTTACATATTTACCCTTTCCATATTATACCTTTATACTTTTGGAGTGATATATTTGTAACGGGGCAAAAAAATAATTTCACATCGAATCGGTTAAAAAATAAACAGATTTCAAACGGGGATTAACCAGAGGGGCATATTTGAAAAACTTTGAATTTTTGAAGGGATAAATATGAAAAGTTGAATTTTACAGGGATATATTTGTAATTCGATATATTTGTAGGGACATGTATGCAATTAACCCTATAATGTTTGTGAGAGTCTAATAAAATTTTTGTTATATAGCAAAATTATCCTTGAGAATTAGTACTAATTAAAATTTGTCCTTAATAATTTTAACCTTATTAATTATGATAAAAATAAATGGAGACCCCATCCACTATAGAAAATTTAGAAATAGCCCCTACACTGTATATGTTTTTTTTGTTAATATCATTCCAACTTTAAATTATTTAAAATTTCTCAAATTTTGTCAATAAAATTAAAAATTATTAAATTTCTTAGAGATTCTGTTGAGTTTAATAGTTTTGATAGTTAAAACTCATCACAATGATAAACAAAACAAATGATTTTTTTTTTTAGGATAATTATTATGACCTGCAATAAATTTTAAAAATTTACTATTTTACCAATCATACTATTTCATCGATCACCCTCTAAATTTTAAAAATTTACTATCATTCTAATCACATATTTCTGGACAAAAAAACTTAATTCTAAACATTTTTTAATCTTAAGTAACATATCTTATTATTTTAGGTATGTATCATTTTTGAGTGCCATCTATGAAATGTACTCGTGTACTGCGTTTGATTCGGATATAAGCAAAAATTGGTAATTCCTGAAATAGGTATAAATTCAGGTATAAGCAGGAATTAAAGTAATTTTGCGTTTGGCCGAATATAAGAGTTGTACCGGGAATAAAAAAAATTGTGTTTGATAAATTAAAGAGGAGTAAGAAGAATAGAGGGATTAAAAATTTAATTTAAGATAAAAAATTTACTGATATGATTTTAAATATTTATTAAAAAATTTATTAAAATTTATATTTTACTATATATATATATATATATATATATATATATATATATATATATATATATATATATATATATATATATATATATTAAAAAAAATTAGTTTTTAAAAATTTATAAATTTTTAAAAATTCAAAAATTTGTATATAAAAATAGGTATAAATTTAAAAATTTTAAACATTTGGTATAAATTTGTATAGATTAATAAATTATAAAAAAAAATAAAAAATTTCAAATTTCAAATTTATTAAAAAAATAAAATTTAAAATTTTTAAATTTTAAAATAAAAAAATTAAATTTAAAATTTTATAAATTTAAATATTTTATAATTTAAAATTTTTAATTAAAAAAAAGAAAAAAAAAAAGAAAGATGGAACAAGTTGTTCCACCTTTTGGGAGGAACAGCTTCCCCCCTCCCCAGAGACGAAGCCAGAATTTAATCCAGAGGGGAGTCAAAATATATTTAAATAAAAATTTTAGCACATAAATATAATTTTATCTAGCCAATTTTTTTTTAAAAAAAATATTAATTTAATTAATATAGAAATATTAAAATTAATTTTTAATTACATATATTTAATTTTTAATTATTTTATTTATATTATTATATTCAAATAATTATAATTTTTTTTAAATCTAACAATAATTTAGTTAGCGATTGATTGAATTCTTAGTATTTTTAATAAATAAAATTATAACATTTAATGATTATTAGATCAAAGAGTTATTAAATTTAGGGTTAATTGCATACATGTCCCTACAAATATGTCGAATTGCAAATATGTCCCTGCAAAATTCAACTTTTCATATTTATCCCTTCAAAAATCCACCATTATTCAAATATGCCCCTACCGTCCATCTCTGTTAGAAAAGTTGATTTAACTCTAGATTAAATGCTGAACCTTGGTTAGATTAAAAAATAAATTTACATATTTACCCTTTCCATATTATATCTTTATTTGTAACAAGTATAATGGTATTACTTTTGGAGGGATATATTTGTAAGGGGGCAAAAAAATAATTTCACATCGAATCTGTTAAAAAATAAACAGATTCCAAACGGGGATTAACCAGAGGGGCATATTTGAAAAACTTTGAATTTTTGAAGGGATAAATATGAAAAGTTAAATTTTACAAGGATATATTTGCAATTCGACATATTTGGAGGGACATGTATGCAATTAACCCTTAAATTTAATATAATATTTTATTTTATTAAATAAAATAGCTCACTAAATAGAAATTTAAAAAAAATATAAAATAAAAAATTTGAAGTTAAAAGATGTATTTCAAAATACCTTATATAAATATGCGACTCTTAAAAGAGAAGAGAAACAAAAATTATATTGGCATAAAAAATAAACTAAGTAAATATTAAAAAGTTGAGAGGGTTATGTCTATCTAAATTTTTTTTTATTAAATTAGTATTTAAAACTAACAAGTAATATTAAAAAGTTGAGAGGAGGCCTTAACATAATTTCGTCCCGGTCCCCTCCATTTTCTTGTTTAGATATAAAAGGGATAACCCCTTATCTTTTATACCCATTACCAAATAAGGCCTTATAAAGTTCATGATTACCCATTTTTGGAGAGACGAGTTACAAAAGAAATAGAAAAAGGAAAAAAAGAAAAGGAAAAGGAAAGAGTATCAATGTAGGGGCATGTGGGTCTTTTTATTCTTTAAAAGAAAGCTTAAAATGAGCAAAATGAAAAGGAAAAGAGGGTAAAATGCATGGATAATCCCTCTACTATTCTTTTATTGTAAGTTAATCATTCTACTTTTTTAATTTACATACTTTAGTTTATAAACTGTGGCATAATTGCATAAATAGCATTTTAGTCTCGGACACTAATTTTTTTAAATTTTTTTTACTGTAAAATAGCTCTTGCAATTGTGCTTGGATTAAACTAAAAAAGTCAAATATTTTACAAAAGAGATAGAATATAGAATAATGCAAGGACTATTTGTACATTTTACTCTGAGCTAAATTACACTCGAAGCACTCTCAACTTCAATTTATTTAAATTTCTAACTCAAATTTTATAAGTTATCAATTCAATTTAATTAATTAAATATTAAAATATTATTAATATAAAAATAATATAAAATGTTAATTATTATTGTATTATCAATTATAATACTGTTATATTATTTTTACATCAGCGAATATTAAAATATAATCAATAAAAATTATAATAAATTAAAATTTAAAAATCAAAATTTTAGTAGCCCATAATTTGAGGACAAAAATGTAATTTAGCCTTTTACTTTTTTTAAGAAATATATATATATATATATATATATATATATATATATATATATATATATATATCCAATGCATGTGACCAACCCAATAAGAACCACTATAAAAAAAAAAAAGAAAAAAAAGAAAAAAAAAAGGAAAACCCATCATGGATTGGGATCTGGGCTCAATAATTTATCCCAACATCAACATTTTTTTTTTATGAAAAAAAAAAAAATCCTTCTCCTGAAACTTTGGCTTTATTATTAAATTATTATTTTTTAGATTCTCTAATTAATTTTTAAAAAAAAAAAAAATTAATTTTATATATTTTTCTGTAAACATATCGAATATCGAATTGTAGATATATATTTTATAAAATTCAACTTTTCATATTTACCGTTGCCTTACTATTTATTTTTTAATAAACTATAAATAAATTATTAATTTTATTTTTATAAATATATTTTTTCAAAAATTTCTAACCGTTAAAAAAAAATATTTATGATTAAGTATAATATCTGAAATAGTAAAAAAAAATAAATTTATCTCACTTAGTTGACATTAAGGATAGAGACATATATATAAATAATTTAGTACTTTTAAATAAATAAATATAAAAAAATCAATTTTATAAAAATATATATATTATTCGATATATTTATATGGATATGTTTGAAATTAATTCTATAATAAATTGCAATCTAAAATTTAAAAATTATATTTTGAAAAATATTAAGCCTCTAGTTCAAAGCGTTTGTAATTTTTACAATTTCTAAGCCAATAATTTAAGAATTTAAATAACTAGAATGCATGTTACCCCCTAAGAGAGACAAATTTTGATCATTTCACTTTTTTTTTATATATATTATAATTTGATAAAATATTTTTTTATCTTTTTAAAGTAGGTTAAATATATTTTAAAGTTTTAGTATTAAAAAAATATTATTTCACTGACATCGGTTAGCTTCTAGAAGGGAGATAAGTGGGGACCACAGTGAACTACTCGAGCTCTGATTGGCCCCCACTTAGAATGGTTTATTGGGTTTATTGGGTACACCCGGTCTAATAGACCGGAACCCTATATTTTTTTTTCATTTTATGTTCATAATAAAAAGCTAAAGAGCAATGCAATTTTAATTTTTAAAAATGATAATTTAAATATTTAATTAAATAATAATTAATATTTATATAAATTAAAGTTTATATTTTAGTAAATAATACCGTTTAATTTTTTAAAAATTAAAGTTAAAAATTTTAAAATTTGTATAAATTTTAAAATTTATTTAATTTATAAATTTATTAAAAATTAAAGTTACAAATTTAAAAAATATAAAATTTAAAATTTCTCTAAATTTAAAAATTTAAATTTTAATTATGTCAAAAAAATGTGTAAAAGATGATGCAAAAATTTTTATTTTTAAATTAAAAAATTTTTATAAAAAATTTAAAAATTTATATACACAAAATTTGAATAAATTTTAAAATCTTAAAATTTTAAATTTTTTAAAATTTTTAGATTTATACAAAATTAAAGTTAAAAATTTTAAAATTTATAAAATAAAAAAAAATTAAATTTAAAATTTTATAAATTTTAATTTAAATTTTAAAAAATCAAAAAAATGATGGAAACAAGGTTGTTCCCGATGGGAACAACTTATTCCTACCAATGAAGTGAATTGTTATTTCCCTCCTTACCGGGCTATTCCAGAATAGTCCATTAAGGGAGGGATAACAAATCACTCTTTTTTTTTTTTTTTTTTTTTTTTTTTTTTTTATGTTTGGGGAATAAAGGGAGAATAAATGAGTTATCCTCCCTTTATTCTCCAACCAAACATGGCCTTAGACGTGATTCATCGCATTAACAAGATTATTACGAAGACCGTGAATAATTCACTGTTTTCAACAGAAACACTGAAAATTATCAATGATTCACTGCCTTCAGGTCGTTTAGCCACCATGGCGCCCGTACGACAAAAGCAGTATTAGTTTTGCAAATAATTTTTTTACAGGATTGATTTGCAAATTTTAAAATTTTGTAGGGTTATATGTAAAAAAAAAAGTCCTTCCCTCTCCCTTTTTCTGGCTCTCTCCTCCGTTAACTCTCTCCTCCGTTAAACCCACCCCGCTCTTTTCTTATATATATCTCTTCGTCTCTCTCTCTCGCTCTCTTTCTCTTCACTCTCTCTCTCTCTCTCTCTCTCTCTCTCTCTCTCTCTTCTCGCTTCCGGAGTTTCGATTCCTCGTCAATGGCGGAGGCAGAGGAGACGAAGATGGAGAAGTTCCTGAAGGAGTGCGAGGGGTCGGGCGACGCGGCGTACGCCGCCATGAAGGCGCTCCTCGATCAGCTCGAGGACGCCGCCACCAGGTCGGCGGCGCGCGCCTTCCTCGCCGCGATCCAGCGCCGCTTCGGCGACAAAGACGCCGCCGATCGCTGCTTCCGTAGCTACCATTTCCGGATCCACGACGTCCTCCTCGGCGATTCCCAAGGTCGATTACGGCTCTCGTTTCTCTCTCCCTCTACCCCTCTTCCTTTCCTGTTTGAGTCGCCGATCGATTCGTTTGATCGATCGGTGGATCAAATGTGCGGCGATTCGAATGCTTTTGTATGATCAAATGTGGAATCGGCGGTTTGATATGTGAAAAAGATGATATCGTATTGGAATTTGACCATTTGTTTTTTCCTTTATTTTCCACTTATTATGCTGATTTGAATCGTCGATCAATATGTTTGATCGATCAGTGGATCAAATTTTGCGTAATTCGAATGCCTTTGTAGGATCAAATGTGGAATCGGTGGTTGGATATACCAAAAAATGATGATATCGTGTTGTAGTTTGATCGTGTCTTAATTTATTTTCCACTTATTATCGCAATTTTATTCGGTTGGATCGATTGATGGTTCAAATTTATGTCAACTCGAACGTATCCATCTCTTTAGGATTAACTGTCGAATAAGTGATTCAATGGTAATTCTGGAATAGATTCGTTTTAAATTACATGGAAAAGATGATACTGTGTTGTAATTTGGTAGTTCTTCCATTTATTTTCCAATTATTTATCCTGATTTGAATTGCTGATTGATTCTTTTGGTCAAGCCATTATTTTGGCAGTTGATTTATCAGTTTCCTCTGAATGTATGTGGAGAAATTGATGTGATCTTGTTTAGTTATCTTTTCCTTTAGATTTTGTCTGTTTTCTAGTTTTAGTTGACAAACGTTACCATTTTGGGATGCCTTCCAACGCGTTGGTATATTTACTCATGGTCATCATCAGACATATTTTTAGAGTTTATTAGAATAGTAGGCGGATAGAAGGTTTCATTTTCTTCGACTTTTGAATTGCAGCAGATGTGGCAGATACCTGCTTGTGTTGATTATCTTTATAAGGAACTTGTGGATTTTGACACAAAGTGCTTCCTTTTTAAGCTGTCTCAGTATTTCTTGGAGCTGAGTGGTAAGCTTTGAAAGAGGCAGGCTTGATTCTTGCCACTAGTAAGACAACCTTATTGGTTGATAGCAACAGCTATTTATAATTGGAATTGTCTCAAAACATGTTGTCATGTATTATGCTCTTTTAGGAAAAATAGTTGGCTAGAAGTTTAGGTTGCATTTGGTTCGGGTATTAGAAAAAATTGGTTATTCCTGAGATAGATATAAGTTCAGGTACAAGCAGGAATTAAAATAATTTTGCGTTTGGTTCAGTATAGGAGTTGTACCGGGAATAAGAAAATTGTGTTTGGTAAATTAAAGAGGAATAAGAAAAATAAAGGGAATTAAAATTTATAAAAAAAAAAATTAAATTAAATTTTATAAATTTAAATATCTTATAATTTTAAAAAAATTAATTTTAAAAAAAAGTAAGCAACAGATGGAATAGCTGTTCCACCTGCCCTTATACCGGATAACTTGGTATGGGGGGGAACAGTTCCCCCCATCCAAAATCACGTTTGGATATAAGGGGAGGAATAACCCCTTATCCCCCCTTATACCCATTGCCAAACGGAGCCTTAGTGTCTCCTTATTCATGATAGGCTTGGCAGAATAAGAAACCAGTATTTCTCGACACTTTTTTACCATTTTTTGAAGTATGTGTATGGAATTACTACTGAAGAACTTGGACTTCTCAGTGGTATGAATATATTCTATGCACTGTTGTTGGTGACCAGTTGTTGATTGCTGGTGTCACTCGAGAGAAGAGAGGATATGAAGAAACAGAGAAACAAGAGCAAAAAAAAGGAAAGAAATGGAAGAGAGAAAAGGGAGAAAAGTGGGAACAAGGAGCTTGTGAAGTCAATATTCCTCCTTTTATGCAAATATAATTATAAGGAATAAGGAACAGAAAGGAATATTAAGTTAAATTGGTAGTTTGATTTTTCTTTTTCTATATTACTTATGGTGAATGTGCTATCATACAATTTGGAATTAAGAACTTATAAAGACTAAGTAATGCAATAGCTCTAAGAAAGAAATAGGGAGAATAATCTTAAGTGAAATGATGACACCATTTTTATAACTTAATATTGTTATTTTATTATTTCCACGTTGTTGGTACTACTTGTTAATATAAGTTGTGTATCACTAATCGCTCATGCTAC
The DNA here is from genome assembly GCA_029168755.2 of Tillandsia fasciculata. Lineage (NCBI taxonomy): Eukaryota > Viridiplantae > Streptophyta > Magnoliopsida > Poales > Bromeliaceae > Tillandsia > Tillandsia fasciculata. The sequence continues at coordinate 243,495 of CM054943.1, forward strand.
CTACCTATGAGGTTGCAAAGTTCTAACGTCAATAATTGTGAATTTCCATTTAAGATACGTAAAGGGAAAAAAATATTTATATTTGAAAGTGTGGGGGGTTAATTTGCCCACTTCTAGTCAAGATTTGTAAAGTAATTTTTTTTTTTTTGTTTTTTTTTTTTTTTTTTTTTTTTTTTTTTTTTTTTTTTTGAGGCACTGGAGAGTTGGTTAATCGTTAAATCTGCAAATCATATTAATAGTTTATGTAGATGAACAAACAATGCATACATGCTTTTTGACTTGATAAGATCGCTACAAGCGGCAAGAGCTTGTGGATTTACTATCTCAAAGTTCACATGACATAAATTTGGATTCTTTCCCGGTAAAACATTTTATTCCCTGCACTTTTCTTACTCACACCATATTCTTTAGTCTGAAGGGCTGTATTTATCTCTATTTGTTCATTTTGGCATTTATTGGTTATTCGTAGGGAAGCAGAAGAGAAAGAAACTGACAATGATGGAGATCCCTAGTATTTTTATTCCAGAAGATTGGTCTTTCACCTTTTTTGAAGGCATAAATAGGCATCCGGATTCCATTTTCAAGGAGAAGACGGTTGCCGAGCTGGGTTGTGGAAATGGATGGATCTCTATTGCACTTGCCGAGAAGTGGTCCCCTCTGAAGGTTTGTATCTGATAACCAGGATATTATTCTGCGGTAATGTCTATGGCATCAGTAATTGATATCTTAAGTAGTGCTCCTTTATGGCTTGATGGATAGATTCTTGCAATAAGTATTACATTTCTTTTTTTTTTGTAGTTTATTGATTGTTCATGGAGAACCCTACTCTTAAGTATTTACACTATTCTTTGATGTTGTTTTCAGATACACTAATAACTTGGTTCTTTGCAGGTTTATGGGCTTGATATAAATCCAAGAGCTGTCAAAGTTGCATGGATTAATCTATTTTTGAATGCACTGGATGAGAATGGGAACCCGATCTATGATGAAGAAGGGAAAACATTGCTTGATAGAGTAGAATTCCATGAATCTGATCTTCTAGCTTACTGTAGGGACAATAAAATAGAACTTGAGCGCATTATTGGATGCATTCCTCAGGTACTGAGAAAATTTAATGACTTTATACTAATTTTAATTACTTGGAAGTAATTTGTATAGTAGCGTGAATTAATTGAGGTACTTTTTGTTCCCGCACTATTTGTTACAGATTCTAAACCCAAATCCTGAGGCCATGTCAAAGATGGTTACTGAAAATGCAAGTGAGGAGTTCTTATATTCCTTAAGTAACTACTGTGCTCTTCAGGTTAGCATGCAAACTTCGTCTTTTCCAAGGTTGTAGTGATAGTTAAATGTAACCTAATCTAGTTTGAGTGAAAAAAATACTCACTTCAAAATTCCATTTGTTGGGATCTGGAACTGGGGCTCAAAATATTTTGCATTGTCCATCCTAAATTGCAATTACTGTTTCAATAGTGTCTAACAATTACAGACCATGGTACCATAGTGTAGATTCCCTAATCATTCTTGCATTCCTATATCATCTGTTAGTCATGGCTACCCTAAGTTGCGTTTTAATGAGTAGCTAATGTAAAGGCTGTGCTGCTGAGTTGTGTAAAACTTGTGAGAGTCGTTGCAATAAAAAACTTACGGTCTAACTGCGACTTATATCTTAGCCTAATATTAGTAAAATTACAAAGAGACATCAAGCTCGTCATGCTATGTAATGTGACTAACATCTGTAAAATATAGATGCATGGAATCTGTTAACTTGTTTCATCTCTTAATTGATCCTTGCCTGTGCATGACTTGGCACTTTTTTTTTGGTGAAACTATAAAAAGAAAGTTTTTTCTTTATGCACTTTATCTTGACCAGGAAATTAAGTGCCGCTCCATGTAGAGCGGCACGGGGCGGCACGTACCGTGCCCCTACAATAGGGGCATGGTATGGGACGGGGGGGTCCTCTCTCCCCCCCAAGTCTCAGTGATACTCATTCGGTATCGCTGGAGATAGGGCTATACTCATTACGCCCGTACCGTGCCGAGTTTTTTATTTTTATTTTTTTAAACACATGGTTTTACAGTAAAATCATTGTTTGACCATACATTTTTTTTTGTTTTTTCCTCTTTCCACGTTAGGTTTTTTTTTATTTTTTATTTTTTTATTTTTTGTTTTTTTCCTTTCTTTTTCCACCCGTGAATGGAAAAGGATTTTTTTTTTTTCCTTTTCCTCCCTCTCCCTCCCCTTCCGCAACAAATTTTCTATACTCTCTCTCTCTCTCTCTCTCTCTCTCTCTCTCTCTCTCTCCTTTCTTTTCCTTTCTTTCTCCCGCAATTCTTAAATTTTTTTTTCCTTTTTTCATCACTTAAGAAAAAGGCAAAGAAAGTGCAAATCAAAGATCTACTTATTAGGTAAGTAAAAAATGTTATAATTTAAGTTTTTATTTAGAATTTTTGAATATTTCATAATTATAAAGCTCTTTTTAAAAAAAAAAAATAAAATTAGTCATTTTTTATTTATAATTTATAAATAGTTGAAAATTAAATGGATCAATAAATGGATCTTGAAAAGTTTTGAGAAAAAATATAATGTTTTCTAATTTTATATTTTATAATTTTTAAAATTCAAAAAAATTATAAAATCAAAATAATTTTCAAAGTTGATATATATAATTTTCTCATCATGTTGTTTTTTTTCTTATTATTTTGAATTGATTTTAGGATAGTTATTTTTATGTAAAAAAATTATATAGATCATAATGCCACCTAAGAGAACAGAAGATTGGAGTCTTGGTGAGTATAGTAAACTCTATATAGCCAATATTCATAATTTTTTGTCTAAATATTTCAAAACAATATTATAAAAGGTTATTGGGAACAAAATTTTTTTTAAAAAACCGTGCTAGAGTGTGCCACTAAGAGGTCATGCGTATCCATCGGCACGCAAGCGTGCTACGAGTCGGCAAGGAAGCGTGCCCATACCGTACCGTGCCAGGCGGAGAGCGGCACGCCCCCGTGCCACGGCACTTAATTCCTTGATCTTGACACATATATGAGTTTGTTCCTACTGTATGCACCCATAATGAGCTTACAATCAATTCTGGAACTTCATGATTACTTATGGTATGCATGAAATTCCTTTTCATTCATAATTTTTGTTCTATTATGAAAGTGAGCAATGGATTGTGGCTTTCATATAGTTCATATGTAATATTCTTCTCTATCTATGCTATTGACTCTTGCATAGTTTGTTCAATTCAGGGTTTTGTTGAGGATCAATTCGGTCTTGGTTTAATTGCTCGGGCAGTTGAAGAAGGAATAGCAGTCATAAAGCCGATGGGCATTATGATTTTCAATATGGGAGGCCGACCTGGGCAAGGTGTCTGCAGGCGCTTGTTTGAGCGCCGTGGAATTTGTATCACACAGCTTTGGCAAACAAAAGTTATGCAGGTCTGTATAATTGAAAATCCCTAATTGCAATTTGCTGAAAGAGATTATTGATCACCCTCTTCAAAAAAAGGAAAAAAAAAAAAAAAAAAAAGGATTATTGATCTTGGTAGAGCTTCGATAGAGCCATGCATTAACTTTAATAGTGTGTTGGTTTAATTTTGTTGTTTGAATGGTGGATAACTTCCATCTTATACAACTTCCATATTCAAGTTTTATCTGGTGTGAGTCTATATTCTAATCCATAGTAAGATACACTTAGGCAGATAAGGGTATGGTTTGAAGTACTCTGTCTGAATATAACCATTAAAGAATGCTACTAATACTGCTTTATTAGGTAAATATGCTTTCCAACACTGTGACCCTCTGATATCTACATTCGTACTCATAGTCAAAAAGAAACATCAAATGGATATGATTTAGCTCAATTCATTTGTACTGCTATCTACAATTGGTTTGTTTGTGCTTTTTCTTGTCTCACTATTTCTCCTATGTAGAGAATTTGATTTTGGAGTACCACTGCTCGAATGAGATATTGCAGGCGGCTGATACAGATATTTCTGCCTTGGTGGAAATCGAGAAGAATAGTCGCCATCGATTTGAGTTTTTCATGGGTCTTGTTGGTGATCAGCCTATTTGTGCACGTACTGCCTGGGCTTATGGGAAATCTGGTGGCCGTATTTCGCATGCTTTGTCTGTGTATAGTTGTCAACTTCGCCTACCAAATCAGGTGCATTATTATATTTTTTGAGATATTTACATATTTACCCTGCAAAATTATCTGTTAAACATATATATCCTGCTAATTTTGATTCTAATGTATACTTGCAAACCCTTTGATTAGGTTCTTTTGCATACATACCCCTGCAATTATGCAAAATTTTGCATGTACCATTGTAAGGTTGGTGTTTAGACGTACGTCCCTGAAAAAACAACCTATTTGTGTGTATGCTCTGGTGGAGTAGTTAAACAAAAATTAAGAAAGAATTAAAATGCAAGTCCTAGTTTTTGGATAGATTTGGCAAGGCAAAAGCAAATAAACAAGGTTTAAAGGGTATGCACAAGTTTGCATATTTGTAGGGTATATATCCAAAAATTCCAATTTAATTACTTATACACCTTCTATGAAAGACCCTTCTATAAGCTGTTTCAATAGAAAACCAACTTCCACCCATTAATTGGATGATTCCGCAATTCCCAATATGATAGTTTTGTAAGAAGCTGCACTTTTGACAGGTATACATGAGAGTCCAGATATTACTGGAATTTCAATGTACACATATTCTAATATTTGCAGAATATTTGCAGGTGAAGAAGATATTTGATTCTTTGAAAAACGGATTCCAGGAAGCAGGCAGCTCCCTAGACTTGTCATTTGATGATGATTCTGTTGCTGATGAAAAGATACCATTCTTAGCATATCTAGCAGGTTTTCTGAAAGAGAATTCTTTTCTTCCTTATGAACCTCCCGCTGGCTGTTTGCATTTCCGAAATCTTGTTGCTGGGTTTATGAAGATATATCATCACATCCCGCTAAACACTGATGTAAGTGATCAAATTCCATGATTCAGAATTTTGGTTTTACTTGTATCTTGCCGCATATGTATTTAGGCTAGAGCCTTGAACGGTATTTGGTATGTCACCTTTTCAAGGGAAGTTTTCTAAGCTTATGCACGCCTCTGTAACTTTTATAAAACCATTCAATAAATTAGGCTAAATTACAAAAAAAACCTTTGCACTTTAGCCCCTGTATCAAGTAACTCGCTGCATTAAAATTGCGTCAATTACCCTCGAGCACTTTACCATTTTTTAAATAGGTCCAAAAATTTAGAATAATTGTTGAACTCAGCTGTACAACTTTGTAGAAACAAATTGGTAGATGAAGGTAGTTATAATTAATGCAGTAAAATTATATAAATTGAATAAAATTGTTCAATAAACTATCAATTTTGATAGTATTAGTCAAGTAGGAGATCTCTTTTATCTAATTTATTATCTGATTTTTTGAGTTATCAATTTAGATAGATATTGAGATGTGGAACAATGTGATATATCAACTCCTGTTAGTGAAGTTTTACAACCTAATTCTCTATCTATGCATGTTTCCTAGTGGAATTTTGTGCTTCTCTAGAAACCAGAACTATTTTGTTCTAAAAATAGAAACCAGAATTAGAGGTTACCTTCGCGTATTCTACTTCTGGAATGAAACAACTCAGTTCTTTGACAGTAGTTGAGTTTCTAGGCTACATGATACATGATGTGATACATGATAGGAACTTTGTTAGACATTCTCGGAGATGGTAAAATTCCAGAAAATTTGAAATGCTAGAAGCATCTTTTATCCTTTTTGACAGTGATGACACTGATTGATATAGTGTCAGGAACTAAGTAGTTTTATTTTTTTTTTCTCTCTGTTAAATTATATGAACAACCGTTATTCTCCAAAAGCTTAAACTAGTAGAGAACGGTTTTAAATATAATAATATAAAAACACCGTTCTCTACTAGTTTAAGCTTTTAGAGAATAACGGTTGTTTCATATAATTTAACATGGTATCAAAGCAGGAGGTTTTGAGTTCGAGTCATGTCAGACTTTTAGCATAATTAATTTCCTTCCATTTAATTCAAGTCCACGTCATAGGCCTATTAAAATATCTTGAGCCCAAACGTGAGAGAGTGTTAAATATAAAAATATAAAAATACCGTTCTCTACTAGCTTAAGCTTTTGGAGAATAACGGTTGTTTCATATAATTTAATACTTTTTTTTTGAGGTAACATTTGTCAATGCATTAAAGTAGATATATTACTTCTGATCTTTGTTTGTTGTGGTTCACAAGAATATTGTGGTCTTCCCTTCTCGGGCTGTGGCAATAGAGAGTGCTCTTCGGCTTTTCTCCCCAAGACTTGCTATTGTTGATGAACATTTAACCAAACACCTCCCCAAGCAATGGCTAACATCTTTGGCAATTGACGTACTCTCTCTCTCTCTCTCTCTCTCTCTCTCTCTCTCTCTCTCTCTCTCTCTCTTTCTACCTTAAAAGTCAATTCTATTTGTGAAGTTCCTATAACAAAGCATGTTGTCTTTGCAGGGAACCGTGGGCAATGACGGAAAAGAAGACATTCTTACAGTTATAGAGGCCCCTCGTCAATCGGATTTGATGATTGAGTTGATCCGGAAATTAAAGCCTCAAGTTGTTGTAACAGGCATGGCTCATTTCGAGGCTATTACCAGCTCAGCATTTGAAAATCTATTAAATACAACAAAAGATATCGGGTCTCGCCTTTTTCTTGATTTATCGGACCATCTTGAATTGTCCAGTCTGCCTGGTTCTAATGGAGTGCTGAAGTACCTAGCTGGAAAGACTTTGCCTTCTCATGCAGCAATTTTGTGTGGTCTAGTGAAAAATAAGGTAAATATAGCTTCCAACTGGTGGATTGGTTTTGAGGAAGTAGAAATTTACAAACATTACCTGAATTGTGGAGAGTTTTGAAATGGATACCTGAACTTTAAAATTCTGATTTTAGGATCAGACCATAAAAATATCTGATTTAACTTCCTTGCTGTCAGAATTTAATGGTACTTTCAGCTTTTCTAATGGTATATATTGTGTTCTACTAGAATACAGCACTATTTTATGGAATATTCTATAACTTATCTGGTGCAAGCCATCAAGTTTTAAATAACTTGATGGAATTAATGAAAGGTCAAAGGCGAGGTAGTAAAAATCAAGCTTTTCAAAGCTTAGGTCCCATTTCAAACTACACTATAATTCAGGCAAAATCTGTACGTTTTGCCTTTTGAGGAAGTAGATTACAAGTGATACATATATTTAACCTAAAGGGACATTTAGGCCAGCTGGAGCTTCTGCAAAAGTATTGTTTGAAGAAAGTTGTTCGAATAAGTGCTAATAACATTGTCATTATGTTCTTAGAACAACTTTCGGTGACAAAATTAGAAGATTCAAATTGGAGATTTGCTTTTGTTAGCTCATTTTTAAGCTTGCTGGCATCCAGGCATTAAGTCCTCTTTAAGCTGGGTTTAAATTGCTAAATTCCAACTTGACATTGCTTCACAAAGCTGAAGTTTTGGCTAAGTAATAAGCTAGATTCCTTATTTTCAGACTTGTTCTTATATGATAGCTGAAAATCAACTTTCTTTTTTTTTTTGAACACTAGCTGAAAAGCGACTAGTAAACTATTGTTCTTGTTCATAGGAAATGACCATTTTAACTTGGTCTTATCTATGGATTACTCGAGTCTTGATAGACCTTAATGTTATTAAACTCTTCTTTTTCAGGTTTATTCTGATTTGGAAGTTGCTTTTATCATTTCCGAAGATGCGACCATCTATGAAGCATTATCGAAGACTGTTGAGTTACTAGAAGGGCATACTGCTCTATTTAGCCAGCACTATTATGGTTGTCTATTCCATGAGTTATTGGCATTTCAAATAGCCGACCGTCATCCACTTGCCGAGGTCTCTTTTTCTCCAATCTATCTTTTCCCATGCTTTCAACTCCAACCATATTTTATGTTTCCATTTTTTAATTTCTGCTATTTGGACGAATAAGATGAAATCTGGTTGCAAAGTGCGATACAACCTAAGTCACTTGGAAAGTAGCATTTCTTTTGTTTTATAGAGGTGTTTTAGTCATTTCAATGAGCTGTTTTCAAAATTACTGCAATCAAGTCCTGAACACAATTTAGTTGATTAAATATCGATGCATCGTTTTTTTTTTTTTTTTTTTGAGAGAGAAAGGTAGCATGCTACCCGCTTCGTTTATTTTTGAAATAAACTTAGCTGGAAATGTGAAGCAACTAGGCTTCGAACTCGGGTCCCGGGTATCAACCACAAAGCCCTTTGCCACTTGCGCTAGGGACGGTTGATATATCGATGCATCGTTGATGTAGAAGCATGTAGCATCTTAATTATCATCGCATCATCAATTACAATACTTTCGCGTTACTTCTATATCAACATTTTGTCAATATCTAACTAGCTAAATTAGATTGTAGAACTTGATTGCAACAATTCTAATAGTTCAAGCCAGAAATTGCAATAAATTGAAGTGTGAGGACCAAAGTGTTACCTGCCTCATAGTTTGAGGGCCAAACGTGCAATTTACCCATAAAGAAATTAGAAACAAAATAAAGCATCATTTCAAGAATAATCAATGCAAAAGTATTTCAAAAAGATAGTTATTCAATCCGCACCTTCAGTGTCTCGACCGAGAGCTCCATCAACTGCAGCCTTCTTGGTGACTTGAACAGCAGGCCATCTGACTACAGCATCACAAAAATTCATTTAGACAATTCATCGAACACCATGTAGGCAACTGCGGTGATTCACAAAAATGAAGCAATTGAACTTCGAATTGCACCGAATTCGATCACAAACCCGCTGTTGCACATTGTTGTGGATTTCTTTGATTCTCAAAACCATATCACTTTTGCGCCAGACTTGTAATAACTATTTTGAAACTTACATCAATGTAGTCAGTTGATTCAACTAACTTTTGATTAGCCTTTAATTCTTTTGATAAGCTTATAACTATTTTGAAACTTTTGACCATTTCGATCATAAAATTCTCGTTCATCAAAACTCCATCACATGTTCTTCCCTCCTAAACATAGAGATTTCAAAGCATTCAATCCTCTTAGTTGCTTTAATTTTTTTCTCTTATGACTTTTCTAGCTGCTAATATAGTTGGTAAATACATATAAATTGTCCTTTATTTACTTGTTTGAGTTTTGAATTTTGGTGTTGCTAGTGCGGAGAATTAGAAACTAAAAATAGTTAAATGCAGAAAATCTTTGTGAATATATTTCTTATTCACTATACGCATCTAATTTTCCCTTAGGCATGAGAAGCCTAGAAGATAGCTAACCTATATCCTTGCTCGTAGTGCTCAGTGATGTCAAACACCCTCAGCAAGTTTAGCATCGCCGCCAATTGGCAATATGCACATATGATGAGCTATAAAATTAAAAGAAAAAAAGAAGAATAAGCTTTAGATCATACTCATCCACTGAGACCAAGCAAAGCATAGTCACATATAGAAAAGGAAAAGAACATTGATCAAAAGTAAACAAACTAAAATAATTAGAGCTTTAGCTCCACGAAATAGCAGAGAGATTTGCAACAGTGACAGGGCACCAGTGATTGGTAAACAAATTGTAGAGTGCTTGGCAGTTAAAACCCTAAATTAAAGTCCCCCGAGCAAGTCAAAACCTTTACGGATCAAATCAAAACAAAAATTTAAAAAGGTCTCACCTTTGGGTTAATGGACTCCATAAAAACCGTAGTGGTAGTCGACGACATCGCCGCCGCCGCCATAGCAGCAGCGGAAGAAGAAAAAGCGGATCGGTATAGGAGAGACACAAAGATCAATTTTTTCTACCTGCACTCACATCCGATAGTCTAGATTTCAGATCAAAGGGTATCGAAGCGAGATTGGGAGGGGTTTGGGGTTAAGGCACCTTGATAATAGGCATATGGCTGCTGAGCATGAGGACGAGGCCCATCTGGAGAAGGATACGGTAAGTGTCATGAATGTCGTTGGCGTTGAACTCCTTGAAGCTCTTTGGCATAGTCAACGCCCTAGAGGAGGAAAGCGTGGCTGAGGCGGCGTCATCAAGGCACTTTTCTAATTCTACGGACATGACGGCAATGGGAGAAAAGTCAGAGGAGAAGGGAAGGAAGAAGGTCAGAGAGGTACACGAAAATGTGAGGGAGAGAGGCCTTTTATTCACGATGACTCAAAACGACTGGCACGCAACCACAGTTGTATCCAAACTGCAGCCGAAGAATCATGCGTAGTACAGAAAACAGGGAAAAAAAAGAGATTATACCCAAAATCTGTGCCTTCTCGGGCAGACGGAGGTAGCATGAATGAGCCCCTTCTATCCGGCTACACCAGTAGCCACGACATGGCACCGCCTCTTCGAAGACATATCGTTGACGAGGGCAGGCCTGTGTGCACTGTCTTGATGTCGTACGACCACCCTCTTAATCCATGTCATCAATGACTGCAATCGTACTTTGCCCCACGTTGAGAAGGACCAAACCACGTCGAGATTAGAAGGTTCTACATACATGGTGATGGAAGAGAAGCAGAAGGTGAGGAAGAAATAGTAGGTAGGAGTAGGTGAGAAAGGTGTGGGGAAAGAAAAAAGTAACGCAAATAAAGACAAAAGGGTTGAGGAAAAAAAGAGAGAGAAAGTGAGCCTCACTACCCCCTCAATAAATTTTCATTTTCTTGCTAATGTGGACGCATGAGAGGCCTTTTACGGGTTCACAATTCATGAGTTTTACAAACGCGACAAACTGAGGACATAGAAGCTACAAAAACCACAGGAATACGGCAAGCGAACCGAAGAGAAGAGTAAAGAAGTAGAGAGTAAAGAAAAAATTAAGAACAATACTGCTATTTATAGCAAACCGATTATACCGCTGAGGAGGAAGGAGAGCAGTTTTAGGGGAAGAAAGAAAAAAGTAAACCCTAGGGTCAAATTGGAAACCCACAGACCTAGTTAGGCGCCATCAAATCCTCACAGCCATCTACACCAGTGGCCATGTTTCGCGGCAGCTCGGCGACGGCGAGTTGCAGAAGGCCACGGTGTCGACGAGGGCAGCGAGCCCGCCATTCCAGGTAGCAAAAGAACGGAAGCGGGGAACACATACAAATCTCCCCCGCCAGGCCATGGCGGAGATAACAGCAAGGCACTCCGCAACTGTCCTGACAAACACGGGAGTAACGGCCGCTCTCCATGCCAACAACGGAGAAAGAAAGGTAGAAGTTGGGACGACACCGATAACGAAAACTGCTGAGCCCTAAATAGGGCAGGTACATATTGATAACCGAAAATACATTGCGGAAAAACCGTAGAGACTCACACCGACAAAGAAGCCACAAAGACTCTCTATTTTTTTTCAATATTTCAGTGGACCCGCAAACCACGGGATGCGGAAGCCGTAAAGACTCACTATTTTTTTAACATCATAGTGGGTCTTGCAGTCTATTGGATGCGGAGAAGCCTTCGAGGCTCTAAAGGTTGCCAATTCATGAGTTTTATAAATAGATGGTAGGTGCATCCACTGAGGTTTATTTGGTCAAGAATGGTGATAAAGAATCTAACAATCCCCTGAAATGTAGTTTTGTGGCGCCTCTGGATATTATGACCTACTTTTTATGGTAATAAATGAGTAATAACTTGTTTGGTTGTCTCGATTACTTATATGGAGTTTTCTCCGGCAATTACAGCATAGGATTGTCGCCTTACGCTATTGTATAATGTTATGATTTTGACTTTTTAGTTTGATAGATGTCACCTACTATGAGATTTGTCACATGAAAGAAAAAGGCGTTACTAAATCTGTTCTATCTCATGGAGATTTTGTTGTGCCTCCCATCAACCAACTAGGAAATTGCCTTGAGTAAACTAGAATAAAATATGCTGGATAAGTTTTTCATGCGTCTAAACTGGTACTGAATAACTTATTTATGCATCCAAACAGGCTTAAGTGGAGCAAAGAAAAATACATCATGAAGTAGAGAAGTTACACCATTTAAAATCATACTGATTGAAGTGATACACAGAAACTTTCTTACGTCTGTCCTAAAATTCTAATTCTGTTTTTGCTTGTCTTTTTTATTAGAGGGAGTGTACCGATGCAAAGTCCGTCGAGATGATCGGCTTTTCCACTTCTGCCATCTCAAGCCTAAATGAATCTGAGCTCTTCATCAACGACTTCACAGAACATCCAATCATCCACATGGACGTCAACCAAAGCTTCCTCCCTATACCTTCCTCAGTAAAAGCTTCTATATTTGAAAGCTTTGCTAGACAAAACATGGTTGAGTCAGAAACTGATGTTAGATCCGCAATACAAACCCTAGTTAAGAATAACTATGGATTTCCATCTGACACTAACACAGAAATTACTTGCGCAAATTCCCATCTTGCCCTTTTCAACAAGCTTGTCCTTTGCTGCGTTCAAGAAAAGGGCACTATCTGTTTCCCCTCGGGAACGAACGGCCACTACATCTCAGCAGCTAAGTTCATGAAGGCAAACATTGCAGCCATCCCGACTCATTCGGATTTGGGCTTCAAAGTTCAGCCAAAAGCACTTGAGGACTTATTCCGGGCTGTAAAGAAACCATGGCTTTACATCTCAGGCCCCACAACTAACCCAACTGGGTTGCTTTATACCAATGAGGAGATAAAGGAGATACTTTTTGTTTGTGCTGAGTTTGGAGCTAGGGTTGTGATTGACACCTCCTTTTCGGGCTTAGAATTTCAAACTGAGGGTTGGATGAGCTGGGATTTGCAAAAAAGCCTTTCCTCAATTACTTCTCCGCATAAGGGCTTCTGTCTATCTCTTCTTGGTGGGTTGTCCCTTGAGTTGCTATCAGGAGGATTCGAATTTGGATTTTTACTAATGAACGAGCCGTCTTTGATAGACGTATTCTATAGTTTCCCGAGCTTGAGCCGACCACATAGCACCGTGAAATACGCTGTGAAGAAGTTGTTGACTATTAGGGATCAAAAGGCTCGTCAATTCTCTGATGCCGTTGTTGAACAGAAGGAGACTCTGAAGAATCGGGCCCACCGCTTGACGGAGGTTAGATTTTTATATCGTATTTCCTGCATTTACAAATATAATTTTCTTGACAATTTAAGTTATGTGAAATTGCATTGGAGGGAGGCTTAGATAATTACCAAAAGGTAAAAATGTATAGAATTTGCCTCAACTATCACCCGTTTTGATCTAACTACCTATCTTTTAAAAGTTTGATTTTGCTACTTAATTTTGTAATTTGTTTGATTTGAGCCGGTTAATGACTTTTTAACTTCAAATTTTGAATGTGTTACTTATCTTATTAACTTAATTTATGCAATTTATATAACTATAAATTTATGAAAGTAAGTAATTAGCTTAAATTTTATACAAAAAGAGCTGTGATATGACTTAAATCAAACAAAACGAAAGGTTGGATAGTAAAATCAAAATTTTATATCAGGAGACTAACTAGTTTATGTAAACGTAAGAAAAGAAAAATTTGGAAATAACGGTTAATTACAAATTAGTCCCTCAAAACCCGACAGGCATTCCAATTACATTCTCAAGTTTGGTCCACTTAACTATTTATTCTTTCTATTACTGCTGTTTAATGCAGCCATGACTACCTTGCCAGCAACTTCACCAATGATGCTACCATGACAATTCTCTTTTGGATGGTAGACTAACAGTAGGACTTGATTGCTGCAATCATGGACTAAATTGATAGAAATTTGAGGGCCTAATTGAAATCAGAGTGAAACTTTCAAGGCCATCTTAATCTGTAATAATTTGAAAAAATAACTCAACTGGACTCTTCCAAGTCATCTATGTTAAGTTTTCTCCAGTCTTTACTCCCAAACTTTCATTAGTAGCAGATTGTCTTTTCTTCTATATCCTTGAATGATAAAACTCACTTCCCCTAATCCCGGAGAGACCAAAACTAAATCAGTGACAACAAATACAAAAAACTTGGATCCCTAGATCGATCGTTTAATGCTTACGTCTCTTATGTTTTTTATACCGACTATCTTGTTACAGACGCTCAAAAGCTGCGGCTGGGAAGTGATCGGCTGCTGCTGCGGCGGCGTCTCCATGGTGGCCAAACCAACAGCCTATCTAGGCAAATCGCTCAATGTAAACGGCTTCTCGGATAAGCTTTGTAGCAGCAATATGAGACAAGCCATTCTTAAAGCCACCGGATTGTGCATAAACAGCGGATCGTGGACCGGAATTCCCGACTACTGCCGATTCAGCTTCGCCCTGGAGAATTCCGAGTTCGAGCTCGCATTAGAGATGATATCCCAATTCAGGAAGTTGGTTCTCGGAAGCTGAGCCCGACGACACTAACACCGTAGTAATTTATGCTTCTTCGGTGAAGCAACTCAACTGCTGATGAAATAACTGAACCAAATACAGGTACCAAGGAATTGGTTCACTTCATGTCTTACTTTTTTTTTTTTTTTGTTCTTTCTCCTAACGACACCGTCGAGCGTTCGCAATGACATTGATGAAGCAGTTTTTATCGAACTCGAGACTTTTTCATCCAAGAGTGTCACACATCAAGGTTGCTTCCTTTTCGGAGTGGATTGAGGTACAAAATTGTCTCTAAGATATGCTCATGGTAGTTTCTTTGCTCTCTAACTTGTTGGAGGGGGCCTCCTTTAACCGCTGTTGCATGAACAAGTATATAGTTTAAGTATTCATTTAGTTGTAGTTTGTTGATGGATCTTGTGCTGTTATTATGTTTAACTTGTCATGTGAATCCCTCCATAGTCCTTCCCCACACAACAACTAAAACAAAAACAAAATGAAAAAAGAAAAAGGACCAAAAACAGAAAATAAATACAATATTTTGTAGGAGAAAAATATGTAGTTTCATTTTTTTGTAGGGGTACATACGCAATTAATTGACCCTCCAATGTAGCGCAACCTCATCCCAATATAGTAATAGTAATGGATACTGTTCCTCCTCTTCACAAACTCTACCTCCTCACACCAAGAAGAAGCTCTCTCGATCGATCGAACGAACCCTAACAATGGCGATCTCTTCGATTTTCCCCACAACGATCTCCCTCCCGACGCGGCCCCCCATTCCCCCGACCCCGATCTCGTCTCTTAGGGTTTTATCCCCCTCGACCACCCACCTCACCCTCTCCTCCTCCCTCTCCTCCTCTTCCTCTCTCCTCCTCCGCCGCCGAAGCGGCGGCTATGGTGGGGTGGTGGCGCCGGTACGGATGGGCGGGGGGCCGCGGACGTTTCCGGGAGGGGTCTCGAAGTGGCAGTGGAAGCGGATGCAGGCGAAGAAGGGGAAGCAGCTCCTCAAGGCCCGCCTATGCCGCGAGCGCCAGATCTACGAGATGCGGAAGCGCGCGGAGCTCCGCTCCGCCGCGGCGGAGCTCGAGAGGCCTTGGGAAGCTGCGCCGCCCGCTGCGGCGGCGACGGCGGCGGCGGCGGAAACGCTGTTCTCGGTGAGCGCCGACGAGCAGGTGAAGGCGCTCGCCGACCGGTTCCGCCGCCCCGGTGGGTTCGATGCGTGGAACGACCGGGACGGGCCGCAGATATTCCGGAAGCTTCCGCCGACGGACGATGGTAGCCTCCCCTCCGCGAGGTTCTTCCCCAAGGGGGCGGTGCACAGCTTGAAGCCCTACGGCATCACCAATTCGAAGGAGGAGGACGGAGATGTTGATCTCGGAAATGGAGGAGACGATCTAGGGTTTGGCATCGGAGAACGGCACCGGAGCAGGAGGAGGAGAACGACGAGGAGGGCGAGGCCGATTGATGCGGAGATCACTGATTCGACCATCGAAAGAGACAGTTCTCGATCGGATTCCGATGATGATGCATTCAGCAGAAATGGAGATCAAATGAGGAGAGGAATTGATAAAACAGTGCATAGGAACAGTAGACTTAGGAATTCGAATTCTCTTCGGCCGACCGCAGATCTATCGAATCTATCCATCAGCGAGTATTCGAATCGAAGGAGTGATCGAAGACGGAGCAGATCCTCGAGCTCAAATCGGTGATCTATACATTTGAGAAGGTGCAGCATTCAGATTGCAGCAGGAAGAGGGAACTTACATGGAAGGTAATGTCTCCAATGCTATTTCTTTGTTTCTGAATCTCTGCCTGATTTTAGTGTTACTTCTTAGTTATGCAATAGATATAGCTGTACTGATGCATACCCATGTTAATAAGACTCTATTTAAACTCTAAACAAATCAATCTATGTATATCTTGGTTGGATACCCATGTTGTGTAAACTAATGCAGTGTGACTTGACTTTCTTAGTATGATGAAAATGTACGTAACTTACTGGAACTATAGACTATTTTGAATCGACTATCCAATCTATCAACATTTTAGTTTTACTATTCATCCTTTCAACATGAATTTTGACTCTTTCGCCAACTGAATTTATAGTTGCGAGATATACTAAGCCTATAAAGATAAAGGAATAATTGCCTGTGTAACCCTGAAATCTGAAGAAATATCTGATTTACCCCTCTTATTTTTTTCTTTTCAATATACCCTTCATACGTTCCACCGTTATTAAAAATATCCCTACCGTTTCCCTTTGTTAAGTTAACTAGGGTTAAACTAGAGTTAAATAATAATCGGAGTTGAAAACTATCAGATATACCTATTTTGTCCGGGTTTAGGGTTTAGGATTTTTTAGGGTTTTAGGGTTTTAGGTTTTAGGGTTTTAGGGTTTAGGGTTTAGGGTTTAGGGTTTTTTAGGGTTCTAGGGTTTAGGGTTTAGGGTTTTAGGGTTTAGGGTTTAGGATTTTTTAGGGTTTTAGGGTTTAGGGTTTAGAGTTTTAGGGTTTAGGGTTTTAGGATTTAGGGTATATTTGAAAGGGCAAAATAGTAATTACACACAGATAATGGCAGTTTCAAACGGTACACTAACAGAGTTTAACTTCAGGAGTATTTTGGAAAGAAGTTGGAACGTAAGAAGGGTAGTTTTAATATTAGCCTTCTAAGAGAGGTAAATCTGAAAACAGGAAAATTTTTAGGGGTATATAGAAAATTGCCCCAAAGATAAATGACGCATTAAATTTTTAAAATTAAAGTATCGTTGGCGGATTCAAATCAAACATAGTTTAGATATGTTATGTACATTTTTATCTTATTTGCAATTTGGTCTGCTTGATTTAATGTAGCTACTCCCTTAACTATTGAATGCCATCAAGTCAACCAATAAGTCAAAACTATATCTTCTTTTTTTGGTGGTCAGCTGCTGAGAGATATAACATGATATTTAATGGGCAAAAGACAAATTGAAATCTGTGGAGTACTACTTTGGCTTAGGCCTTAAGTGAGATGAGTGTGTCCTTTCTAGCATTTATACAATAAACCTCATTAATGATGAAATGTTTACTGAGTAATATCAATCTTTTAATCTTCCATTTAGGGTGTGATTTGAATGCATTACACTTTCTATGGATATGTTCTTAATTATATTTGTAAAATACAGTTTATATTACTATTAAACATATGCAGTAACCACATTCTATGCTTGTACAAGCACTAAGTAATTGTTGTTTGTAAGTTTTTTATCGTTAGATCTATTCTTTTGATTAATTTCATCGCTTAGATTATTTTATTTCACGCACCACTCACTTAACTTAAGAAATCCACAATCATTCTAACCACATATTTTTAAAAATCTATAAGTGTCAATGATTTGATACTTTTAAAAGTATAAGAGCTCAATTCCCACACATTTGTATCGACATCTGATTTTAAAATGAAAAGCAGTTATCTGATTCATAGTTTTTAAATTTATTTATTTTATAATATTTTTTTAAAAAAAATTAAATATATATTTAATTTTGTAAGAAAACTTTAACTTGAGCAAAATTAAGCACCAAATAGTTCTCAAAAGTATAAAAATACTAGAGAAATTAGATAAATTTTTTCTAAAATTAGGACTTACAATAGATGATTGACAAAAAAGTTAGGGAGTATTTTAATTGGTTTGATAATCAATGAAGCTATTAAATCTAACATATCTTCTAACCAATTTAGAAAAATAGTTCAAATTAAAATAGCTGAGGTGTTTAATTCAAAGTGGCCTTTAGTGTACATATATTTATCTCATACACACTACCATAAAGATGTCAAAACTAAAATTTAATTAATTTAATTTATTTTATAATATTTAAAATGTATATATGTTAATATTTATAAATTTTAGATACATCCACTAAAATAAAATTATACTTTTTTTTTATTGGGTCCATGGGTGCACCGGGTGCATCAATGGAATGGGCACATGTCTGCAAACAATAGGCACAGCAAATTTGTGGGTATGAATATTAATTTTTTTTACCTGAAAAATTATGAGCAAAATAAATAGACACTTATTTAGTTGTGGACATTTTGAACAACAGATTGATATCTACGGGTATCTGCACATATTCTTTTAAGGGGCAATTTTCTATATACCCCTAAAATTTTTTCTGTTTTCAGATTTACCTCTCTTAGAAGGCTAATATTAAAACTACCCTTCTTACCTTCAAACTTCTTTCCAAAATATCCCTCTGTTAGTGTGCCGTTTGAAACTGCCGTTATCTGTGTGTAATTACTATTTTGCCCTTTCATTCCTAAATTAGAATCCTAAAAAATCCTAAACCCTAACCCTAAAAACCCTAACCCTAGAACCCTAAAAAATTAATAAACCCTAAAACCTAAAACACCCTAAATAGAACCCTAAAAATTCTAAACCCTAAACCCTAAAACCCTAAAAAATCCTAGCCCTAAACCCTAATTCTAAATCGGGCAAAATAGATATTTTGATAGTTTTCAACTCGATTATTACTCTAAACGAGTTACTTAACAAAGGGAAACGGTAGGACGTATGAAGGGTATATTGAGAAAAAAAAAAGCTGGCTCGATATTTCTTCACATTTCGAGTTACACAGGTAATTATTCCTTTTTTTAAATTAAATATTTCGCCATCCCGCTTTACCATCCTCCAACAACCCGGCCTACGTCAGACCACAAAGTGCTCATTTACGGTCTTTATTTTTCTAATTTTATCGTGTTTATCTAGAAAATATATAACTCTTTAGATTTCCTTCTTTCTCAATGTTTGTGAATAGTATTGCAGTAGATAATGTAGCATTCCCAATACATAAAGTGAGTTTAAAAATGATATATTTTATATTTTATATTTGAAAAAATATAGGAGCAAAATAAAAAAATAAATAAATATTAGAGTAATCCGCAAACCTGCCTATCCGCCCGTTGGTGGGTATGCGTAAAAATATTTACTATTTAAAATTTATAAATAAATTTGATATATATACCCACGAATATAATAATCCGCTCATGAATTATCCAGAAATAGAAGTAATCGATAAAAAGATATTTGAAAGTGAGCTAAGAAGCATGTGGTCCAAATTTTTACGGATATGATAACTCACCTCTATGAGATTTTTTTTTTTTTTTTTTTTTTTTTTTTTTTTTTTATTTTATTTGATGTTGAGATATCTGGCTAATTCTATATTATTGAATGTGCTGTAGATAAGCTTTTCTATTATTGTTATTATTATTGGTTTACTTGCAATGCATCAAAGCATGATGGGTTTTTTTTTTTTAAAAAAAAAATTGAGATAAAAAAATTGTAAAACAGTGTAACTTGTATTGCCTTTTTTTTTTTTTTCTTGTTTTTCAAACAAAAAATTATGGCCTTGTTTGGTATTGTTATTATTTTTTTTAGTTTTTTAAACATTAATATTATATAATTTGATGTGTTGTTTGTTTACTAATTTTTTTTAAATATATATATATATATAAACTTTAGAAGCATTTTTTTTTCAAATAAGTTATCATCCATCTTTTGGCCAAAATGTAGAACTAATCAACCACAACAATAAGAGAGAAAAGTTTTTCCATTGGCCTATCAAATTATATAGAAATAGCAATTTTTTTGGGGGCTTTTTCCTATTTACAAATTTATCCTCAAATCACCAAAATGCCCTTCTAAAAGTCAATCTTATTAGCAAACCCTATAGGAGAAATAGGGATATTTGAAGGATTTTTTAAAAATAATATTTTTGTCGGATAAATAAAATATTTTTTAAGTTTTCAATGACATATTAGATATTATTCCCTTTTTTTCTTTTTTTCTTTCTTTCTTTTGCCTGTAATCAAAGATAAATCAGGTAAAAGCTGAGAGATCCTTCAGGGCTCTCTGAATTTACCTCCACAGCAGTGTCAGTCCTGAGATCAGTTCTACTGAACTTGAAACTTTGCCAGTTTACAAATTAAAGTTGCTAGCGTATTTCACCAACCTCTAATTAGAAATTTGCATGATCAATTTAGATCAAAATTTCAAAAATTTAAGATTTCATGTTCTGTGATTTCTTCGCAATTTTTTTCAAAAGAATTCGTCTACGATTACATAGAACATGAATCTAAAGAAAGTATGAACCTAGATTTAGAACATAAAATCTTAAATTTTTAAAATTTTGATCTAAATTGATCATGCAAATCCTTAGTCAGAGGTTGATTAAAACACGCCTAACAATTTTAATTTGTAAACCAGCAGAGTTCCGACTGTCGAATTGCGAAAAGTATTAGAGAAAAATTACATTACGTAAGTAATATTATAATGTAGCAGTGATAGATGAGCTTGAATACCAAAAGGGCCCCAAAAAAAGATTCAGACCCCAGTAGCCATATCAACAGTAAAAACTAAATTAAATATGGAAGCCCCAGTAAGGAAGGAGCAGTCTCTACAAGAAGGTCCAGTGAAGAAGGAAGCTGAGAAACTTTCAGCTACTTGTTAAAGTTAGTTTAACACTAAAGAGGAAAAAAAAAAAACCCACACAAGACACATCCAAACACCAATAATTAACACTGCCTGTGTTCAACACCACCAAGATGGAAAAAAAGAAGAGAGAAAAACCCTAACACCTGATTCTACAACAATACCATAATCCCCGCTTGATCTTGATCGCAGGCGTGGACCCAAAATGGTTCTTCTAACCCTAATTTTAAGACTGTCGTCGACGACCGTCAAGCCCTCGCCCTCTTGTTATTGCTGCAGCTTGGGCATTTATACTGCTTAATGTGCTCGGCCCTGGCCGGGGTGATGCGAACGCACTTACCGTGGAACCACTTCTCGCACACGTCGCAGCAGATCCAGAACTCGTCGTTCGCGTAGGTCTCCCCGCACGCCCCGCACAGAGTGCTCCCGTGATCTTCCTCGTACTCCGCGCCGTCCTCCCCCACTTCTCGCTCTTCCTCCTCTTTCTTGGGAGCCACCTTCGAGGCCTTTGTGTTTCGAAAATTTCGACCAGATCAGATCAGATCAGATCAGCTCAAAGTTGCAAGTAAAAGGGAAGGGGATTTTACACATGTCCCTGTGAAATCATCTATTTACAACTTATCCACTGCCAAATCTGAATTTTCATGTAAGCCCCCCCCCCCCCCCCTTGAAAGTGCAGTTTCTTACAAAATCACTCTTTTAAGCTGCGTAGTCGTCGTCCAATTCACGACCGAAAGTCGGTTTTCCATTAGAAAAGCTTTCTACAGAGAGACCACTTAGGTGAGTAGGAAATCAAAATTCTTAAGGGGCATACATTAAAATTCAGAGTTTGCAGCGATACGTATGTAAGTATTTCAAGAAAAAGGTTAAATTGCCGGATCTATATCATTATGGATCAAATTCCTCCATCAAATTGGACAAATCTTTTCACATAATCATCATACCCGACCCACTAGCAATAATAACTCGTTGCGCCCAAACCACAGGCCCAAAATGCTTAAGCCCAGTTATTATTACCAGTGTCCATTGTCTCTTATATACCCAATCACAATTTCATTCCAATCCGATGTGGGACTATTGGGGCGTTACATTTACCCTCAGAAAAAGGATGAATAAAAGGAAGAAAAAGTATTCGTACTGACTTTGGAGCCCGATTTGCTCTTGCTGCTGTTGGAGGTTTTTTCTTTCGATTGCTTCTTTGAAATCCCGGTCACAACTTCATATATAGTGGGAAGGCCGTTAATCATGGTGAAAAGCCGCCTCCTGCAATTATAGACAAATTGACAAACAAATCGCACGTACTCTTTTATGTTGTACAGTTGTACTTATGCTTTTAAAAAGAATTCCGCTGAGAAATACGATTCATGTAAAAATAATATTACATCTTCTCGGTGTAGAATCATTTTTTGCAGGTTTGTACGAGTTTGTGATTATGTTACATCGACTGAAGCTCGGAGATAAAATGACGAATCCCAAAAATGAAAATTCACAAATTCACCGCAACCAATCCCACATACCCAACAACGGAATTCAAAGAAGTAATACTGTAACAGTAGTAGTAGTATCTGAAAGTAATCGGAAAAGGCAGCCGAATTTGAGAGATGAAGCATAATATATGCTTATCGTAGTCCTTCTTCAGTAAAACATTCAAAAAAGAAACAAGATACCAGAGGTGCCACACGAGATTACCTTTATCAAGGGGAAGTTCAAACATCATTGTAATTTTGAATCATGAAGTACCAAGCTAGAAGGATCAAGCTACATGTAATTCAAGTGAGTTGCAAAAGTTAATATATGTCATGATTGCATTCTGAAATAGGTCAGAAGAACATCATACAACAATCAAATTCAAATCCAATCATGTAGGGGGTCCCACATTGCAAGCTTGTAGAACTGAATTTGCAGTAGAACTCATTAACTGCTACTTTAAAAAACAGCAATGTAAACCTGATATGAAACATATCGAGGAAAGATATGGTAATTGCATGGAAAAGCATGAGATATGCGAATATAACAAGAATAAAAAACAAGAGCAAAATCTCATGGAAAGTCACCGGAGTACAAACTAATGTCATAGTCCTGATAAAAGGGGTCCTGTAGCCAAAATTTTCCAGCAAGAACTCAGGGTATGAAGTTAAACCTATATCTGCTTGCATATTTGCATTTTGCCCTCCCTTGACCTCACATTAGTGGGAGTGAAAATAAGAACCCTTTAAATCTAGATGTATTATCTTTGAAACAGCATAATCATTTAGTCTTAAGCTAAGACACATGACAAAATGCTTATTAAAAATGGGCATAGCACATATATATATATATAAAAATAACACCAAAGGGACGGATAAAGAGCTACCTGGATTCCTTATCGAACCCAAAACGTGCTCCAAAGTAGAAGGCAACGGACAGTAGCCACGAATCACTGTGAACCGCAACCAGAGACAACCAATCCTTTTCATCCATCCCATCACGAGCAAAATTTATCCCTAATGCTGGTTCTGGAAGTTCAGGAGGGACTTCCTCAGCAGGCAAGTTCACTTCCCAAGTCTCATCAGGATGGCCATACAGACATAAGTTCTCCTTCTCTGCAAAAAAACGAAGAAAAAGAAAAAAAAGGAAAAGGTATCACATTATCAGGAATTCAACATCAATCCATCAATGAACCTTTATGTACTAAATCCTACAAGTGTACAGCGCAATTGTATAAAAAACCACAAAATCTTCTTGAAATAGCAGAAGGAGAGGGAAAACAACAAACATAACAAGCCTTAAGGTATGATTGTTCACATAAAAACCTTGTTCTATAGGTTGATTACAAATGGAATCTCATACAGGGTCTTAATACATCAAAAGGACTTAATAGGAAAATGTCCTTAGTTTTTGCTAGTTAAGAATGATGGATGATGGATTTATAAATATTTCATTGCACTGCAGACAAAACAAATGAGAAATGTTTCCTCTCCCCCTGCTTTCTCCTTCTCCATTTCCACTATTTCTCTCCTCTATACTCTCCCTCTCTTTGGTAAAGAAATTCAACAAATATAGAATAATTGAAGAGAAACATGGACTGCCCATTCCACTGTTTGAGCTGACAAACCTTGAGCAAGAACATTCACAAGCAATTAGAGAACACATTGTAACTCAATTGCGGCAAGAATCTCACTCTTGCATGTGTTTACTAATGATCTTTAAGAGGAATTTAGGAGCGACATATCAGTCAAATTCGCCATAAGATTCTAAGTGTTTCATACGACTGTACGAAAAGGATTTGTTTTTAAGAAGCCCCAGCAACAGAGGAGTTATTAAGGTAACCAAGTGGCCGCGGTTAATCCTTTTAAAAAAAATTACAATGGATTGAAACTCCAACAATAAAAAATTAGAGTGTCGACAAACTCTTGAATTTTCAAAACTATTGTAGGATGAGACTAGCGAGACATTAAGATGGAAACGAGAAAAGTTATTAAGGACCCACTTGCGCAAAAGTAAAAATGTATCCCTTTCGCGATCATGATAAAACATCAATAAATCCTATATTACTGATAACACAATCCCATACCATTCAGCTTAACCAGCGGAAGGATAAACAAGCATAAATCAGACCTTGTTCAACAATTTGCTTATTTGCTTTCACAACAATTTGGTTATTTGTCTGAGCACAGGAGCAAAGGCACACGACTTGTGAGATGCATGGACTTGCCTCATCATGCCATTTGATCAACGAAAGTATGTTCTCTATACATGCCAGGTTCAGTGTACTAATCTTGACCCTTGGTAAAAATATTTCAAGATCTGACAGGATTATTTCAAGAGGTCAGAAACTCATAATGGCATGATAACTAGGCATATTTGGTATCTTTATCTTTATACAATTGCCGCGTTTAGAGAAGTTACAATAGTGAAGAGTCTATTAACAGTTCTTGTCGCGTTAAGACCTCTTAAATATGAAATGACTACATTCTTATACGGCAAGTTGGTTTACAATTAGGCCCGAATGAATCAATGACAACTCTCTATAGTTTATCTTTCCCAACATACCCAACTATCTCATTCTCGATGGAGTGTACAATTGTCACCCATAAACAGACAATAGAGTCCTCTCCTTTTTCAAATGATAATCAAATTGCTCAGAAAATTAGGCATAAAAACAAAAAGAGAGTTCCAAAAGAGAAAAGCAGCACAAAAAAAGTATTTTTTGATCAATTCATGTCGTAGTTCAGCCCATAATCAAAAGATGTCTAGCTCGTCTTATAAGAATTCATACTTGAAGAGCTCCCAATGATATATAGGGGTCCTTACTACGTCGGATAAAACCAAGAATCAAAATTACTCTCAACTTCACCTAAACCAAGGATTTAAGTGCTGTGGCATTGGGTCGTATCGAAAACTTGCCAGTACGGTACGACACTATGCGTACCGGTCAAGAAAATTACATATGTGCCGACACATAATGGTATGAAATATTTATTTTCTTTAGCAACAAAATATTCTAACTTTATTAAGAAAATTACTTGCTAATTTAACAAAAAGAAAGTTTTGAGCTATGCCATCGGCACGGAAGCTGTATCATGCCTTAAATTCTTAACCTAAACCCCAAAAAATGGATCCTTTTGTACAACATGACTTTTCTACAGCACTACAGGTTAAGAGAACTGACTAACCAATCCCCAACAAAAGATTACCAAGTTGATTTATTTACTCCAACCATTTTTCATTTTCACTTTACTTATGTGACAAAGGTTATATAAAATTTGATCCCAGTTAGGCAAAATAATAGGATTTATGGTTAAAAAGGGAAAAATAGAAAACACACAACAACATTGTAAAATTTTCAATTCACAATAACAATAAGCATTAGAGCAGAGTCATTCTACAGAGTTGATCAAGCACAAATCAACACTTAAAAATTCCAAAATCAAATAAAAACATATAAGTTTCGATTTCTAAATCTATCAAACTCCTAAATAATACACTACAAAAAGGACAAAAATTAAACATATTAGGAAGGGGAAAAGGAAAAAGTAGAAAAAATATGAAGCTCACCAGGATCGCACTGTTGGTAGAACTTCTCCACATCTGCATCACCAAAACAACCAAAACAACCAAAGCAACCCTCGTTAGATCAAATTAAACCCACGAAACCCAAATCGAACTTAATCTCCACCAAATCCAACACCAAAGCTAGAGCGAGCGAGAAACATAGAGAGAGCGAGAGAGAGAGACCAGTAGTTAGGGCTTTGATAATCCCGGCCCTTCTTGCTCTAAAATCCCTAAACACCTCCTCCGGCGTCCTCGGATTGTAGCCTCCACCTCCACCTCCACCTCCACCGCCACCGCCACCGCCGCCGTCCATATCGCCACCGCCAGTGGAGATCGAGCTGAGAGAGATAGAGATAGAGAGAGAGAGAGAGAAAGACCTCGCCGATTTCGTGCGCGGATCCGTCGAGCACCGCGGCGTCGCAGGAGGAATCGAAGCACGAGAGCGAATTAGGGTTAGGGTTAGGGTTTTGCGAGGGGAGAGGTAGAGGAACCCTCCGGGCTCCGGTGCTCCGGGACCGCGAAAACGAAGGTGGGGAACGGAAGTGAAAGAAAAGGGTTTTATTAAGGGTTTGTTTTTTTGATTTTTTTTTTTTTTAAAAAAAACTTAATAGTAAGTACGGTTAGGGATGTATACAAAATTTTATTGGAATCCGAACATGAACGTAATAAATTTACTCTATCTTATGGATTCGAATATAAATATAAAAAATAAAAATTCGACGAATTTGAATTTAGATATGAATTTTTATTTTATCCTATCCTAACTCGAATCCGATCCAAATTCGAATTAATTTTACGTTATATAATATATGTATAAATACATATTTGATATTATATTTAAAATTATTTTTTAAAATTTTAAATTTAATATAATATATTTTAAAATATTATAAAAAAAAAATTATTTCAGATTTGAATTTTTGATTTCAGGTTCGTATTCGAATTTTGAATTCTTGATCGGATTCAGATTTAGATATGAATTTTTAAAATTCGTTGAATTCGGATTCGAATTTAGATTTGATAGTCGGGTTCGGATTCAGATTCGAATTTTTAAAAATTCCGACCCGTTAGCATCCCTACTTACACTCAACTATAATGTACTTTCTAATTATTTTATTTTATTTACTCGTCTTCTATATTTTTAAAAGTATAAAAATTTTAGGAGCATACAATTCCACCATAGATCCTTATATATAATCTATAATTTAAAAAATATATATATTACCATAAATATGACATATTTATATATTCAACGACATAAAATAATTTAAATTATATAAAATATTAATAATAAATTTTACTTAACATCAAAAAATACGATCAAAATATTCAATTTAAAATTTAAATTTATTATTATTATTTTTTAATAAAATTTTAAATTTTAACTGTTTATTTTGAGAGTACTCATTAGTTTCAACATTATAAAATACGTCTAACGAAATTAATTATCGAATCAGATATTCCATCATAAATAATAATTTGCAAACACGAAAAACTCTGTACTTTCAAATATATATAAGATTAGCTCGTATATATATATTATATTATATATTTCAAAAAATATTAGCCAGTTTTTAATAAAATAATATCTATTAATTTTCAACTTTTGCAAATATAGTCCATTTTTAGAATTTTATAAATTTAATTCGATTTTTTAAAAAAATCAAAATCTATTATTTTATTAAGAGATACTGATTAAATAGTAAAAAAATATAAAAAATTATCCATGATAAAAAATTTCTGCTAAGTTATTTTTCATATTATATATTATGTTACTTTTAATCAGTATTTTTTTATAATTTTTATATAAAATTATAAATTTATTATTTATAATGTAGAAAAAAAAAAAAAATAGTTGAGTGGTATTTTAGAAAAAATATATATTGCGGTGTAAGAATTGAAAAAAAAAAGAGTGCACTGTTCATACAGCGAAAGATAAAATTCATTACTCTTGTCATTATTATTTAAGCTAAATTATAAAAAAAAAATTATGTAAATATTTTTTTTTATTTTTTTTTTTGTGACCGTCAAAATTCTACATTTCACCACCTAAAAAAGTTAAGTTAATACATTTAACCTCCCTCTGTTACAAACTTACAATTATCTCGTCACGGTTCCATCACTATTCTGTAAATTTTTTATAATTTATACAAAAAATACTCTTAAATGATATAAATATATTTAAAATTAATTTTTATTCTTTATAGAACGAATAAGGGCAACTGGTTATTTTACTATCTCCGTTAATACCGTAATTTCTGAAAATATTTTTAAAATTTTTAAAAAATAAGATATAAATTTTTAAAAGTTATGAAAAAAAATATATATATTCATAATTTTTTTTTATGTTTTTAGCTTATTATTTATTACAATGCAAAATCATCAAAAGTTAACAGTGAACTTTATTTTTTTTAATTTTTTTTTTTTTTTTTTTTTTTTATCGAGCAACTAAATAAATAAAAATAGCATGAGCGTTCAACTTAAAGAGAAGGGTTGTTTCCAGGCATGAAGTAACTTCTTATTTTATTTTGTATTTTCTAAATACGTTTGGTTTGGATGAGAGCAGTAATTTTTGTCTTTCTGAAATAAATTAGTATAAGACTAAAATGACTGTTCAATCAATTTTCTGAAACAATCTTATTTTCACTTGAGAATAAATTTAATTAAAATAAATATAATTAAAATTATTGTATTAAAATTTTAATTAATTTAATATTTTGACTAATCTAATTATTTAACTATAAAATAATTAACTAATTAATTTATTAAAATTATTTATTTTATCCATTAATATTTAAGGTTATTTAACCATTAAAATATTATTTAATTAATATTTTTATATTAATTAATTAGTTAAAATATTATTATTGTAAAATTATAATTATTTTAAATTTTACTATTCTAATCTAATTATTTAAACACTATTTTTTTATTTTTAAAAATAATTTAATTTTTATTTAAACGTAAAATTAATTATAATTAATTATTATTATTTTTTTATTATAATTGTAATACATTAAATTAAATAATAATTCCCATTCGCCCTGTCTTTTCCTTCTCCCGATCGATCCCGACGAAACCCTAAACCCGTCTCTCTCTCTCTCTCTCTCTCTCTCTCTCTTTTCTCTCTCCTTTGCACCCCACTCCGGCGCGCTCCTCTCGCGAGGAGGAGGACGACGACTCGACGAGGGCAAAGAGGAGGTGGTGCAGTGGCGACGATATCTAGAGTTAGGGTTTTGGCCCTCTCTCAGGTCGCGGAGGAGTTGGTGCCGATATCTAGGGTTATCTCTCCACCGGAGCTCTAGGTTGGATCCACTCTTCTAGTTGTTGAGTTTCTTGAGTAACAACCTGTAAATAAGAAGGTTCTGATGTGTCAATTTGAGTAGTAGTTCCCGTTGCATAGCTGCTGATCGAATATTTGTGTGGAAAAAGTTCTGTTCAAAGGTTTTTGTTTGATTAGTAGTGATTTATGAATATACTATCGTAAATCATATTCAGAATAATGGATCTGTAGTTCTACATCCTTGTTAAAGATTGGTATGTCTCATGTTGTTGTGTGTTTTACCTTTTCTTTGATTTGTGATAAACAAAATTTTGAGATTGCTATTTGTGGGGAGACAAGGTGAATTATTGTGTTTTTCATTTATTTTATTATAAGTTTCTTGTTATAATTGCATTTATGTTTGTTAAGTTTTATATTTTATTCAATAAAATTTAGGCATAAAATTTGAACGCGAGTGTGAAACTTTAGTCGCGATGTTGCTAATTCTAGTTCATATTTGCAAGTGCATATTAATATATATTATTATCTGAATAATATCCGAATACAAATACGATCCATATTCAAATTTGAAGAAATATCTGACTTTTTAATTAATTCAGGTGAGCTCTCTCTCTCTCCTTTTTTTTTTTTTTTTTTTTTTTTTTAATCCTGCAAAAGAATATGGGCTTTATGCTCTCCTCCCCACCCCCCGCACCAGTCAAGCTAAGATCTCTCAAATTTAGGGTTTTCATTGTAGATGTAGATATCTCGACTGTAGCTGGAATCGGTTGGTGTTGATAGTTTTTAATAATTTTTTTATATTCTGAATTATAATAGATGGCATTTTTCTTCTTGGGCAGCTGGAAAAATCCTAGAGTTTTGTCCCATTAAGTGAAATTTGCAAATTATGGGGCCTTCTCAAGCCCTAGAAGTCACAGAAGAAGAAAGAAAACCCAATTTAATTATCAAATCTGAAGTAGAGGAGGGAATTAGGGATTTTGTTGATCCCAAAGATGCGGCGGGATTGGTATGCATGGATAGCTATGAGAACAGTTCTGTTCACGTACAAGCCTTTGCGGATCAGACGAAGGAAGATGCATTTATGGATCAAGAAGTTGATATTCTTGAATGCGGTAAAGAAACTGCTGTTGAGCCGGTGAAAGATGAAGATCCCAATGCCACCGAATACTCGAGCTCTTTTGGAGATAGTTTCTCAGAGTCGGATAGTGAGTTGAAGCCCCATGGGAGTGATGGAGAAGCTGAATCGCTCTATAGTGCACCAAAAGGGGGTGCTGCTGTTTTGAATGGGACTGGCATGTTCAAGTAAGCTTCTTATCTGTAAAATATAGGTAAAATTTTTTGCATTCCTCATCCTAACAATAGTACGCTTTAAAAAGATAATATGAATGTTAAAAGTGTTGATTTTACCACCATCCTGCTGTCATATTTGATTTGACTACCTCGTTTAATGGAATATTTTGTAAGCTAAAGCTAATGGAGTATTCTCTTACGATGGAATATTTTGTAACCTAATGGAAGGCTCCATTACTTGAGCTCCATTACTTGATTGGAATATCTAATAGTTTTTCTGACGGAGATTGTTAAGTTCTATCATAACTTGTCGGGGCCTCTTGGAAGTGATAAGTAACAAGAGGTTAGATAGTAGAATAAAAATTGTCAAAGTTTGATTAGCCGTTAAAAAATATTCTATAATTTAGATAATTTCCATTTCGTTTTACCTAAACATGTATATCCATTTCAATTTTGGCAACTATGCCCCTTTATTTACTGTTTATGTATTTATGTATGTAACAAATTGTGAAATCTGTTTCTTGGATTTCTTAAACTCTGTTGCATAACATACAAAACAAACTTGTACATCCTAGACTTATCAGCAAGTGTGCCTTTTTGGCGCCCTACACTTGGCTGAGGTGCACATCTAGGCATTTTACACATCTAGGCCTTTTACGTGTTATTGGCTAGGCATGATGGCGCCTTGCACCTTTTGGCTGAGGTGCACACCTAGGCCTTTTACATGTTAGCTCGGCACGACTATTTGGTGCCTTGCACCTTTTGGCTGAGGTGCACACCTGCGCCCCGAGGCAAGCATGGTGCTTTCAGCCTAGACACCAAACTAAGATGTGCCTTTTCAAATGATTCTTCATTTTGACCTAACCCATGCTAAGGATATGTGTGGTCTTCTCATATATATATATATATATATATATATATATATATATTCATAATGATGGTGGTCACCCTTCCTTTTTTTTTAACCATGGGATTTCCCACTATATATACGCAAGGCATTTTTCTTTCTCAAATGAGATAAAAGGGAAATTTACCATTCATATACACCTTCATAGGGAAGATAAGAGAATCCTTCAAATGGTAAAATGTCAGATAGATGGCTTGTGAATTTAAGTTTTATTCCGAACTTGGAGCATATTGTTTTTGTCAATCTGCTTATCTCTTGATTATTTCAGTTGTTAGTCTCGGCCTTGCATCTTTGTTTGCTTAAGGGCAAGTATGCAGTTTTTTATTGGATTAGAGAAGGGTTTAAGCTGGGTTTGATCCAAGCCGAACCAATCATGATTTGTGCAATTTATTCAACCTGTAGCATTGTAGGATATGATGGCCAAAACTGATAGCAGAGTAATTGAATGATGTGTGTGCTGGGTAGCTGGGTAGGTAAGATAGCATCAACTTAATAAATATTGGCAACAATGCCTCTAATCTGAGTAAATGTATCCCCCTTTTCAAAATATCCATGACAAACAGTGTCATAATGGTTTTCAACAAATTCAAATAGGGAAATTTATGTGAAAATGGGGACTTACTGCAGATTTTATTAATTCACTTGTTTTCCACCACTCTTCCTTCCAATAAGCAATGAAACCCTAGCTTGGAATATTCGTTTGGCTTTTGTGAAACAACACTGCTTATCATTTATTACGGTGAAGAGGTAATTTCTTTGACACTATTATTTGCATATTTTGATGTCTCACATGTGATTGACAAATGAATTGGCGTTCCATTATTTGTTCCAGGAAGAAGAGGCTGACTCCTCATTGGAAAATGTACATCAGACCACACCAGTGGCAGATTGAGAAGGTGCTGTTGTATATTCATGAATGTAGTTCTCAAGCGCGAAAATATGATAGGGAGGTTGCTTTATTGGAGCATGAAAAGGAACTGCACTCGAAAATGATTGAATTGGATGGATCTGTTTCAAGATCTTTGACTTGTCAAAGTAATAGAAGAAACGCCATGAAGAGGAGAAAAAGAAAGAGATGCGAGGATATGGTCGATGCATCATCGTATATGGCGAACCATGTTTTTTTCTCTTATTATGGTGCTGATTCTCTTCTCTTTCTCGCAATTTTACAATTATTTAGGGATTTCTGCATATATATATATATACTCCAAAATACATGATTTGGGTGTATCCTTCCTAAAAGTTGCAATTTTGTCTATATGCCCTTAAAGATAGACTCTATTTCTATATAGCCCGCAAATGGTATTATTGCACCCGTACCTGTAGAAATAGATGATATTTGCATGTAGGCCACTCCGTTTGAGAGCTTTCGTTCTGAAAAATGTGAGTTTTGGCATGTAATTATTGTAACCCTGAACATTTTGAGTGATGGCGTCTTTTTTAGTGTGAAAACCCAATTATTTTTAAGTGTGAAAAGCTTTGAAGAACAGGGGCATACATGCAAATATGGCTTATCTCTAAAGGTATATGCAGGATGATCACTTTTGAAGGTTATACATGTAAATATAGTTATTTTGATGGGTACTTGTATGCTGAAATCCCTTTTTTGGTATCGTGCCCTTGTCATATTTTGGTAACCGTGCTTCATAACTCATGCAGAAAATAAGAGAGGTGAGACAGATGGTCATTCAATTGATGACGATGATGGTGATCTAGGTAAAAATGATCGCTTAACTTCTTGTCGTCAATTTTTCCCTCTATACATTTATGTATTTATAATAGTCATGTTTTAATTGCAAATTTACTCCTTCAAAGTTTGACCCTGATTTAAATTATGCCCTTGGAGTTCCAACTTTAACAAGCACAAGCTAGTCCTTGAAGTTTGTCCACCTGGCAGTTAAGTTAAATGGCAGTTTTTGAGGTTCAACTGAGCCCCTGATGTTTTTTAATCGACCATCTAAACCAGATGTCGTGTTAGCATCATTATTATATTCACTTGCATTGCATTTTTTGAGTGTTCAGTCTAACAATGATGCTGTCGTGGCCTCTTATTTTCGACAGTAGATTAAAAGGACTTCATTATTGTGCGAAACAATCTATAGGGAGTAAGTTGTTTGCAGTAATATGAATAATTATAATCCACTTGTGCCGGTTTGCAGGTATAAAGATAGTCAAATAATATAGGCAAATATGCCACAAATCTAGAAGGCTTCTTTAGGACAAATAGTTGAGGATATTACAGCTTCTGCAATTAGATTATGAAGACATTACTACTTTGACTCTGTCTGGCATTCGGAATTGAATACAATAAGACAAGAGAAGAGAGCAATGTTAGGGAAGAAAAGAAGGTTTGGCCACTAGAGGTGTTGAGGGTGATGGCGGTTAGTAGGTGGAGAGTAAGGGATTTGCTACATCCAATCCCATTCGATCCCAACCTTTCGGGCGGAATTCGATTATTCCATCTTCGTGGGATTATTTGACCCATGTGGATTCCTCTGCAACCCTTGATGCCTTTGAGTTGCTAAAGCACCTGCCGCCCCAGCATCGCTCTTATTCTATTCATTTCAATTATGGATGCCAAACAGGCCCGTAAGTAAGGTGTTTATGTGAAAACTATACACACATCTTACTTTGAGACAGGACTAACTTTGTGTCTTTTGATAAGATGCAATGCTCTGTCGTAAAATGATTTTGTACTTTTTGTTCGCTTTGTACAATCAATTATTTCAGTAGGTTATTTACTTTGTTGGCAGGGGAACATCTGAGGAAGTGCTGTTTGAAGAAGCACTAATAGCATTTTCGATTGAAATCTCCAGAACGTCTTATTGATGTTGCATGAGTACTGAGTGGAAGCTTCAATTCCAAGCTTCTACTTTTGGGGCCCAAGATCCCATCTTTTTTCCTTCTCGCCATTGCAAATTCTTGATCCTTTTCATTAGCCAAATGCCTGGTTTCTGAAAGTTTCCGGATGTTATGCAAATCTTGCCTGATGATAAATAATTCTCTCTATACATGTTTATAAAATTGCCAATGATATTTATTTCTGTTTTTCTTAAATCCATAAAGCAGAGGATCAGAGCATGAAGGGCAATGAAGATACCGACTGGTTATTCAGATCCAAGGGAGTTAATAATTCACTAGAGCAAATCCTCTTAGCCATCGAATCAGCTCAATCCAGAGTTCTCAATCTAAAGTCTCGTCTCTCTGAAGCTATAAGCAGAACGGTGAAAGAAACATCCTTAGTGGGGAATATTGCTAATACCCAGACCAACTGTGCTCAGAGCGCTAGCTGCTCTCCTGGAAAGAATGGAGATACGGTAATGCTGGCTGACCGGCCCCGCACCCCACCCCACAATGTGTCGGATTTTGAGATGGAAGATGCGGTCAGGCCAGGAAGTGCTGTTTCGAGTTACGGGGATGCAGCTGATCTCGATAAGACTGGGAGTGCTGTAAGATTTATCTTCTCCGATGATAGAATCTTTGATCGGAATCACATGATAGAGTTATGCGAAGCGGTGATGCTTTCTTTCCCCTAATTGATGATTCCTTTTTTTCTTTTAGTTGATTTCAGAACAGTTCATCTCATGCTTGGTGGGTTTGGCCAATATGAATTCTTAACGGAAGGGCTAAAACACAGGAATCACCTTTTTCAGTATTGCGATGTTCAGAGAACCTACATTCTGCTTCCTTGAATTATGAGAAAAGTGATAGATATCACCTAATTGCGCTGGTGCAGGAGGCAAAATGATGAACATTCGTAACTTACGGGGCTAATATATAGTAATATAGTTTTCAGTACTCTTTTTTTTTCACCCCTTTGGCCGGAGGAAATCTTCATACTTCCTAAGGGGGTTTATTTCTTTTTTTCTTTTGCCTAGAAGAAACTATTTTCTGCGTGCCTTTGTGGTAGTAAATTCTCTTCGCCGCTCAATCCTATTTGGAGCTATATTCTCTCCTAAATAAATTTTGGCTAAAATCCTTCCTAAACACTTAAGATCATGTTGTTTTTGTCCTTCCTGTCACCTATTTGGATTTCCTCGTTTTTACGGACTCGGGTACTTCTGTGCTCTTTAGAAAGTAATAATTTTTTTAACCTGTCGGATTATTTGTAAATTCTTTTAGTTTTTGTTAGATAGACCTTAAAACTTTATGCCCTAGTTGATATTATTGTGATAAACCTTTCTTCCTTTTGTATAAAGGGTTAAATTACAAACTTGCTCCCTGAAGTGTGACTCTCATTTCATTTTGTCCTTACAGTTTCGATTGTGACAATTTGGTCCTTGAAGTTTGTTCGGCACAAGAGTAACGTCCTTTTGAATCATTATCTAGAGAATGATGCTATGCGAGCATCATCCCTAGACTTTGATTTGTCAAACCCGAAAACTCCAGGGACGGAACTGAAATCAGCCTCAAACTTCAGGAACTGAATTGTCAAACAAAAACTTTTAGAGGACCAAATTGTTCGAAATGAAATTGTGAAGACAAAATTCGACTTCTGAGTCAAAACTTCAGGCACTGGATTTGTAATTTACCCTAATTTCTAACTTATAGTTGACATTTCTCTTGTTTCCTTCTTTAGAATGATGACGACGACGACGACGTCTTGATCTATAATCAACCGGCCAAGGAAGAATACCAAAACTTTGAGAAAGTCAACCACCCAACGGCTTCGCAGCAACCTCAACAAGATTTAGTGAAGAAAGAAGAAGGCGAATCCCCTTCCGAGGAGGAGAGCACCGCCCCAACCGCCGCCGCAATTCAAGATCCGAGTGTCGAGGGAGATACAGGCGCTGCTGCTTCCCAAGAAGCACATCTGAAGCCCTGCTACGCTGGGAAGCGAAGAGGGAGAAAGCCAAAGAGGCGGCGACGAGGGGCCTCAATCGCCGCTTCGAATATATTGCGAGAAAGGATTCAAAAAAGGAAGCTATCCAAGAAAACTAGTTAGCTGCTGTAACTTTTCGAGAGGCGCTTCGACGACACCTCGCGCATGTTTTCGTCTTGCTACTTCGCAATGATACCCCGTCAATAATGGAGAGAAAGCGAGCTCCCAAATTTGCAGCTCAGCTTGTGAGAAATAAACCTTTGAGAGATTCTACTGGGGTTTTCGAACTCCATTTCGTGTATCAGCGTGCTCCGACGAAAAGGATCAGTAGGTTGTTCAGGTATTTTCGCATCTTGAATCAAGAACTACTCGAGATTGTTCAGTGTATATTTCTCTCTCTCTTTTTTTTTTTTTTTTAATGTTCTTGATATTCTATTGCATCAGATTTTTCGCCTCAGAGAAAGAAAAGATATATCATAAAGATGTTGTAATGTTAGACATTCATCATTATCTTCTCAATGTAGTAATCCATTCCAAGTGATGGTAAAATCTCTTCAGTGTTTAGAAGTTGTAGTTTGTGTTGTACTTCAAATGTGAACCACCAACTTATACAATCTGAACCACTATTGCATGCATTTTCAGCTTCTTAGTACCCTTTCCAGAAAGGGTACACCTCTCAGGGTTCAGGTTCAGAAAAAGAAATTTGTGTGGTGATCTGGTCTTCAACCCAACTGCTTGGAGCCCGGTCTCGATGCGCGCCGCGTGGGCAGGGATGGCAACTTGGCGGGGCCGGATTTCAGAATCCTATTCCTATCAAATCTTCGCTAATGGAGAAAAACTTGGGCAGGGATGGTGACGGGGAGGAGCTGGGCCGGATTTCAGAATTCTATCCCTTGGGCAGGGAAGGCGACGGGGAGGAGCGGGGCCGGATTTCAGAATTCTATCCTTGGGCAGGGATGGCGACGGGGAGGAGCGGGGCCGGATTTCAGAATTCTATCCCTGTCAAATCTTCGCTAATGGGGAAAAATTTGGGCAGGGATGGCAACGGGGCGGGGCGGGTCCGATTTCAGAATTCTATCCTTCAAATCTTCGCTAACGGAGAAAAACTTGGGTAGGAATGGTAACGGGGCGGGGTGGGGCGGGGTGGGGCGGGTCGGATTTCAGAATTCTATTTATGTCAAATCTTCGCTAATGGGAAAAAATTTGGACAGGGATGGACAGGGATGGCAATGCGGCGGGGCGGGGCGGTCCGATTTCAGAATTCTATCCTTCAAATCTTTGCTAACGGAGAAAAACTTGGGTAGGAATGGTAACGGGGCGGGTCGAATTTCAAAATTCTATTTATGTCGAATCTTCGCTAATGGAAAAAAATTTGGACAGGGATGGCAATGCGGCGGGGCGGGCCAGATTTCAAAATTCTATCCCTGTCAAATCTTCACTAACGGGTAAAACTCCGTCCATCAAATCTCCACGAACGGAAAAAAAAAAAAAAAAAAAAAAAAAATTCTTCTGTCTATGTAGAGATACCTGCACTTATGAGGTAGACAGATTTTTTTTTTTTTTTTTAAATATATTAAATTAACTTTTATTTAAAACTTAATATAATTTAATTTAATTTTGATTTTAATTAGCTTAAATTTTATTCAATGCCCAAATTATTGAGTATGAGTGACTCATCAAATTTTTAAAAATATATAGCAATTAAATATAATTTAACTAATAT
Organism: Tillandsia fasciculata; assembly: GCA_029168755.2. Taxonomy (NCBI): domain Eukaryota; kingdom Viridiplantae; phylum Streptophyta; class Magnoliopsida; order Poales; family Bromeliaceae; genus Tillandsia; species Tillandsia fasciculata. The sequence continues at coordinate 281,343 of CM054943.1, forward strand.
ATTACATAAAAAATTATTTATGTTTAAAATATTTGGTTAAATTTAAAATATATTAAAAATATTAAAATTAACTTCCTATATTTATAAATATTTTAATATTAATTAAATTAATAAATTATTCTGCAAGAGATGAAAATATTTTAATTTTCAGAAATTTAAAAATTGTTGCACAATCTTTATATATTTTTTTTTTTGAAGAAAAAAACTATTGAAATTTGAAACAAACAATCAAGTGTTATCCAAGTATATCAAAAAGCTCAAAGAAAATTATCATATGTAATACAGAAAATAAAATAAATACAAATTATTTTACAATAAAATATGCTTCAACACATTTTTTTTCCTTAACAAAATATGTAAAAAAAAAATAATAAATAGAGTGTGTGTGACTTTATAATTTTTTAAATTTATTTTTTATTTTTATATTTTTTACCAATATTTTTTAATTAAAAAAAAAAAAAAACAAAAAAAAAAAAAAACAAAACAAAAACAAAAGAAAATTTTTTGTTGCTAATAACTTGTTAGCCTCACACCACATAGTCCAAAATATTTAAATCCACTTATTATTACTAGTGTCCATGTCTTATATAAATCCAATCACAATTTCATCAGGTCATCTAGACCCAGGCTTAGTCGAGACTCATCACATATTTCCGGCTGGTTGTTGGCTCCTGAAAAATTCGTCCATCCGATTTTATCAATACCAAATAACTCGTTAGGCCTACACCACAACCCAAAATGCTTAAACTCAGTTATTGTTACTAGTGTCCATGTCTGATATAAATTCAATCACAATTTTATTCGAATTCGATGTGGGACTATTGGGAGCGTCACATTTTAGAGCAATATTTTTTATTGCAGGAATAGCCCCACCAGTTGGAGCTTCTTTTTTTTTTAAAAAAAAAAAACAAAAAAAAATTGGTTCTGAGGGTTAAGTGATTGTTGAGTAATGCAATGTTTATAAATAAATTTTATGTTAATATATATATATATATATATATATATATATATATATATATATATATATATATATATATTTGTAAATATTTATTTTTTAATTTTTTTATGACTTTTAAAAATACATATTTTATGTTTTCAAATTTTATGTTGATAGTTTTATTATTTATAATTTATATCAAAAATATTTTTAAAAATAATAAAAATATATTAAAGATTTATTTATTTATTCACTGTATATTTTGTAACGCTCATATTTACTCATCTAATTTATTATCGCTAATTTATTATTTATTTTTTAATAAAAAATAAATAAAATATTAATTTTGTACGAATATGTTTCTCTATATAAACTAAATCAATTCACCATTATTGCAAGCTCTCCTCGACCTTTTCTCTCATTCTTTTTCTGGGTTGGTAGTACTACCTTTTCTCCCTCTTCACACCACACCCAAACTCTGCATCACAAAATCAATGCTAATTTCACACGGATCTTTGATATCTTGCTTAAAGTTTTTCTAAGTTTTCAAATCTTAACATGCGTGGTCTTCATCAACTGTCTCTAACGTAAATGGTAAAAAATTTGATGATTGATATATGAGATCTCTCTGTTTGAAGTTTAATTATTTGCTTCACAATTTTTTTTGAAACGAATGTAGCATGCTTGCTACCTCTTCATTCAAACAGAAATTAAATTAGGCTACATGTCAAAGTAATTAGACTTCAGAAAATAATAATAATAATAATAATATCTAGCAAAACGAATTCTAAAGAAGATACGTGATTTTCGCATTTTCAGCGAAGTTTATTTTAAAATAAACGAAACGAATAGCATACTATCTTTCTCTCTCTAAAAAACAAAAAAAAAATGCACGGTCTTCGCTAATCCAAATCGGAGTAAGGTTAAAAAAATTAATTTACCTAACTCACTAGTCACTAATCATACTTAAATATTTTACTAATGATTAACTATATTTTTCTCTAACGGACGCTAACAATATATATATATATATATATATAGGGGCAATTTCCTACGTACCCCTAAAAATTTTCCTGTTTTTAGATTTACCCCTCTTAGAAGGCTAATATTAAAACTACCCTTCTTACGTTCCAACTTCTTTCCAAAATACCCCTGAAGTTAAACTCTGTTAATGTACCGTTTGAAACTGCCGTTATCTGTGTGTAATTACTATTTTGTCCTTTCAAATATACTCTAAACCCTAAACCCCTAAACCATAAAACCCTAAACCCTAAACCCTAAAACCCTAAAAAGTCCTAAACCCTAAACCCTAAAACCCTAGAACCCTAAAAAACCCTAAACCCTAAAACCCTAAACCCTAAACCCTAAAACCCTAAAAAATCCTAAACCCTAAACTCTAAACCCTAAACCGGGGCAAATAGGTATATCTGATAGTTTTCAACTCCGATTATTATTAACTCTAGTTTAACCCTAGTTAACTTAACAAAGGGAAACGGTAGGGGTATTTTTAATAACGGTGGAACGTATGAAGGGTATATTGGAAAGAAAAAAATAAGAGGGGTAAATCAGATATTTCTTCATATTTCAGGGGTACACAGGCAATTATCCCATATATATATATATATATATATATATATATATATATATATATATATATATATATATATATTGTTAGAGATAAATTTGATAATTTAAATTTGATAAAAATATATTTATATAGGAACTTGTATGAAATTATTTTTTTTTAAAAAATAAACTTAACTATATATATATATATATATATATATATATATATATATATATATATATATATATATATATATATATATATATATTTACTTCACCATCATGTGATTCTTTAAAAAAAAATTATTTTACCATCTTATTTGACATAAATTTTTTAATAAAATAAAAATAAAACCACATAAGTACAAAGTGTAGCTTTTAACCCACAAGGTGGCGAATTGAAAATGCGCTACAACAAGAGGGAAAATTTGAAATTTGTCCAATCCCCAACAATATATATATATATAGAATTAGGCTAGAATATTATCGATAGCACTAAGTCATTGATGCTATCAAGTTTTTAGCCTTTGGATTAAAAAATGTTTGGTTAAAATGATAGTGGTCCCCTAGAATTTACTAGGTGGTTGGTTGAATAGTAAAAATCTTAGGGAACCACTATAATCTCAATCGTATATTTTTTCATCCAACGGCAGAAAACTTGATAGCACCAATTACTTGGTGCTATCGATAGTATTCTAGCCGGACTCTCTCTCTCTCTCTCTCTCTCTCTCTATATATATATATATATATATATATATATATATATATATATTTGTTACAAAGTTTAATTTGTTATATTTATTTTTTAAAAAAAATTTAAATTATTTATATATGTCTCTATTGTAGTTAGAAAAATGAGCACTAGTTAATTATAGATTAAATATTTAATCTTAGTTAGTGAATGAGATAAATTTATTTTTTTACCTTTTTACATATTATACTTAACTATAGACATATTTTTTAAAAGAATATATTTGTAAGAACAAAATTGATATTTTATTTATATTTAGTTAAAAAATAAATTGTAAGCTAACGGTAACAAATTAAAGGAATATACATGAACAATTAAAAAAATTTTAAGAATTAAATATAAAAAGTTAAACTTTCGTAAGAATATAATCTGTTATTCGATTTGATATGTTTACATATAACTATATAAAACTAAGCCTCCAAAAAATCTACAATAGAGAACTCCACATCGGGTTTACATCCGACCCGTTTACGATCCGTCCGGTTGATTATTTATTTATGGATTAAAAATAAATTCAGAAGACTAATAAATTGAGTTGAATGAACCCAATAAGTTAAGTGAGACTGCAATTCACAATAGACCTAATTGTAAGATGTCTAATAATAAACTTAACATTCAAATTAGTTAAATCGGATCGAGATCCGCAAATACTGTATTTGTACGTTTTAAATAAATAAATTATTTATTTATATAATCTCATGTTTTTGGAATTAATGATAAATTAATGAACAGCACCATCAAACCGACAAACCTAACTTTTTAAATTTTTTTTTTTTTCTTTTGGTATCCCGTACGCAATCCGTAAAGAGTTATTATTCCAACACCATATATATATATATATATATATATATATATATATATATATATATATATATATATATATTAATAAAAGGGAGAAATTAAGGAGCATACTTAATTTTTATCTCTCTCTCTCTCTCTCTCTCTCTCTGCTTCGCCTCGCAGCCTCCGCCGCCGCCGACGTCCCCTCCGCCGCAGCCGCCGCCCTCCGACGCCCTCCGCAGCCGCTGCAGCCGCCTCCGGTGAGCTCTCTTTCTCTCAATCGATGGTGGAATCACCACATCTCTCCATCTCTATCTCCATGACTCCATCTCGGTCGATGTTGAGTCAATCGTGTCCGAATCCCCCTTCGATTGCGCTAATTGTTCCCGATCTTAAGTTTTAAAGTTGTTAATTGCGCAATAGCGTGGGTTTCTCGATCTTTTTTTGGGTTTAATTCGGCTTCTCTTTGAATTTTCGATGCTTCAATCTAGATTTCCTCTTTGCAGCCCTAGAATCTTGGATTTTGTTCAGCTGATTGTAGAGATTTCTACGGAATTCATGTTCTAGATTGATGAATTGTTTGATTGGATTGCGACAGTTTGTTTATGGGGGTAGGCTGATTTGCTATAAATTTGTGGTCTCGTAGTATGTTTCGGAGTTCTAAAGATTGAATTAGATGAGACACTACACTGCACAATTCAGTGAGAACAACAAGTAATCTCTATATATCCATAATTGTAGCGCGGCGCGGTCCATTATGTTGTAGTTGAAGAGAATCCTACATTTGCAAATGCATGGAGTTCTATGATATTACAAGCAATTAAAAATCGAAAATGCTATTTTGCTCATATTTGTTTAGGTTAGAATCAAACTGATGAACAGTGGAAGAAATTGTTTACGGACAACTTATCAGCATATGGATTAATTTCATACAGCTTTCTGTAAAAATATCGAATAGCATATATATATCTCTACAGAATTCAACTTTTCACATTTATACCTTCAAAAGTTATAAATTGTTCAAATATGTCCATCTGGTTTGTTATCCTTAGTTTACTTTTTTTTTAACAGAATAAAAGTGAAATGTCAATTTTGCTCTTGCAAATACGTTCCTCCAAAAGTTTCAATTGTTAAAAAATATATTTATTGTTAAGTATGATATCTAAAAAGATAAAAAAGAAAATTTACCTCACTCACTAATCAATGTTAGCTATATTTTTTTAACGGATATTGATGATAGGGATATATATGAACAATTTTGGACTTTTGAAGAAATAAATATAAAAATTTGAACTTTGTAGGGGGATATATCTGCTGTATGAAATTAACCCTAAAATGAAAATATGTGTAAGTGTTTATTTGGACTCTTCAATTCAGAGATATCAACTTTTATAGTTCGATTTTGTTGGGATCGATGAGCTTCTAATTTAAACTTTTGAATATGGAGTACCGTGAATATGATCGTGTTGCATTTCTCATTCCGTCGGTAAACTTATGATTTAATGGTATTTTAACCATCTTGGATAATCTCCGCTTCCGTGCTTAAAATACTTTTTCTCCCTTATAAATTGTCATGTGCTTTGAGCGGTGAGTTATTTTAGTTTATCTAATTAAATATACTTAGACTTTTGTCTTAGTTGTAGTTATTCATTTCAGAATGAATTTCTTGAAAGTAGACTAATTTCGTTGTCTTTGCGTGTGGAATTTGAATCATTTTTTTGAAATTTTCGATGACAGTGGGGGAAAATAATGGCTGTTGATGGTTGCTTCAGTCCGTTTCCTTATGAAAATGATGAAGATGACGATGGGCCTGCTATTTTTAAAAGGCCAAGCTCATCCAAAAATGGTCAGATAAACTCTTCTTTGAAGAAGACAACTTCTCAAAATCACCATAATTTCTCTTTGGGAAGGATTACTTCTAATAAACACTCTTCTAATGGCGAGTGTTCAAACTTGCAAAAGAATAAGGCGATTTCTGCTGTGAAAATATCTAACCAAAACCCTAGTTCAACAAGCTTAGTTTCTAGAGATTCGGTACCTACTGTTAGTAATATAAAGAGCACATATCTACAAAGGCCTCATTCTAAAGCTGAAAATACAGATGATTCAGATGATGATAAACCATTAACTTACAGACTTAATTCAGCTTCAGCAGCATTTCAAACAAGCAATTCCGTGCTTGTGGAAAGAGCAATTCTGGACGGTAAAAGTGAATTTTCGAATGATTCGGATGATAATAGGCCATTGAGTTCCAAATCTTTACCAGCTGTTACAGAGAAAGGTAGCAAGAAAGAGTATTCTGATGATTCAGAAGATGATAAACCTCTTCTTTCTAGACTTCCTTTGAAATCCACTTCGGCTTCTAAGGCTGAGCCAAATGCTTCCATGAAGAAGGAAAGTAGTAGTGATTTAGGGTTCACAAAAGGTCTAAACAAGCGCCCACTAGGCGATTCTAATAGTATGATCGGTCCTTCAATTAAGATGCCAAAAATTTCAAATTCTTCGGCATCTGTACAGTTCAACGATAAAGGCTTAGTGAAAGAGGAATTAAGAACAGAGGATGATGAGGACGACATACCACTTTCTCAAAGGCTGAAAAATTCTCAATCTTCAGATAGAAAACCATCTTTTAATAAGATAATAAAGAAACCGACCTCTTCTTTTAAAAAAGATTGGAAGAAAACGAGCAAGAGCAAGTCATTTAAAAATTCTCAATTCTCGAAGAGGTTAAAGGTCCCACCTGGGTCCGGTGGAGGAAAGAAATGGACTACTTTGGAGCACAATGGGGTTATTTTTCCTCCTCCGTATACACCTCATGGGGTCAAAATGCTATACAACCGGCAGTCTGTTGATTTAACTCCAGAACAAGAAGAGGTGAGTTTTACAGTTCTTTCTGTGTTGCTTTAGGTCAGGCCATTTGAAAATAGATCTCTGAATTTACTTTTTTTACTTTTTGAATAGGGATCCCCTCAAGTACTACTACTTTTGATTTGAGATATTTTTGTTAGTTGAATTGATGATCTTATTAATTTTAATGGCCATTTTTATAAATTTAATGGCTTTACCTGCTTTTCAACTGATGGAATTGCTGATAGCGTTAACAAGTAATGGTTGATAGCTAATGGAGCCATTCATTTTTATGGGATTGCCAGATGAATTGATAGAAATAACTCAAATCAAAACAAGCGAAACTGGGTCTTTTTTGAAAATAACCTGTAGTTAATGGGGTTTTGAATACATTTGAACCCTGACTTTTCCTTCTTTTGTTTCTTGATGGATGATGCTCTTTCTCTTGATCTTTTGTTCTGTAGGGCCTTTATGGCCAATGGAGCTTTATGTTGAAGTGCTGAGCTGTTCAAAGATGCATTGCTAACTTTTCATAAAAAATCTCCTCTACAACTTATGGTTGTATCGGAGGCGAAAGTTTCAAATTAGAGCTTCTGAATTTTGGATCTCAAAAGCTCATTTTTGCTTCCCACAGTAGCAAAGGCTACAACCTATTTGTTAGCTAAATGCTTGGCATCTCAGCTTCTACTTTTTGTAGTAGTGAAGATATGCTAGAAGTCGAGGCAAACAGGCATTTTTTTTTTTTCAAGAAAGAGATATATCTTGAAAAACTCTTCTCAACTGCACTTTTCTTTTGCAGGTTGCAACGATGTTTGCTGTAATGAAAGACACCGATTATGCCACCAAGCCAAAATTTTTAGAGAACTTTTGGAATGACTGGAGACTAATTCTGGGTAAAAATCATGTTATTAAGAAATTTGAGCTTTGTGATTTCACTCCAATCTATGAATGGCATCTCCAGGAGAAGGAGAAGAAGAAACAGATGAGTTCAGAGGTAAGTCACAATACGTCAACTACAACCTTGATCTATTATTGAGGTTTATGTGGTTACATGTCCGAAACTACTTATTTTTGGTCATGTTAACTATAATGCTAGTGGTTGATGATGGAAGTTGTAGAACTTAAAGTACAGATACACTGATAAGTCAGTGGCAAGAACAATTTGGCGGCTCATTTTGAACTCTTTTGTTGGTTAATCATCAGTGTACTTTTTAGTTATTGTGGTTATTTCACCGGCTCCTTTTCTTTTCATTGTTTGGCGAAGGAGCTATAGTTTGGCTGAGAATTTCTGAAAATACTTATCTCTTTCCATTAAGTCTCTATCTCTTCCTATTGCTTTTGTTTTAAACGATTGTTAGTTTTTTCGACTTTTCCCTTGCTATCTGCTCTTTATTTTTCCTGACATGGTGTGCAACAGTTACGTCAAATCAACACTTATTTGGAGTATATAATTTTATTTTGCCTATAGGAGAAGAAGGCCTTAAAGGAGGAGAAACTGAACAAAGAGGAGAAGTTCATGTGGGCTATTGTTGATGGAGTCAAAGAGAAGGTTACTCTGAATTAACTTTATTCGGTCTTCCTTTAATCTTGTGCTTGAATTTAGTTTAATGTTACTGGTAGTCCATGTTATAGTCTTAACTTATTCTAGATTGTTTCGGTTTTATTTTCATCATGGATAATCAGTATAGATTAGTGAAATTTCCATGATGTTTTATGCTGAAAACAGCATCATTACACCCTTTTCAGGTTGGCAATTTCCGAGTCGAACCGCCTGGATTATTCCGAGGTCGTGGAGAGCATCCAAAGGTCTGAAATACGGTACTTCTAATTGATTTGTGATAACATGTCTTATATGGGGGATTACTATATTTTATTGCTTGTCATTTTGAGTTTTTCACATTTATACTCCTACAGCGTGATCCATTTGTATAAATACATACGCATCCCTGCAAAATCTGAATTTTCACGTCTTCCCTTACAAACTTTTTGCATATATGCCCTTCTATTTATGAAAATGTCCCTCCTTAAAAACTCCCCATGAATTCAATAACTTACCTACTTAAGATTGGTTTTTTTCCTAACAAACTGCACTTTCAAGTTGCTTGTATGGAAATTCAGTGTACAAGATGGTTGTGGGTATAAAAAAATCCTTCTAGCTGTTGTACCTTTTCTGACTTTTGTTTTCTTTTGGCTTAAATCAAATGGTAGATGGGAAAACTGAAACGACGAATTCGACCAAGAGATATCACAATAAATATTGGAAAACATGCTCCAATTCCAGAGTGTCCCATTCCTGGTGAAAGGTACTTTATAATTAAAAAGAAAGAAGTTGGTAAAATTTACAATATATAGTTGTTGGCCTGTTTGGCCATGCTGGAGCCTCAACATACGAACTATATAAGTAAAGTTGTTTGAATAAGCACAAATGAAAAAAATTCACCGGCTTCTGACTGCAACAAAAGCAGAAGATGCATAATTCGAGTTTCTGCTTTTGGGGATCTAGAATTTATTTTAGCCTTGGCTCCACAACAGAAGATGCAGACTCTGTTAATCACTACCTGGTTCGTGGAAGCTTGCATTTTGTGGAGTTGAGAAGTTACGTCGGAAGCTAAGAAATGGAGGAACTATGAACTTAGCTTTGGTCGTATTTTTGCAGGTGGAAAGAAATAAAACACGACAATACTGTCACATGGCTAGCATTTTGGCCTGATCCAATAAATTCAAGGGAGTTCAAGTATGTGTTTTTGGCTGCGAGTAGCTCATTGAAAGGGCAAAGCGACAAAGAGAAATATGAGAAGGCTAGGCTATTGAAGGTAATTAACTGCAGTAACAAAACTTCGCTTGACTTTTGATTAACTATTGTAATTTGGTTCTTTTTTTTTTTCTACCGCTCTACTTGTTCTGCAGGACTACATACGTACTATTCGTGAAAATTATACGAGGGATTTTACCAGCAGAGATGCAACAAAGAGGCAGATAGCGGTGGCGACTTACCTTATTGATAAGCTTGCCCTTAGGGCGGGGAATGAAAAGGTAGTATATTCGCTGTGCCTTTGATTCTACTCAATTATAATGTCTATCTTCTTCCCTTTCGTCATTTGTCAATCTCTGACTCGGTGAACAATTCTATCCATGCTGAGATATCTGACATGACGATACAAACAGTTGTTTTACTGTTGAAGTAATACCTCTATAAAATGCAAATTGTCATATTTATCTCTCAGAAGTGCAGTTTCTTATGAAACTACCCTTGCCATCAGTTGGGGAGTTATCCAATTCAAAGGCAAAATAGATCTGCATTTGCCATTAAAAAAAAAAAAAAAAAAGATTTCATGTGGGTATGCTTGGTAGCAGATAATTTTTCATGGAAATACATATTAAACATTGCAACTTAAATTTTTGGCAAGTTATTAATGGACCTATGGGTTGTTACTCTGCAGGACGATGATGAGGCGGATACTGTTGGTTGCTGTACTCTGAAAGTGGAGAATGTTATTTGCGTTCCTCCACATAAGTTACAAGTAAACAAACTTCTCTGTATATGCTTTCTTGGAACAACCATTTAGTGGATATCGTAACAATTGCTTTTTCTTTCTTTCTTTCTTTCTTTTTTAAAAAATTTTCAGTTTGACTTCCTTGGGAAAGATTCAATCAGATATTTTAATACAGTGGAGGTCGAATTACCTGTATACGAAGCAATCGAGGAGTTCCGCACTGGTGAGCATATATTCCCCTCCAAGATCATCGATTTACATATATTTACGTATATCTGGGCTAAATCTGAACTTTCATTTATGCCCTTCAAAATCTTACTTTCTTACTATTCTTGTACTTAAAAAAATATACTCTTCTAGAAAACTTCATCTAATACAAAACCGACTTCTGCCATGAACTTGATGACCCTTAACTTACTACATGTTATTTGAAAGAAACTTCAGTTCGTAGATTTATGAAGATTAGAATTTTACCGGGTATATACATAAATAGTAAATAAGATGGTTTTCCAGAAATGTATTGTGAAAGCCTTTATTTTTTATTTGGTTCTTATGTGAGATGTTTACTTTCTGATCATGGCTTGCAATCCATTAGCGAAGAAAAGCGATGGAAAAAGAAAAAGCAACGGGGATGATCTCTTTGACTTGCTTGATACAAGTAAACTTAATGCTCATCTGAAGGAACTCATGCCTGGTCTAACTGCAAAAGTGTTTCGTACTTATAATGCTTCCATTACTCTGGATAACATAGTAAGCTCTCTCTCTCTCTCTCTCTCTCTCTCTCTCATGTTCGCATGCATTCAAATTGTTTGATATCAATGTCTATTTGTGACTTGGCCATTCTTTTCCTTTTCTACTTCCTAGTTAGCTTGATTTAACTGCTGAACCATACAAGATTCTTTTTTTTTTTTTTTTTCTTTTCCTTTTTCTAAATATCAAAAGAATAGAACAAACCATCAAACTCTTAGGCTTGTCTGGCGTTGTTGACTTTTTTTTTGTTTTCTCAAGCACAAATTGTATGCGATGGAGTTTGCAGGTGGATGGCAAATAGATTGCAGCCATTTATGTGGCTTGTTTGGGCACCATAAAAAAAAAAAAAAAAAAAAAAAAAAAAAAAAAAAAAAACACACACATTCTATTACCTCATTTTTACTTTGTATTTTTGAAAGAAGATGCAATTCTGCCTTATCTGGGGTACATTACAATTTAACCAACAACAACAAGAGCAGAGAATTCCAACCGTCAGTGTGTCCAAGTATATAGAATTTGCCAACAGACTGCAATGATACTGAACGAGCCCTTATATTCGTTAGAGGTTTTGCTATTTGACAGCAGCTGCAGGCAACAGCATGTTTAGAAGAAGCCAGAAGGAAAAAGCGATATCTGATTTTGCGTTGAACATCTTTATTTTTTCTTCTTTTTTTTCCAAAAGAAAGATAAAAGCTCATAGTCCTATTACATATGGGTTGAAATCAGTTTTTGTGAGTTTCCGCTTGAGCCATAGGAGATGAAATTTTCATGCCTGATCCTTAGAGAGAGGGAGTCCTATTGGGTCTCTTATTAAATATATCCTCATGTGATTGGTTTGAGAAATGCCTTTCCTTCAAGTGATTGCAGATGATATACTTAATCAATTAGTTCGTAAAACTTGCTGTTTTGATACATCGCTGCTTCAGATGAGTTCAGTTTTCTGTTTAAACCTCAATTACTTGGCTTGTGTAACTTTACCTCTAGTTTATTCATACCCCCTCCTGTTTTACCATAATCGTCATGTGTCTTTTGATACGACCCTGGACGGAAATTTACTTATTTAGCAAATAGATGCAGAGTTGGTAAATCGATATTTAGAAATACATTCCTTGTCAGTTGAAATTGTGGCTTGTCATGGCAGTTGAACAAAGAAACCAAGGAAGGCACTGTCCCAGAAAAGATCGCTGTTTACCAGCATGCAAACAAAGAGGTAAGGACTGCGTTCGTCTTTTGGCCTAACAAGTGCAAGCTTAAATTTCTAGAGACATCTACATAAAATTCTCATGCAAAATTATCTATTTACAGATATACCCCTGCAAAATCTAAATTCTGATCTATGCTCTTTAGAAAACTTTAGTTTCTCGCATGAATTCCAGTCTTCTGAACTTAAAGTAACAGTATTTTTGCGAGAAACTGCTCTCTTTTAAATAATTTTTCAGGATATACATGTAAAGCCCCTAACGTTTTATGCGATTTTTGATTTTTTGGGCTTGTACTCTTTTTTAAAAACAGGTAGCTATAATATGCAACCATCAGCGCAGCGTCTCAAAGTCCCATGAATCCCAGATGTCTAAGTTGAATGAAAAAATCAATGACTTGAAGGTTTGTTTCATTTTAAGCATCCAACTCATTGAATTTATTGTTATTTTCCCAGATGTCTAGTTTTTTTATACTATACGCCCCTTCATTATAATGTTGATAGGCCCTCAGAGAGGAACTGAAGGTTGATTTGAGTAGGGCGAGGAAAGGGAAGCCTCCGCTTAAAGATAAGGAAGGGACACCAAAGAAGAACTTGTCACCTGAAGCGTACTAAACTATTCTTGTGATTCAAGATTGGCTTTTAGAAATCAAAGAGAGCGTGACTAAATCTCGTACAAACTTAACTTGCAGGCTAGAGAAGAAGCTTTCTCAGACTGAAGTGAAAATAGAGAAGATGGAGGCAGATAAAAAGATAAAAGAGGATTTAAAGACGGTGGCGCTGGGGACGTCTAAGATTAATTACCTCGATCCTAGAATTTCTGTTGCGTGGTGCAAGCGCCACGAAGTTCCTATCGAGAAGGTATTTCCAAAAGAATTATCACCTCCTTGCTCTTTTTGTGGTGAGAAATTGGAGACTTTGTTTCGGAAGTATCTGGGATCTTATCTACTGATCATGATTTAGAACTTCTAATATGCCCAGGAATCAAAAGTTTATGAATTTTAGGGCCATTTAAATGTCCGCCAAACAAATAAAGAAATAGAAGTTTCTAGTTAGTGATATATTGCCATGACTTCATTATATTATATGATAAGACATCATCGCATCAGATAACACATAGAACGCTACGGCGTAACTAAACTCGGTAGGACCATGCTTTTCATTTTCCATCTATTTGATGAATAGGACAATTAAATACCTGAAACCATGCGATATATGGTGGTTGTCGTAATCATCTTTATATTCGATAGTAGGTGCTTTGATTTTAGTTTTCCGCTATTCGTTTTTTCTGGAAGAATATTGCCTTGAGACTTGATATCTTGCTTACTGTGGTTTTTTTTAGATATTCAACAAATCACTTCTTGCGAAATTCGCATGGGCGATGGACGTTGATCCTGGCTACAGATTTTGAAGCATTGATTCTCAGCGAAAGCTACGATTTACTAACTCCGGGCAGCGAAACATGCCCGGCCTTTCGACTGCTCATTCTAAATTTATTTCAGAATAGGAAACTATACCCACAAAAAGAAAAAGGAAAATATCAATTATTGTAAGATTCTATGTCTCTGCACTGAGAAATAAGCAAATGCTGCATTTACCCCTGCAGAGAGCTGCTCTCATTGTGTACAATTTGATTCAAATAAGAAAAAGAAAATCTTGTTGTGACTGTATGCATTTTTGTAGACTCTAAATCCACTTCAGGAACTGCTGTGTAAAATTGTTTTAGGACTTTATTGGCTACTGCAGTTGTATACTGTGACAGTTAAATCCAAATGTGGGCATTAGATAGATTGTTATGTGCATTTAATTCAGAGACTTTAGTTAGAATTAGAACATGGTGGTGTCTTCAAGGGAAACTTCTTTTTATTTCAATCAGAGAATTTAATAGATGCCAATTACCCCCCATTTCATGATTTGATGATGATCAATATGCAAGCAGTATCCGCAACGGATTTTAAAGTAGAAGCTCTAATATGAAACTTTTGCTTCACAATCAACACTCTTTAAACGCGCACTAAATCAGAGGCTCCTAACAGAAAGGGTGTTGTTCCAATTATGTCCACTCCAGGTTTTCGGATAAATTTCTGAACCTTTTTCGCACAACATAGACAAATATTACAGTTTTCGATATTCAATTAGTTCCTGTTTTTGAATTAAACACAAATGATTTCAAAATTCAAACACTAGCATTTGTTTGAATAGTCATATGGAAATTCTTATTCAGTAAGCAAAGGAACTAAGCATCATAAAAAAAAGAACATTAAACAATAAACAAGGAGTAAATTCATCTAGTTGACAGGGAATGATTTGGAATGAGATCTAATCAAAATTTCAAATCACCTGCTTAAAATTTGGTGGAACAAAAGGCTCTCCTCAAATTGATCCCTCGTCGCAGAGTTCTCATCAGCATCAAGAACACACAAGCTCGCGTCGATTATCTACATGCTTTGCTCTTCAACTACTGGTGTTTCAAGTTTCAACTGTATCGCTATCCGCATCAATGTCGAGTATTCTCCTTAGATACTCCAATTGCTCGAAACCACCCTGCAACTCCTCCCACTGCATAGGGCAAAACGAAGTTATGATTACATCACAAATCCCTTAGCATTTTTGATGAAAATAGAGTAAGATTCAGAGAGTTTATGCACTAGGATTTTTAGAAAGTGGTAGGCACGTAAAGAGCGTAGCAGAAACAGAATCTCATGAAATATAGCAATAACTCAAATAGGCTTCCTCGCTATTGAGTCGAAGGTGTTGTTCTAGAATAATCTGGAACTACTATTCCAGCTAAATCCTTGGAATTCCATTATTAGTAAGGTCTGTTTGGATGCCGGAATAACTTGTACATCGTGTCTCCTCTATCCCACTCACGGACTATTTACCGAATGCTGAGTAGCATGAAAAGTCGCCTAAAAGTTGAGTGCAAGGAGCAACTAATCCCGATTCTTCACGATATGATAAATCACTGAAATCATGATTTCAAGTACGTTACGATGGACTAAACTCAAAATCCTACGCAATAATCTCCAGAGGAAGCTCTTACCGAACACAAGTTACTAACATACAGGCTCAGATGTCCTTACAGTTATTACGAGTAGACCTGTAACTGCTACGATTATCGTATAATCTAAACAAGATCTACTTCGTTCTCAGTTACGAATCAAAGCGCACAGAGAATTGATAGAAAATGAATTTCTATTCTGGAGTTTGCTTTTCACTTCAGTTTCGTAGCCTGAGATAACTACACATGCAAATGTATGGATTCTTTAATAAGAAACCAATAACAAAAGGACTAACTCCGTTTCTTTAGTTCTAGTTACTCTGTTTTTTCCTTCACAAACAAGAAGAAACTGAGATATTATTATATTTCAACAGTATCTGCAGATAGGTATAAAATTTGACCTTATATACAAAAAGCGAACAGATCTAAAATTTAGATTACTACGTAAACTCATGAAGCAAACATTTGCAACATAAAAGTTTCGCTGAAAGATCAAGCTCGAATCTTCCGTATAGTTCCGTAAAATTTCATAAGTTTGCAACCACCCTTGGCAATTCAAATTTTTTTTTTTTCCTGCTCTTCTAACTAGCGAGAAGAAAAAGTATCATGATTATCATGCAACTATACATTGATTATTTCATATGAAATAAACATTAATGTGAATTACCTCTTGGAGAGACAAAGAGACAAGCTTCCAACCCGCAGCAGTAATAAAACGCCGCTTTAGCATCGTGTGCCCTAAAGGCGTACCTATTAAACCATAAACTACTATTTTGAGCAAAATAAGACATACACATAATGCAATTATAGGATCGTTAAATAATAATACATACCTAAATTCCTGGAGAAATGTGTGGGTCCATCAATCTCAAATGCGAGCTTTCGATCGACCACAACGGCATCAACTGTATACCCCTCGATTGCATACTCTCTGGCCCACTCAAGCCCTGTGCTAACTAAAAGCCTTCCAACCTCTTTTTGAAATGAAGAAGTGGTTTTCTGATTAAATCTCTTCGTCCTTCCCGTTCTCGATATTTTTTCTTCTAGATCACTCTTTAATGATAAACCAAGATGAGGATATTCAATTTTCAGGCATTGGTTCACCATATAAACTTGCGAGACAAACATGATATCTTCTCTATACTGTTCCGAGATCCTTTGCTCTTCAAATTCGCTTAGAGTAGTCCACACTAGAGAGAAGAACCGACGATCCATTTGCCCTAGAACAGCATATGACCAAGCTATATTCCCCAGCTGATCCCTACTAAAGTTTAGATTACCTTCCGTGGTTTCGGGATCGCCGCCGCTCGTCTCATCTTCCTCATTTGAGCTCTCTCTTACGCAGCATTTGAGGGCTGACCTGTCTTTGAAAGCAACATCGAGAGCATCGAGTAAAGGAACGGGGCACTCATTTATCGACGCATATCCCCACAGCAACTGAGCAATCTCTTTCTCCCTGAAAGTGTGGACTAACAGGGCTGCTCTCTCAGCCAAGCCCGCGAAAAGCTGTGGGGCCGCATGCCGCATCGATGCGAACGCTCCCGCCACGTTTGCCACGTTCTGCGCGTTGAATTCACCAATCTTGGTCGCCGCCACCTCCGCAATCCGGTCCATCTCCGACAAATAAAGAAGCTCGCCGCCGACTTTCGACAGCGCCCACGTAATGTTCGACACGCCTTGGGCCGAGCAATCGGGCAGGGCGCTCATCGCTATACCGACAAGGATCGACATCTCCCTCTGCCTAGCAAATGCCAACCTTCTAGACCTAGTCATCGAAACCTTCTCCATGTTCTTGGCTATTCGATGCAGCGCGGTGGCAACGTTCAGCGGCGTGAGCGGCGAAGGGCTGAGTCCTTTGGCCACGGCCGCGACCGTCTCGGCCGCCGCTTCTAGCACTTGTTCCGCCGTTTGCGAATCGACAAACTCTTTATTTAGAGAAATCTCCTTCTTCCGATTAGTGGGTCCCGAGAATTGCGATAGTTTCGCGACAAACGCCGCTCTCGATCTCTTGGACCTTTCATCGAACACCCCATCTGCGAATTGAGCTACCCTGCTCTTGAGCTCACCATACTTATTCTCATCATCTAAACTCAATACACTGAGCTCTACATCATCAACATCATCATCTATCTCTTCCAAAATCTCTTCTCCTCTACTAATCCCATCCTTTTCGCTCCCTTTGATCATATCACTCTTCGTCTTCCTCCTCCTCCTCCTCCTCTTCTTGTTCTTCGAACTCACGATTCGCTCCATCGAACGAATCAAACCCCTCGATTCGATGCTTTGCAGCGCAACTCTCCTCGCCCTAACACACCAATCCATGGCGTCGGTTTCCTCGAGCAACCTCGACTTCTCCGGAATCTTCTTCTTCTTCGAATTACTATTGGTAGAATCGTTGGATTGGGAGGGTTTGATCTCCCCCAAGAACTCCAATTCCCACTGTGGAGCGAGCTCCTTTTGATCCACAACACCATTTTCCTCTACCAAATGGGCGTTTAATCCGCAAGAACATATTTCTTTGCTCGGAAACTTGGATTTGGGGTCGGAATTGGAAAACCTAGATGGGAATTTCGGAATTGAGGAGATTTTGGTGGATTTTGAGGGGAAATTTAGCAGGGGAAAGCTCGTTTTCGCCATGATCGGGGAGAAATGGAGCTCCATTTTGGGGGTGGGCGCTCAAAAAACAAAACAAAAAAAAAAAAAAAAAAAAAAAATGAGGAAGGGGATAAGATACTGTACACTGCTAGGTGAAAAACTCATGGAGACCCCTCAACTATAAGGTATTTTGAAGCAAAGCCCTCAATTTTGTTTTATTTCTTTTTTTTTTGCATTTTAGGAATAATTGTATATGATTTTCTATAAAATTATCAAATAGTAAATATAATTTACAAAACTTAAGCACTCAAATTTATACCTCCAAAACCTTTCGTCTGTAAATATATCTGGGCGTTAATAAAATATAGATAATCATGAGTTAAAAAAATTAATCACAGTTAAGTAAAATATAAAATAATTTTCTTACCCCTTATATATATATATAATTTATATTCTAATATTAATTTATGTTATTTTTTTACTTATTTTTTTTTTATTTACAACGACCACGGAACCTACGGTAGCGACGACAACATTAAAAGTGGAGTCCTAGCTCGGCCGCAGTAAAAATAAGATACACTGCACGTGTCACGGTGAAGGAAAAAAAAAAGAGCGAAAGAAGGATAGCTTTTTACATGAACAATTTATAAGGTTAAAATAGTCATTTTATATCTCTTTCGTTAAAAAATGAATAATTCACGACATGAATATATATATATGAATAGATCAAAATTTTTGGAGGAATATATATTTATAAATTATAAAATTTTTGAAAAGATAAATTTGATCATTTGAATTTTATAGAATTTTATTTTTTGCTATTTGATATATTTATAAAAAGATGTATGAAATTAATTTTTTATTTTATTTTATATTATGAAAAATTAACTCATTATTTTATGGAAAATGGTTGTTTTACTATTGAAAAATTTTCCTAACTTTTGAGTAAATTACACCACTTAATTTGCTTGTTTGGTTCCTTAAGAAAAAGGTATGAAAAATTGTTTCTTTTTTTTTTAAAAAAAAAGCAATAAAAAAAATACTTTTTTTCACTGTTTTAATTTTGTTATTTGGGTAAAAATTTTAAAAACAAAAATACAACTTTGTTTTGCAAATTACAATCTAAAAATAACTTTTAAGAAAAACTATTTTTTTTAGAGTTAAAATATTTTCTAATTAAATAGATTAGTAGTCGTGTTATATTGTTATTTTTGTTTGAAAATTTATATAGAATTTAACAAAGTGGTCAAATTAAAATGTAAATAAGAATGAAAAATTATCTAATTAAATTTAAAAATTTAGAGTTAATTTTAAATAAAGGAAGAAAGAGAAACAAATCTTAATATTTCCACTCATTTAATGAAATAATTAATGCACATATCTACACTTACACTTTGGTGGATTTATTAATTGGGTTCACCCTCCCAATTAACAAACAATACATTTCCACACTCACCAATCAATCCATATATATATATATATATTGTCACCCATCTTCTTGCTTCCTATACATG
This sequence comes from Tillandsia fasciculata, assembly GCA_029168755.2. NCBI lineage: Eukaryota > Viridiplantae > Streptophyta > Magnoliopsida > Poales > Bromeliaceae > Tillandsia > Tillandsia fasciculata. The sequence continues at coordinate 300,776 of CM054943.1, forward strand.
ATATATCCCTTCTTCAAGTACTCTCTCTCTCTCTCTCTCTCTCTCTCTCTCTCTCTATATCATATCCTGAAATTAGGAGAGAGAAAAGGTGGTGAGAGAAGCTTACAAGGGGGTTGGGATCAGAGAACAAGTAAGTAAAAAGCCAAATATAAAAAAAAAAAAAACAAGTCCATATATATATATATATATATATATTAGGCTGGAATACTACCAAGTTACTGATACTATTAAGTTTTTAACCCTTGAATTGAAAGATATATGGTTGAGATGATAGTGGGTCCCTTGGGTTTAATAGGTGGTTGGAAAAATAGTAAAATCTAACGGGTGAAAATAATCAAAGAGTTTGATCTAAGGGTAGAAAACTTGATAGCACCAATAATTTGGTACTATTAATAGTATGTAGCCGGACTATATATATATAATATATATATATATATATATATATATATATATATATATATATATATATATTGTAAATGCAAAATAAATGTATATTTTATATCTCATTTATTTTAAAATAAAGTAAATTTTACTCGTCATTTCGAAATGACGAGTGAAAGACTCTTTATCTTAGAATGGACAAGGTGTACATCATACGCTCTATTAGGATGGGCAAGGTGTACATCATACGCTCTATTAGGATGGGCAAGGTGTATATCATACACCCCAAATAGGACGTATGGGTAATATTGCTCTCTCTCTCTCTATATATATATAGTAGCGCTTATATATTTTCAAAAGTATAAGTCCAACTATATTTGCGAATTTTTTACCATTGGATTTGCATTAAGATTTATGCTATTGTAAAGTCAACTAAAAAGATTAAAAAAAAAAAGTAAAAAATATAAATCTCAATGCAAATCTAATGATAAAAAATTCACAAGTATATTCGAGCTTATACTTTTAAAAGTATATAAGCTCTACTCATATATATAAGCACTAAGTAATTGGGCTTGTGTACATGTTTTTAGAAGCACAGAGTTTTTCGTGCTTCCAAGTTATTTTTGATGTAGAGATTTTTGAATCGACGATCAGCTTTGTTAAAGTTGATTTAAAATATTTGAACTATCGAGAGAATAAATTTTATAATTTTTTGATATCATTTGCCGAATGATTGAAGGGGCTCAAAATCAACAGCTGAAAATAAAAATCTCACAAAATGTGATGATATGATATTAAATTTTTAGATCAAAATATTGATCTTATTTTATATAGTATAAAAATTTTTCTATCAAAATTTTACATGATTTAAATATTTTTACACCGTTAAATTTGCAAACGGCTCATCATAACCATTAAAATTATTGATTTTGAACTCCTTTGATCTCTAAACGAATGATATCAACAAATTATAAAAACAACAAATTATAAAATTTATTTTTTAGGTCTTTTAAATACTTTAAATCAAATTTAACGGAGCAGATCGTCAATTCGGAAGTCCCAACATTAAAAATATTTTTAGAGTACGGAGGCCTGCTTACTTTTAAAAGCACACAGGTCTCTCTCTCTCTCTCTCTCTCTCTCTCTCTCTCTCTCTATATATATATATATATATATATATATATATATATATATAGGGTCCGGCTACTATACTCTTATGAGTAAAATTTTTTTGTACTCATAAGTTTTCATCCCTTGGAAGTAGGAATGTGCGTTTAGGATTATAGTAGTTCCTAAAATTTTTACTATTTCCCCAACAACCTAGTAAACCCGAGGGAGACCACTATCATTCTAACCGCACATTTCTTCATCCAAAGATGAAAAAGTTACGAGTACAAAAAGATTTATATTCATAAGAGTATATATAGTAGTCATACGATATATATATATATATATATATATGTTATCGATCGCACCAAATTTTTAGTACTATTAGGTTTTAACTCTTGGATGAAAAGATGTACGATTAGAATAATAATAGTCCTTGGGTTTAGTGGATGGTTGAAAAAATAGTATAATTTAAGAGGTGAAAAAAATCAAAAGGGTTGATCTACTGGCGTAAAACTTGAAAGCACCAAGTGTTTGGTGCCATTGCTAGCATAGTACCTAAATTATATATATATATAATTAGGCTAGAATACTATCGATAACACCAAGCCATTGGTGCTATCAAGTTTTTAGCCGTTGGATGAAAAAATATGCGGTTGGGATTATAGTGGGCCCCTAGGGTTTACTAGGTGGTTGGTTGAATAGTAAAAATTTTAGGGGACCACTATAATCCCAATCACATATTTTTTTATCCAACGGCTGAAACTTGATAGCACCAATTGTTTGGTGGTATCGATAGTATTCTAGTCGGACTATATATATATATATATATATATAGATATATATATATATATATATAATAGATAGATAGAGAGAGAGAAGAGAGAGAGAGAGAGAGAGAGAGGAGGAAGAAAATTGAGCTCATATGCTTTTAAAAGTATAATTCAATATTGGTGCTGATAGATTTTTAACCTTTGAATAAAGAAATGTACGGTTAGAATGATAGTGGGCTCTATGGGTTTAGTAGATGGTTAATGGAATAGAATGATTTAATGGTTAGAATTAATCAAAAAAGTAGATCTTTAGTAGTCAGGATATATATATATATATATATATATAATATATATATATAATATATATATATATATATATATATATATATATATATTGATGATGAAAAAAACATACCGATTTGAATTTTTTTTTTTATTAAATATCTGCTTTTATTTTCAAATATCTTTTTTTTTTTGTCAAAATTTAAAATATTTCTACGTTGCATTGTATTGAGATTTTCTTCTCATTATGAGTGAGATAATATTAAATTTTTACTAATTGATTTGATAAAAATAACTTTGTTAGACAGGTGATATTATTATTTATATATTTCCTTTTTCGTAATTTTAGTTTTTATTTATTTAGTAGATTGTGTTTTTAATTTTATAATAATAATTATCCACCATAGAACAGAATCACCATACAATATCAATTAATTATAAATTTAAAACTAATATATATTTAATATATTTTTTATTATTAATTATTTAATTCTTAAAAAGAGTTAATTGTATACGGCTCTATGTAATCGAATAGCAGATATATTCTCTAGAAAGTTCAACTTTTTATATTTATTAATTCAAAAATCCAACATTATTCATATATATCCTTCCGGTTTACTATCGTTAGTTCACTGTTTATTTTTTAAAAGATTATATATAAAATGACAGTTTTATTCTTTCAAAGAAATATCTGAAAGGGAAAAGGTAATAACTAACCAAGATTAAGTATTTAACCTATGGTTAACTAGATTTTTCTAACAGAGATAGACGGTAGGGATATATTTGAATAATGTTGGACTTTTGAAGGAATAAATATGAAAAGTCTATTCGATATGTTTACATAAAGCCGTATGCAATTAATTCTATTAAAAAAATTAAATATATTAAATAATAAAATTTAAATATATTTAAACAGTAAAATCAAAATAATTTATATATAGTTCAGATAGATAGATGAATTCTCTCAATTTACCACCTTTTTATTGAGATTGCAAGGGACAAAAATGGCGGACGCGGACGCGGACGCCGCCGCCACGGCCGCTGAACGGCCGGCGGTCATCGTCCATCCATGCACCGCGTGCAGGCAGCTGCGCCGCGGGTGCCGTCCGGACTGCATCTTCGCGCCATGCTTTCCGCCCAGCCAGCCGAACCGCTTTGCGGTCGTCCGGCGCGTCTACGGTGCCGGCAACGTCCAGAGGCTTCTCGAGGGGCTCCCGCCGGAGCACCGCCGCGCGGCCGCCGACGCGCTGGCCTACGAGGCCTCCATGCGGCTCCGCGACCGCGTGTTCGGGGCCGCGGGGATCGTGTCGCTATACGAGCACCAGCTTCATGGCCTGCAGCTGGAGCTCTTATGCGCCAGAGCTGAGCTGTCGACGTACGAGTGTTCGAATCGCAGCGACGCAGATGAAGGGTCGCAGATGATAGATTTGAATTTTCTTGGAGTTTGCGGCCACAGCGGCGGCGGCGGCGGTTGGGGTGATGGGTGGCATGAAGCTATGAGAATTGAGGGTTGTGTGAGTGAGGCCCGAATTGCGGCGAGGTTAGCGGCGGCGACCGACGCGGCGGTCGTGAGTATCGGGCCGGTGGAGGATCGAATAGCCGCGACGGCGACAGCAACAGCGACGGCGAGGATACAGAATCGGATTGAAGATGATGTAGTAGATGAAGAAGATACGCGCGCACAATAAAATGATCAGTTAATATAAAATTCAGTTCTCTTTTAAGTGAACAATGTACTAACAAAAATGCATGTTGTTTCAATCTTTGATTTATTCTTGAAGATCAAGATCAATAGTAAATTTTCACATTGCTCCTCTAAAATAACAAAACTTAAATTTTAATATTGATAATGTCAAATTGAAGATCATAAAAGTTACTGTAGTTTTAAGCCTGTTGTGAATGTGCATTTAATAAAAAGATTAATATATCGAATAGTAGGTATACTCCTACAAAGTTTAATTTTTTATATTTATTTTTTAAAAAATTTAATGTTATTCATATATATTTCTAGACTTCTTATCATCTATTTCTGTTAGAAAAATCTAGTTAACCATAAATTAAATATTTAATCTTAATTAATTAGTAAAATAAATTTATTTTTTTATTTTTCATATATTTTTATATTATTTTAATAATTAAAATTTTTGTAGATATATATTTTTAAAAATAAAACTGTCATTTCACATATAATCAGTTAAAAAATAAATAATAAACTAACGATAATAAATCAAAAAAAAATATATAAATAATTTAAAATTTTTTAAAAAATAAATATAAAAAATTAAACTTTATAAAAATATACGTATTATTCGATATATTTATAGAGAGCCGTATATCATTAACCCTTAATAAAAAGACGACAACAACGATACCAAAGGAGACCGCAGAAAAAATCACGAAAATAAACTATGGAGCTTCAGTTCTTAGCCCAGATATGCAACACAGTAGCATATTTGAGCTTTCGGATTGAAAGTAACGATAAGATGAAACAATACAATATTCTGACGAATTCAATACCGATCAAATTAAAATTGAGCTGAACCAAAGCAAACAAAACATTCAAAGCAAAAAAAAAAATTCGAGCAGAGCATGAAAAGGAAACAAGAAAAGGGCAAAAAATAGATAATAGGAGCAAGTGCTATGATAACTAAACATTAGAAGTTACATCTAAACATTAGTCAACAGGATTAAACAACATAGGGTATCATCATCATCACACACAACATGGCTTTAGAACACAATAAACAGAGATAGTAAAACACCCAACTGGTTCAAACCTAGCAGTTAGGAAATTAATATCACACATTACCTCTCTCTCTCTCTCTCTCTCTCTCTACCTCTCTCTCCATTAGTGTAAATAAGCAGGTTGATACTGAACCTGGTACCCATTTCCGTAATAAGTAGTGTGGCTAGGAGAGAGAGCGTACGGACCGGAATTCATCATAGTAGGATGATGGGTTTCGATCGGGTACACATATTGCCTATTGTAAGGATATGGGTACCGTTCAGGGGTGGTCGGATAGAAGCTTTTGTCGGGGAAGTTGTTCGCGAAGTTGTTCGGCGCGCGGGGGTTGTGGACGGTGCCGCTGGCGCGGGCCCGCTTGGATTGCGGCTTCGCGGCTTCGACCGCTCTTCTTTTGTCCGCTTTGGCTTTCTCCAGCTGAGCGACTCGTTTCTGGAGCGGTTCAGTCGGGTACTGGTCTGCGAGATTGTGGTCCTCGATGGACTTGAGCACAGATTTTAGTGCCGATAGCTCACGTTCGTTCGTCTCGTTCTATAATGAAGAATTTGTTAATGTAAGGGTGATTGCCACTATAGCTTGAAAAAAAATCCAAGAACAAGGAAAAATTAGAATATTAATGACAAGAAACTGAATCAAGGCACACGGCCAAAGAAAATGCGAAGACCAACAATATAGCTCTAAAAACTCGTGATATTTGGGAATCCCACAATGCCAAAATTGCATTTGCACAGTAGAATAAGCTTGTAGAAGTTGAGTACAAACAATACTTCGAAAATGGGGGGACAAGGGATGCAAAAAAAAAAAAAAAAAAAAAAAAACATTGGCATGTTTACTTCTGACACTGTAAACAATCTGTTTTCAGTTCAGTGAAATCGAACGAGTTCTCGCAACCTTGTAGCAGTAGCTCGCTTAACAGTTTATAATGATTTTTCTGGATACATCCTTGTACTATAGCAAAAGAAGTCAATTGAGTTTTAGTGCAAAACAAGAACGAACACGAAGCTGGATTAGATTTACTGGGTTTGAATTTGAAACCCCGTGGATGAAAGGCCACAGATCAAGCACGAACATTCTAAATGGCACAAATGAAACAATGAAGCCAAATGCCGCACCGACCAGAATTTATGAAACAGCACGATAACTTATCTGATAGTAATGCTGCAACAAAATAGAAAAAGAAAAAAAGACTACCTGAGCCCCAGGGGACATGTTTCCAGATTTGGCATGTGGTGTCTTCCTCGCCTCTTTCAAATACGATTTCAGCAAAGGCACAGGCGCGAATTGCTCTGTCAATCCGAATGCATATGCCAGATTAATGGCATCTATTTGCCTCCCAGTATTAACCAGAACTTCTATCACACCTAAAATTGTTAAAAAAAAGAGTCACAAGATATTTAAACAATAAAAAGAGAAATAGATCAAGTTTATAAATGAATTTGAATTTTTTTTTTGCAAGAACTAGAAAAAAAAAATAATAATAATAGACAGGGTCAAGAGTGAAAACAATTAAAATAAGAACTACCGGAATAATGGTATAATATAGTTGCAACAAGTTGCAACAAGTCTGCAATAGCAAAGAAAAATTAAATTGTCCAAGACCAACCACATCATATTTCCTTACTAAGAAATGAGAATGACGTAAAAGCACAACCGCTATTTTTTTGAAAGTTAACACATTTTAGGAATAATTCTAGGATTATATGCTTAATCTTCAGAGCAAAACTAGGAAAGAAAGTACAAGCTTTTGGAGCCCTTAATATTATCTCAACTGAAGTCAAAAACCAAAAAATGGCCATTTAATAAGACAAATGAACCAACACAAAGCACTTAAATGAGCAGCTAGAAGCTGGCCATATAACAAAGAATGCACCTCACAACGTTTTCTCTTTTCTTCCATTTATACTTCCTAAAATGTAAAGCTTGGTCACGATATCAAACTGGAGGCAAGTTTGGACGGCAGTAAAAAGTAGTTTTAGAGGCTCATATAATATTAGAAGACATAGACATGAAATGAATAAAGAGCAGACCAAGATCCAAACTACAAAATATGTAACTAAATGATCATGCAAATTACACTGGCTTTCAAAATATTATACAACTAGGGCCTTAATATCTTGAAAACAGCAATCAAATACAACAAGAATATATTTCAGATCTCGTATTTGCACGTTACTGTTTTTTAAAAGCTATTGAAAGTATACGGTGAGTAGTAAGAAGACATCAGATTTGAAAATAAGCATTGATAAATAACTTCCATACGGAGATAATATGTATAACTAAACTTAAACTTAGTACAAACCCAACCTTGCATCTTATGTGATATCCCAAGTGATCGACATAGCTCAGCTATTTGACGACGTCTGCTAACAGATGGGATCAATTTGAATATTTCCTCTTCATCAAACTCAGATGAAACTCCAAAAGTAGCTAAAAGTTGGAGAAATGCATGTGCTTCTAGCGAATTTCCACTACTGGCATCAATGTCAAGAGAATCTAACTTTGGCTTCCACTCTAAAGCAATCGCCTTAGCTTGCTCTTTAATATTTAATGCAGCCATTGAAGTATCAAAGAGTGAGACCAGGGACTCCATTAACATGAGACAAGTTCTACGTAAACCCAGAAGGCTCCCATCTTTCTTTCCATCTAGCCCTAATATTTCTCCAGAGTAGAAGTCCTTCAACGAGTTCAGCACAAGAGCAAAAGGGTCGCGTGCACCTTTTAGAGCCAGAGGAATTTCTTCGCGAATGGAGGCCAAGTTCTTGCGGTTGTCTGATATATATTTGTGAAGTCCTTCGGCATCCATTTTCTCACATAGAGACATCAGTTCTGAGTTAGGGTTTATGTCTGTATTGGAATTTTCAGTATTAGTGACGTCTACCAAGTCAGTTTTGGCTGAGTTAGCATCTGGGTTTTCTTTAGAAGAAGCATCAGCCACACCATTGCTTTTGTACTTGTCAAATATCACAGACAGTGCAGCATCTCTTTTTATTTGAAGCCGATCCAATGAAGCAAGCTCCTTAGCAACTACCGTGGCTTCACGTTTCTCCAACATCTCCTCGGTCTCTGTGACTACATTTGCATACTCCTTTTCCTGATTTTCCAACTCGTTAAATCTTTCTTTTAATGATTTCTCAAGACCATGAAAATGCTCTTCAAGCTGTTTCCATTTCAAATTCAGAGATACAGTGCTATGACTTTCAAGTTGAGCAATTGCATACTGAAGTTGTTGTATCTTTGAGGTGGTTGAATCAATGAGTGTGGCAACTGATTGAGTAGGATTCATGATGAGAAATTCCTAGTGAAATAGACAAGGATTTATCATATATCAATATGTTTTATTGCATACAGAATGTGCAGAGCTACAATGTTCAAAATGCATCTGAAGGTCATACACCCAAAAAAAAAAAAAAAAAAAAAAAAAAAAGACAATATAAGACTACAAATTCAAAATAAAACTATAAATTAAACAATCATATTATGGATTTTAGAAGACAAGAATGTACAGAACTCAAAGTTGATATTTCAGACCGTAGAAAATGGCTAACAAAGTGAACTCACACGAGGAACTTTCTGAAGGATCAGCAATATATGCTGGTCAGTTGTTCATGCAATTCTTTTTCTTAATTTTTGAAAGAAACTCATATCTATTGATGGCAAGGCACTTCTATGGTGATCAGGAGGCTTAAGCACATCCAATAGCCACTCATGATGAGCTGTATTCAACCAATTGGTATGGCCTCTGACATATATATATTGGTTCTGCCTGCATAAGCGCAGAAGCTTGAGATGCCTAGTATTCCACATAGGCCGGTAGCATAATGTGAACAACCCATCAACAATATTTTGGGGGTACATGTAAATCAATGTTGAAGCTTGATTGTTTGTGAACTTGGAACAAGTTATGAGAAGCATATCCTACTTTACAAATTAAACAGATCATTCATTGCGGCACATACATGTTATTATTTGTATCTTTACAAATCTCAGCTAACTTCCACCGATTGAAAGCACTTGAAAGTTTGGAACTGAAATTGGCGATTATCATAACATTCAGCTATTCAATATGAACTTAGGTCTCGATGCTCAGACTAAACAAGATAAATCAAGGATTGCAAGGAGCCAAGTTGATCCCATTAAAGAGAAAGAAAGAAGGAGCTAATTACGAAATTAGTCCTTAAAATTTGAGTGAGGGTTAAGTTAGTCATCATCAGAAATTAAACCTTCACCTTGGAATTCGACTTTGATTTCAATGTTCACCCATAATTTTGCTTTTAACAAAGGAAAGTGCAAAGGCAATAACAACATGGCACTTCTTCAGACGAAAAACTAGTGGTAGGGCATAGTTGTTATGCAGAACGTACTACACTAAATTGTTACAATTAAAACAATTAAGGACAAAACTGAAATCCAGATCAAATTTGGGGAACAATATGTAATTATTTCCAACAAAATTAAAAGAAACAAGGGAATACCATTCCATGTAGACCCCAATAGATAGGACGACCTACTGATAGACACCAAATCAAAAATTGGACTAGAGAAATAAAGAGTCGAATATGAAAGGAATGGTGAGGGAAAACAGTTTTTGAACAAATAAGCAACTAAAATACAGCATGGAATAACAAGACTTGATGGTGTTGAAATATTTATGAACATGCAAACATGTAAATCTTACAAGTCAATTCACCAAAGCACAATTGGTCTGGCGGCAAGTTACAGATATTTTGGGAAACTAATAGTACTTAAAAAAAAGGCTGGAAAATGCGATTCAAAGAAAACAAAGAACAATAACAATCCCCTCATTTGTATTGCTATATCTGCGGAGATTTCATACAAACATAAAATTGTGCCCTTTTGGCTTCAAACCCAACAGATTTTTAAAAAATTTATCCTAAAGAATATGGTATGCATGAGCCCAACTGTTTACTTCTCCCCACTACATCGATTAGCCACTCAAAAGAATTAAAGCTGGAGTAAACTATTAAGTTCAAAAGTTATGGCCTTTCCCTCTGAAAAGTCTCACTAAACTAAAAATGGAACTAGTAGTCAACAATTGGTAATTAGGACATGAAATATCTTTGCTAATTTCTAACTCCTCAACTTCAATTATAAATTAATAGGCACCAAATAAAGCCCTGGTTGTGCACACTATAGCAAGCTTCCATTTTTAACTACTACTTTATCATATCCTCCTATTAGTAAAACCTCTAATCCCTAATTATGAAACAGAGCGAATATAGCAGCTAATACACTCTAAATCACAAGATAAACCAACAAGATCAATAGATCCATTGTGCCCAGCTTCTACACATCCCATCACTCACATGCAATAAGTAAAGCCCAAAAGATCCCTACAAACCCTAAAACGCCAGAAACCCTAGAAACCCTAATCACCACAACCAATCCACCCCCCGACCTCATCCAAGACCCCAAGATCACGAAATCAAAAACCTACACGAACTACCCAAAAAAAACCCCTAAATTCCGATCCCAAGCCCACAATTCACCAAATCTCGCCGCGAAAACGCGGATCCGATCACAGATACACAGACACAACACGGATCAAAACCAAAAACTGGGGATTAGGGTACGAATCTTACCGGAATCGAGGGGAGGCGTCGGCTGGGGTTGGGGTTTAGGGGAGCGGAAGAGGCGGCGGGGAGTGGGAGTGAGGCGACAGCATCGTCGAATCGAGGAGAGAGAGAGAGAGAGAGACGCGGGGCAAAGCTCCCCCTTTTATTTGGAGACAAGAGAAAAGGGGAAAGTGTATCATCGAGTAAAGTTGGAGGCAAAATTGCGTCCAAACCCCTTAACTATAGAAACTTTTGAACTAGCGCCCTCAACTTTATGATTTTCTTTTTATTATTTTTTTTTTTGAGTGATATTAGTAGATTACAAATTTTAAAATTAGTACTTAGATTGGATTGGATATAGTTATAAAAATAGTGTAGTTAGAAATATTATTATGCAATTATAAATATTACAATCGTAACTATTTTGATTTTATATAATTGTAACTATTATACTTACATTTTTTATATTTAGCAGGTTGAAATTGAAATTTGTATTTATAAATTTTATTACTTTTTAGTTGGACTCAATTATAATAAACTAAACATATAAATTTAAATTATATGCATTTGTAACTACAATGCAGTTGTAAAAACGTACAATTAAACGGTCCTTAAATAAGTTAATATTTTTATAAAATTTAATAATTTAATAACTAATTTACCTCAATTTATTATATAAATTAGTTAAAATATTTTTGATTTTTTTTTTGTGTATAATATAATTACTTATTCGAGATGTGTGTAAAAATGTATTGAGTTTAGTCCCTCGACTTCTTAGCTTCTAACTATTTATTGATTTTATTAAATTTAATAAAATCAATAGTGAATTTACTGGAAATTTTCAATTTAATTTACTAAAATTATATAACTCAAAAAAATAAAAAAATAAAAAACGAGAGGTCAATTTTAGAATTCTTAGAGTTGAGGGGCCTGGATACATTTCTACCTTAAATTACTCTTAAATTAAGGTGGGTACTGTAACGCCTGACACTAACACGTCACTTTCCGTTACCTGTTTGATGTAATCCCAGCCGTCCGTTTCGAGATATTCGATTCACGGATCAAATGCGGGTACATTTTCGTCGGTATTCTTTTAGACCGGTCCACGCCGGTCCGGTTCACCGGGCCGGCCCGGGTTAAAATAAAGGAGCTAAAGTTATATTTTTTTTAGACTAAATTATATAAAACTCCTATCTAAATACCCATCTTTTAACTTTCTTCCATAACATTTAAAAATCTATATTTTACACCCTCAAAATTTTAAGTTAATACATTTAGCCCCCTTCTGTTAGTTCTTTCAATATTTTCCTATTTTTTATAATTTATATCAAAAATATTTTTGAAATGACCAAAATATATTAAAAATTATTTTTTTCTTTATAGAACAAGTAAGAGCAATATGATCATTTCACCATCTTCATTAACATCATAACCTTTTAAAAATATTTTTTGATATTTTAAGAAGGTAAAATATAGATTTTTAAAAGCCATGAAAAAAAAATAAAAAAAACGTATATTTACAATAAAATTTTCTGTATTTTAGTTTATTTTTTATGTAATGTTTTATTTACATCTAGAGCTGGCAATTCAGTTTGTTGTTGGAGAACTAACTTATTTTTAAGCTCAAAATTGATCACTTGTTTAATAAACAAGTCGAAAATGAGTTAAATTGTTTAACTCAAAATTTTAGCTAGCTAAACACGAGATAGGATCAGCTCGCTAATGTGTGTATATATAGAGAGAGAGAGAAAGAGAAAGACAGAGAGAGTCCGGCAATAGTGTTTGTAAAAGTACCAAGTACTTTAGTGTTGTTAAATTTTTTACCGTTAGATCTATTTTTTTAACTAATTTCATCTTTAAATCATGTTATTCTACTAATCGCCTACTAAACCCAAGAGGCCTACTATCATCCTAATCGCGCATCCTTTCAGTGAAGGACTAAAAACTCACAAACACCAATAACTTATACTTTTAAAAACATATAAGCTAACTTCTACTAAATTTTTCACCGTTAGATCTGCTCCTTTGATCATTTATATTTTTAAATTATATTATTTCACTAATCATTCATTAAAATTTAGAAGACCACCGACATTCTAACCGCACATCTTTTAATCCAAAACAGAAAATTAAATAACACCTCTCTTGATGAGGGGGTGTTTGGTTCACATGAAAATATCCTACAAAGCAGTTTTCCCACTTAAAAATACTTTTTCATTTGTTTGGTTCCTAGGAAAGATAACTTTTTTAAAAAAATTTAATTAAACTTTAAAGATAAACAATAAGTTCAAATTTAAAAATCAAAATATTAATAATAGACTCAAATCAAATAATTTAAAAATAAATAGTAAAATTAAAATTTTAAAAATTTTGACAGTCAAATCAAAATGATATATAATTCAGACAGCGGAAAAAAAAAATAGAAAAAAACTTTTTTTTTTTATTTTTTCGTCCGTTTGGTTATAAGAAAAACTAATTTTTTTGAAAAGCTTTTTTTTTCCAGGTTTTATAAAAAAAAAAAATTAGTGCTTTTATTTTCCTAAAAAATATTTTAAAAATAAAAATATTAATTTTTCACGAAATCTGAATTTTATAAAAGAAAAAAAAAGAATGAGAAAGATTTTTTCCTCTTTGACTAGGAAATTTTATGGGCTTGTACCCATTTTTATTTTGCCCAAAAATTAGTTTTATTGTACTATATATTTTAAAAAATATATATATAATACTGATCCTAATATCTGTTTCAAACAAATACCTCACTTCAAAAAAAAAAAGAAAAGGAAAAAAGCTTAGTAAGCAAAGTGAAATTCAATCCATACTTTGTACATTTTTTTCAAAATCATTTGAAAATATTCTACTTAACACTTACAATGGAATTTTATTACACATCACAATTTTTTTACAATTTTCCAGTGAAAGGAAACAAAGTTTAACATAAATAGTATACCATGTTGGATGTGGCCCATGTGAATTATTTAAGGCTATCTTTAAAAATACAGTAAATTCAATTGGATAAGATGTATCTGGACACATCAGTAAATTCAATTGGATAGGATGTATCTGGACACGTTCTTAATGGACGGATGTAATTAAAACATCTTTACATTATGTTATATATATATAACATAATGGGGAGTTCCGGTCTAACCCTAATCCAAAGGCTTCATCTCTGGAAACAAGGGAATAGACAGGAAACATCCCGCTCTTTTGCAGATCGTGAACGTGGACGATCTAATTTTCATATGGTTTGACACACCAAGCTCTGAGCAAAAACACACTAAATAAATCTGTATTCAGATCAAGGTATTGAGATTGGAAAGGACTAGAGTGGAAGAGAGTACCCGCGAAGATACTTGGAGTCCACCCCAGACTCGCGAGCCAGCGCGATTCGGCCCGTGCGCGCGACCTGTAAAAGATGGGGGGAGAAATGTCTCAAATGAGTTTAATTCTCGCCTATAAAAGAATTCAAAAGTTCACCCGCGAGTAAATTAGAGCAACAAGCATGATATAAGTGTTAAATTATCTAAAACAAAAGCTTAAGCTGATAGAAAGCAACTGTTGTTCTTCAAAAGCTTAAATTATGTGAACCAAGCGTTTATTTCAAATAACTTAAGCCGGTGGAAAACGGTGTTTTTGTATTCTTATATTTAACAATAAGCAAGGAAGCAGAAAATGTTAGAGTAAGCATGATAGTGCGCATGTAGATGGAAATCGCATCATCTATATGTCAGTAGAGCTTCTGCAGAAGCGATTGTTCGAGTAGAGCTTCCAATTGCTGCAGATAGAAGCAGAAACTTCAAACTGGAGAACAAAAGAAGCTAAAGTTTGATAGGATCCCCTGATCCTTACTGTGACTCTGATACAAATTTGTTAGAATTCTCCGATCCGTTACCAATTAATAGGATTTAACATCAACCATCCTCTTCATCCTCGCAAACGAAGCCCTATTTTTCTACTTCAGAGGAGTAGACTCAACGAGGGAATAAGGGAGCGAGAATGAGCATAGTTATCATTGTCCGACAGAATGAAAAGAAAAGGAAATATGAGGTTCGGAAATTGTGACGCCCAGCTTAGGGTTTACTCTAGTCCTAGAATCGGAGTGTCACAAAAACATACCTCGCATATGCCATAGGGCTCCAATAACCTTTGCAACGCAACCATCTTGTTTAAAGCTCCAGTAAGCTGCATTCAGTTATCAAATCTCAACTGTCGAGTAATTTAAACAATTTCAAAAGTAATTTAAGCAAAATATTTGTCACAGAACAAAAATCAGACTTTCGCTCAGAAATACCACTGTGAGTTAAACTGCCGGTGCTTGAAGAGATTTTAGAATTGATTCTGTGGACATATTTCACATGAAACCGAAAACAAAGTAAGAGTTATATATCTCAAATTCATAGCTAATAATTACCTCGAGAGTAATTGTGTGATCGGATACGTCCACGGCTTTGGCTCGGAAAATGTCAGCGATATCTAAAATATCCCTCCGAGCAGCAGTGTTTACAGCAACCTTTATGAGCATCAATTCTCTTTCGGCGAAAGGCAAGTGGGTTAAATCATGAACCTGACAAGGTCACAAAACCTCAAAACTGGGTATTCTACAGGTGCTACAGAAATTACAAGCAGATTTGCATATGCAACCTAGAAAGATTATGTATTTATGCATATACCCCTGCAAAAACAAAATTTCACATATGCCCTTTAGAAATGCTTGATTTTCTTAAACAAATGTCCTTGTTCTAGCCAAAATTACGATCCTTTGAAAAAAAAAATATATATTTTAGGCTGATTTCAAGCATACTTCTCAAAAACATCAAATTTCATCTAAACCCCTCAAAAGTTTGAAATATCACGGATGTAAAGATACATTAATGCTCAAAAATAAACTCTTCAAATGGCATTAGTGGGGCACTTTTGATATGCATTAAGGGCTTTTTTATAATACTATATATATATATATATATATATATATATAAGGGCAGTTATGATATTTCTAACTTTTGGAGGAGATATATGGAAATTTTACGCAACGTGAGGGATACTTGTATACCAACTTTTCCATCACTAAACCTAAATTCTCCCTCATACTGGACACTTTCCCTACTCAAGATAAGGACGTTCCTATAGGAAAGTTCACTTTCGAGGGCTACATATGAATACTCGGATTTTCACATGGACAATTATGTAAAAAGATAATCTCGAATGTTTTTTTACATGAAAGCCTAAAACTTGTATAACCGTAAAATGTATAATTCACCTCGTAAACATCGATAAGCTTGTAGATCTGCTGCACTAACTTGCCGATGGATTCATCAGTTCCAGGAACAACAGTCGTAATACGTGAAGTGCCTTCCTTTTCAGCTGGACCAACAGCCAGACTCTGTCGAAATGATGAATTCGTCAAGCACGAACGAAGAACATGAACCAACCAACGAAATGAATGGTAAATTGCATAGAATCCCTCAACCGCTTTATGAGTTTAAATTTGCTCCCCTACCATTCAATTGTCATATCTCAATCTCTCACTAAAAAAGACACCTAATCGCCATATCAGAGTCCAAAAGTCAGTGAAATAGTAGTTAGATGGCAATTATGTCGATATCTCTTTATGGAGGAATTTAACTAAAAGGGTGTGAGGAGACGACAAAATGCAAAGGTTTAGGGACCAAATCGAACTGTGCTAAAAGGTTGAGGACCCTTAGTGCAATTTACCCAAAAAGAAAAGGCCAGTAATTTAATTAAAAACAACCTGAATATTGTAGCCACGACGAGCAAACACCCCAGTTACAACATTGAGGACACCAGGAAAATCACTTACAAGGATGGATAATGTATGTGAACACAGTCCAGTTGACTAGACCAATAACAAATTAGTCAATCAGATATCAATAACATGCATTTTAGTAACAAGACAATTTGCAAGATGTAATGGTTACAATACTAAAGCTGTTCGTAGAAATGTAACAAATGAGATCAACACCTTGAACAAGGATTTAAGTGCCCATCAACACAGGCCGTATCTACCGTGCCGTATCGTGCCAACAGGTTATCGACAGGATACAGCTCCCGTGCTGATGGCACAACTCAAAATTCTCTTTTCTTTTAATTAGTAAGTAATTTTCTCAATAAAGTTCAAAATATTTGATAAAGATACATAATAAATAATTAGAATATTTTGTTACTAAAGAAAGTAAATATTTCTTCGGTATGACCCAGCACACTTCGTGCAGTACCGCGCCAGCAAGTTTTCGGCACGATCCCGTGACACGGTACTTGAATCCTTGATCTTGAATCAGTATGAAATAAGTGTATTACCCAACAATGAATTTAAGAGAAAGTTTGATTATTTAGACATTTTGTAAAATCTACTGAGGTAAGTAAAGGCAGTTTGAATTCATTATTATAAAAGACATCTACATTTACACACCTGGAAATTGTCTATTTACACAGAAATTCTTGTAATACCTGAATTTGCATATGCCCTTTAAAAACATAATTCTTTGCGAGTATACTAATAAACTCACAAAATTCTTCTTTTAAAAAAAAAAAAAAAAAAAAAATCCTGCCTCCATGAGATGACTACCCAACTTCTGGCATTACAAACATCAAATTTCTAACATAAGAGCTGTTTTTACAAGTTTAACAGACCTAAGAGGCTCGAAAAACTTACATCTTCATCATGAAGAACACCCCAATGTGCATCTAGAACTTGACTAATAGAGAAGCTCTCATACGGTTCCACAGGATACACATCTCCCTGGACATAAACGAGAACTCATAAGAATCTCACGCAGGATAAAAGAGTAGGACAACTAGGTATATGAGAATAAGTGATCTTACAAGGCAATTGCATAATGGAAATTATCTAGCAAATGCAATTAATAATTAAAATTACCTGGCTAATATATTTCAACATGAAAATAACCAAACATATTTGCTACAACTACAAGAAACTAAGCTAAATTCGAAGCTGATCCGAACTACGCCAAAATTTTGAAATGTATACTTGACTTCGCCAATTTTGATTTTACTAACCCAGCAATTTGACTTACAACATTCCTGTTGGAATTTAACAGTATCATATGCAATTATATTCATATAATACACATATTACTTACCCCCGATGATTGCTCCAAGTTGGCATTAAATGCCCTATCTCTAGAGCTTAAAAGAGAACTTGCAGGCATTGTGCCCTCGAGATCGGGGTAAGACGCCGCAGAGCACCTCCAGAAAGGGGCGCTCTCTCCCATCCTTTCACGCCTCAAAGAAATCTGTTGAAATTATACAAAACCAAGTTTACCTCATGAGTTAAATGACTCCCCAACATAAGATAACGCATTCATGTAAGAAACTGGCAAACGAACTTCTGACGCCATATACGGAAATTTGGAACTCAGAGATGATTTTGCAAAGTAAAATCTCCTCAAAATTCTAATAATAACCTTGCCGGTTCTAGCAATCTCTTTGATCCCGAATTTGCTCAGGTTCCTCTGAACTGCAACAATTTTTCCAGGATCTCCAGTTACCTGTTCCATGTTGTCAGCAAAACAAACATGAGATTTTACTTCTTTAGAATAGACAATTACACAACGAAGAAGGTAGCATAAAAAAGTTTCAAAAATATGTAACCTCAATGGTTAGTGAATTTTCTGACATGTCAACTACTTTGGCTCTGAAAATGTCAACCAATACCATTACCTGTAGAGTGAAATTGGAAAATTAGAAAAATTAAGTGCTATAGATGATGAATAATTTACTAGGTACCAAGTTGAATGTCAGAGTAAAAATTCATAAATAGTGATAGTCATCCACTATAAAAGAAAGTTCTGGTTCTAAATAAACAAAATCACTAGCGAATTGCAGCAGTTGTGGCGGCCATCATGATCAAACCAAATACTGATAACAGGCACAAGTCCGAAACCCTAATCATCTCTCAAAAGCAAACAAAATGCCCATTTTGACCACCATTATTTTCATCATGAAAAGGGCATCATGTTGTACTCAAATTTTCTTAGTCAATATATCAAATTTTCGAAACCCTAATCATCTCTCAAAAGCAAACAAAATGCCCATTTTGAAGACCGTTATTTTTATCACAAAAAAGGCATCATTCTGTACTCAAGTTTCCATAGTCAATATACCAACTTTCCTTGAACTTTGTTTTTAGTTTTCTAAAACTTTTTGCGTTTGTATCAACTCACCTCGACAGAACCTTATCACCACCACAAGCGGTTTGGCTCTATGAATCTCAGTTATACAGTTTTCACAATCTCCAAGCCATAAAAGAAACAAAGAAATTGATAGAACAAATCAGGTTCATAATTATACCGAGGGATATGAAAGATTAGTATTATGCTTTTACCTCCTGTCGCTTGTCTGGTTCCGCATTAACTTTTATAAGCATCAGCTCTCGTTCAACTTGTGGCTCCTTTGATAGATCTTCGACCTGGTAATTACAGTAGAGTGACATGCTTAAATGAAGGAAGAAAAAGATTGAAGCACATTGAGCTGATAATTCCAATGACCTGATGAATATGAAGTGAAAAGAAATAAAGAGAGAGTATAGACAAGACTGTGTTCTAAAGACCCAAACACTAAATGAATTGAATGCTGAATAAAAGGAAAAGGAATTATTGTATACGTAAGCAAAAACTCCTCAGATGCAAAAGTCTATGGAGGAAATAAACCACTGATTTATACAAGGAATAATAAATTGAAGAGTTGCAGCACTTAAAAATTAAATATAACAATTTGCCTGACATTTTTAAATAGTTGACATGAAAGCATGCAATTATACTTAATAAATCGGTGGAGAAGACTGGCCTTCAACACATTGACAAGCTTATTAAGCTGCTCTACTACTTGGCGCAGTATTTTATCTGTCCCAGAAACAACTATAGTGAACAATGCCCTGTCCTTGTTTAATCCAACTGCAAGTGATTCAATATTATATCCTCTTCTAGCAAAAACCCCAGCTATCCGATTTATCATCCCACTTTCATCACCAACAAAAACTGATATTGTGTGACGTCTAATCCTACAATTATTTTATAAAAGTTAATGTCAATGAGATTCACAAATTGCTGGAATAAATTAATAGGCAAAAAGATGCTTAATAAACAACCTAGGAGAGTAGAAGATCATACATGTTAAGGGATGGTTGCATCCAAGCAATTGAAGCCATGGCATGGTATACCTCACAAGAATATATTAATTAAAATTTAACAACATTTGGGAAGTAAAACAACCTCTGAAGAACTCAAATTTTTAGTTTCCTTTTTAATGTGTCTCAAAATCAAGGACTCGGTTGAAATGATTTGTCAAAAGATCAAAAATAAGTAAAAGCAAAATATAATTTTTAATTGATTGCAAAGGATCTCAGACGTAACATAATTAGGAAAGGTAATTGTGCTCAACTTCAATCGAAATTAGGACTTTATACGCCTGTTGAAATCCAACTTGTTACCAAGAAAAATCAATCTTCACGGAAACGGAAACCTAGCTCTTACCAACCTTACTCACGTGAATGACGCATATGAAAGGCACATGAAATTCACATGGGAATTAAACTTATAATCTGTTTGAATTTTCCTATGGGTATCTAATCCATTGCAGATGGCGGGGATTGATCCCACAAACTCACAAAAGAACGGGAGTTTGGTGTTGCCCTAGATACCAAATTACTGAAAAGAACAGTCCTATAGGAACAGAACTAGGAATATACTAATTACTAAATACAATTAAACCCAAATGTTTCCGCCTGTACTTTTGGGCACAATAGTATAAATTGAATCTTATATTCTTTTGATTATTATTCCAAACAAGACTAAACCTATCACACCTGAACACCAAGCAAATCCCCATTCACATGTGAGCTCCTCTTGAACCTTAACTACCACGCACAAGCACTCAATCATGAATATGGATAGCAAAGTTCGTAATAAAAGTAGTTTATGATCACCAAAATTTTGACTCAGATTCAGCTCCAGCACTCTCTCAATATCCTACAAAGCAGTTTTCTCGCTGGAAAATACTTTTTCATTTGTTTGGTTCCTAGAAAAGATAACTTTTCTGGACAAGTTTTTTCCAAATTTCATTTTCGTTTTCGTTTTCCGGACTTTTTATTCGGAAAACAAAAACTCTAAAAAATGGTGTTTTCCATGGAATTTTTTTTCCAGAAACCAAACATCCCCTAATTGGAACCTTTGGCTCTGATACCAATTAATTGTTTCCAATCCCACTCTACATTAGGGCTTGAATTACCAATTAGCGCGCAATTATGCCAGAAATGCTTAAACCTATAGATGAATCCAAATCAAACTGCTCAGCATTCTTTTCTAGTTTTATTTTTTCTTTTAAGCACAAATTCTACGCAATGGAATGTGTTTGTTGCCTATACATCCAGCAGATTTGCTCATAAACAAAAAATTGAAACTTAGTAAGCTAGATTACAACAGCGAGAGTATGCAAGCACATCCAAACATATAGAATTAGTATCAATATTTTTTTTTTAAAAAAAAATGGCAACTACAGTGAGCAAGTTCAAAAGGTAACAACAACATATATAGCAAGTAATTAGTACTCAACATGATCTGAATATATATATATAGAGGGGGAAAAAACGAGTTGTTACGAGTTCCGTGTCCAGGGAGGGGACGGAGCTGCGACAGATCCCGGCGACGCCTCGCCGCGCTGCTCCGGCGCTCCGGCGCCTTCGCCGCCACCGCCGGCGGCGGAAGCCCCCGGGTTGCGCCGGGGCCTCGAACCGAGCGCTACCGGGAGCCCTGATCGGAACCCTAGATCTCCGCCGCAGCGCCACGGATTGCGCCGGGGAGTCAAACCGAGCGCTACCGAGAGCCCTGATCGGAACCCTAGCTCTCCGCCGGAGCTCCCCGGATTGCGCCGGCGCCTCGAACCGAGCGCCGCCGAGATCCCTGATCGGAACCCTAGATCGCCGCCGAGGCGGCGGAGCGGCTCCGTCGCCGCCGCCATGGTCGCTGAGGTTTTGGGTCAAAAGGGCAGGTGTTAGAGGAGAGATAAAAAAAAAAAAAAAAAAAAAGCTGAGAAATTTATAGGAACAGTTACGGGCAGTACGAGGGTGCCGAAATTACAATTTTGTCCCCTGACCGTTGACTATTTTGACATGGTAAAATTGCGCCTTTGGTAATTAAATTTGAGTCAACGTAACAATTTAGTGGTCAAATTTTAATTTATAGTAATTTTAGCTTGAATTTTAAAATTATTATAATTTAATTTACTAAATTTTAATATATTATTGATGCAAAAATGATGTGATGTTTTAATTATTAATATATTATTAATTATAAAATTATTATATTATTTTTATATTAGTAATATATTAATATCTTGGTTAATAAAATTTAGTTATAAAATTTAATTATAATAATTTTAAAAATTTGTGCTAAAACTTATATAAATAATTTAAATTTTTAGGACTATAATGTCACCTGTCACATAGTGAGGACCAAATGTGTATTTTATCCTTTTGAAGGTGAGCAATACTACATTTACAATTTTTTTTGCTTTTTAATTTTACAACATGCCAATCCAATAGAGACCACCCTCAACTATAAAACATTTTAAAATTTTTAAAAATTATATTTATATTTTTGAATTTAAAATTTTAAAAATTAAAATTTTAAATTTCATACATTTTAATGTGAGGGAGTCTAAAATGGTAAAAAAAAAAAAAAATTGAAGTTGATTATTATTTTACTCTATTTTTTATAGTATAATTTAACTATATTTTTTTAAAAATATTTTTTAAATATATCATAGAATAATTTTTTTATTGATGCAGTATAATTTAACTGTACTACGTTTTAAAAGTATAAAAAAAAAAATCAAAATTTTTTCCTCAACTACAACTCATTTTAAAATGGCCCTTTTGTTTTTTATTTTTTTTATTGGGACCTTTTAATTTTTAATTTTTATAAAATTAAATAATTTAGTAAAAAAATAAAAAAATTTATAATTTACGAGTAATTAGATGATGTGGTAAACCTAATCCGCGCAAAAAAATAAAATAAAATAAAAAAATAAAAAAATAAAAAAAAAGTTTAGAAACTTGTTTCAAAATAGGTAATAGATCGGGGTGTTTCGGTACATTTTTACCCCACTATAAAAAACGATTTGAGCTCTCCCGTTCCCAACTCGGACCAAATAAAACCCTAAAAAAAAGAAATGCGCTAATCCCCTCTCATCGATCTCAGGTGGGTTTTCTCAAATTTTTCCTTTTTTTTTTCTTTCAAATTGTTGTTGATTAAGCTACAAATCTCTCCGATTAGGTCCTTTAATCGTTCCATTTCGATCGTTTTGCTTCTAAATTCATAAAATTTGTAATTAGGGTTTTGTTTTTTGGTGCGAAATTTGCCTGCTGTATACCCTTTCTTGATTTTTTTTAAAAAAAAAAATTACAGATGCAAAATTTATGATTTTGTGGTCTCGTTAGATGTAACTTATTAGGTGGGATGATTAATTTTGAGCAATTTTTTTGTCTCATGTAAATTGAAAATTTTATCCCAATTTAGATTATAGCTTTCATTTCGTGATTGATGATTTGTTTATGAACAAATGATGGTTATTTTTAAGGTTGTTAAGCTCGGATTAATTAATTTGTGTTGATCTTAGGCGTTTTGGATCCTTTGATCATCTTAAGGTGATAGTTTAATTTATAGCAAAATGGAATATCATTATAGAAATGTTTACTTTCGAAAGTACTGAATTTAAAGAGCATGCTTTAATACAAGAAATTTTGCTCAGATTAAAACAATATGAATTCTAAGCTATATTGCTGCCGCAATTCTACCAGGGGTTGTTTTGTTCCTCGGAAAAGTGTGGAAATAAGTTTTCCAAGATTTTTCTTTTTTTTTTTTCTTTTTTTTTTACGGAAAACCTATTTTCCAGTTCGAGAAACGTAAACACTAATTTTCCATGAAATTTGGAAAAAAGTTTTCCAAAAAAGCTAGGTTTTCTTGGAACTATAGATTTTCCACGTAAATCTTTTTGCTCAGAAAATTTTTTTCCATACATTTCCAAGAAACCAAATAGCTCCTTCGACCTTTCTTGAGACGAGCAGTTTTTTGTATGTTTAACATTATTTTATTGCAGTAATGCTGTAAGTTCTGTAGTAAATGGGGTCTGATTGTTGGCGCTAGTCATTAATCTCAAAAGTTTGAGCTGCTAGAAATACGCAATCAATTTACTTAAAGCGTACAGACATAGCGTTTATAGGTCTCGATTGTGACTCAGCCCAACTAGCCTCACGCCACTTTGAACATGACTCGGCCCAACTCGGCCTCCTGTCATTTCGAACGTGACTCGGGCCAATCTAGCCTCCTGCTATAGAGCAGGATGCCGACCCTTTTAAGCCAACAAATGGATTGACGACCTTTACATTGAGTTTATTTTAGTTAAAAATGATAAAGAGATGCCCTCTCACCGTTGGTTGTGCACTCTTTTTTATTTTTTAAAAGACCCTTTGGACTTTTATTTTGAAATTAAGTTATTTCTTTTAGCTGAATTTGGGATTTAATAATAAAGTTGCACTACTATGCCAGCTTATCTTTTGAGTTAACACATAATTTAAATACAAAGTATGGTTGATGAAGTTTTTGTTTCGAAGTTAAAATCTCATATATATCTACTCCTCTGCAGCTGTAATTACTTGGTTTCTTTGGTCAGTGAGAATCTATTTTTATTGCTGTTACAGTTCATGTTGCTTACCTGTTTCCAGTGATTGTAAAATATGAAGAACCAGTAGCGAGCATTAGATAATGATCTGGATTATGGCCAAGGTTTCTGATATACTTGCCGAATATTTTGTGTAAAATTAGGAGCAATGATGTAAGTAAATGAGATTGTACTTCCGATAAATTTGTATTTTTGTGTTTTAACTTGCGTAAAAAAGAAAAAAAAAAATAATATGAAAGTACTCCAGCTATAGATTTCCTTTGCACGAAGAGTTTTGATTCTAGATCGTTGTAGCTTATCAAATTGATATTAGACACATAAAAGTCCGAGAACTTCAATATCATGTTCAATTTGTTTGTAAAACACTACTTTCAAACTTAACGGTGGTTTATTCACGATTTTCACCGAAATTTTCTCATTTTTCAAATACTCTTATTAGGTTACCATCTTTTAAATCCCCAATTACACTATTTGTTATTGAATTTATAAAAAAGTTTCACTCAGGCCACTAAACTTAAATTTAAATCCGTTAAGCCACAAAATTTTGATTTTTTGTTTCAGTCGAGTCAATCCGTCGAACTTTGCTTGGTGAACTAAGTGAAACTTCAAGTAAGTTCATTGACTTACATATAATTTAACTTTTCTCTCAGGTTCTCTATTACAGGATGTCTGGATTCAGCAGCTTGGCCCCAAGAACCAAGAACTTAATTGTGGCCGGCGGGCTGTCGGGTTTTGTCCTCGGGGTGTATTACTACACCATGAGAGCCGTCGGCGGCAGCGACGAGCTCCAGATCGCGATCGATAAGTTTGAGGAAATGAAGAAAGAGTAGTAGCAAGGAATAAAGCCGAAACTACCACCACCTCAGGATCCGAAGATACTCATGGAACTTGCCAAATCTAGTCACAGTTGTGAGAAGCCTTTTCGAGGTTATGGTTCAGAAAGAAAAAACTGCTCATAAAGGTACCATTTTCTTCTCTTTTCGAGATAAAGATGTGAAAGTAGAGTAGTTCTCTGTATAAGTTTTCTTGCTGTTAACTGCAAATCTTTGTTTTGGATTGGTTTGGAAGGGGATTTGCTCTCTTTTGCTTGTGGTGTATGTGCCTTCTTGTTAATAAATCTTGCAATAATTCCGCGCCGCAACACAAGTAGAGCTTCAAATTACAGTTTTTTTTTTCCTGCTTGCTTCATTCTGCGGTAGAAGTTTCGAGCATTTTTCAATTCCTTCAGCAAAACATTTCTGTTTCTGTATAAGTTCTGAGGAGTCACTGCAGAGTATATCACCTGTTGTACCAGTTTCATCTGGTTGTTTGTAGGGCCGGCGATCGAGCTCGCTGCTCGTGAACCAACTCGTGATCGGCTTGAAATGAGCTTGAGATTGATCGCTCATTTAATAAATGAGCTGAACATAAGATAAATTTTTCGGTTCGAAATCTTAACGAGTTAAACACGAGCTCGGTGCAGCTCGTTTTATATATATAAGGTAAAATATAGAATATTTTTTTTGTAAATACCTAGCCTTTCATTTTCTCTTTCTCACGTTCAAAAATTTATATTTTGCTTTTTTAAAATTTTAGAAATATTTTTAGGGCTTACGGCTTTAATGGAGGGGACGAAATGATTTAATTATTCTTACTTATTTTGTAAAAAAAAAATAATATATTTATGTCATTTTTAAGGGTGTTAATTTTTTAAATTATAAGAAATAGACGGAATAATGGTGGAGGTTAAATGTATCAAATTGAAATTTTTGTGGGAAATGGGTAAGTTTAAACTGGAATACCATTGAAAGTTAGAAAAAAAATAAAAAAATAAATATTTATACGAGGCTTTTTGAATTTTAGCATATATATATATATATATATATATATATATATATATATATATATATATAAAGAGAGAGAGAGAGAGAGAGTAGGATTTATATATTTTTAAAAATATAAATTCAAATATATTTGTGAATTTTTTGTTATTGGATTTGTATTGAGATTTGTGATATTTACTTTTCTCTTTCTCTCTTTTTAATTGATTTTATAATAGTACAAATTTCAATACAAATTCAATTGTAAAAATTTATAAGCATAATTAGGTTTGTACTTTTGAAAATATATAAATTCTACAATATATATATATATATATATATATATATATATATATATATATATATATATATATATGGGTCCGGCTATTATACTTTTATGAGTAAAATTTTTTTGTACTCATAAGTTTTCATTCCTTGGATGAAGGAATGTGCGGTTAGGATTATAGTAGTTTTTAGGATTTATACTATTTTTTCAACAACCTAATAAATTCTAAGGGGGCCACTATCATCCTAACCGTATATTTTTTCATCCAAGGGTAAAAAAGTTATGAGTACAAAGGGGTTTATATTTATAAGAGTATAGTAGTCCTACGCTATATATTTATATATAGTTATGAGTATAAAGGGGTTTATACTTATAAGAGTATAGTAGTCCTACGTTATATATATATATATATATATATATATATATATTAAATTATTTTATTTATTATTTAAACTTTGGGCCAATCTAAATAAAAAAAAGGCCTATATATTATGAGTTTTAATTATTAAATAAATTAAAATTTTATTTTTTTTTTTTATTAAATTTTTCAGTTTGATATTTTAGCGAGAGCCCTCTCACGTTCGACTCGTTGTCGGTCCTATATTTTAGCGAGATTCAGCTCGCGTTCGACTCGTTGCCAGCCCCAGTACTTGCCTGTTTACTTGAAAGTTGCTTTTAGAGGAAGTGAAGGTCACATGGTGTTCTTTAATGGCAGTTGTTGATTTAATGGGTGTTTGGCTTGAGTGAAGTGCAACTTGCAAGCAAAAGAATAGAAAGTGCAAAACCACACAGTACAGTCTACTTTATTAAGATTTGATTAATATTAAGTGTATATTCCAAATAAGAGTGTATATTTTATATTTGGGGCAATTTTTTATATACCCCTAAAAATTTTTCTGTTTTCAGATTTACCCCTCTTAGAAAGCTAATATTAAAACTACCCTTCTTACGTTCCAACTTCTTTCCAAAATACTCTGAAGTTAAACTCTGTTAGTGTACCATTTGGAACTGCCGTTATCTGTGTGTAATTACTATTTTGCCCTTTCAAATATACCCTAAATCTTAAAACCCTAAACCCTAAAATCCTAAAAAATTCTAAACCCTAAAATCTTAAAAAATCCTAAATCCTAGAACCCTAAAAAATCCTAAACCCTAGAACCCTAAAAAACCCTAAACTCTAAAACCCTAAACCCTAAAACCCTAAAATATTCTAAACCCTAAACCCTAAATCCGGGGGCAAAATAGGTATATCTGATAGTTTTCAACTCCGATTATTATTTAACTCTAGTTTAACCCTAGTTAACTTAATAAAGGGAAACGGTAGGGGTATTTTTAATAACGGTGGAACGTAAAAAAATAAGAGGGGTAAATCAAATATTTCTTCAGATTTCGAGGTTACACAGTCAATTATTCCTTTATATTTTATCTATTCAAAAATAAAATAAATTTTATTAGTTATTTTAAAATAATTGATGGATAAGTCTTCATTCCTAAATAAAATGTGAGCTGTATGATATACATTTTATTTAAAATATATATATAGCGTAGATTTTACAATTTTGATCTTCTTCTTCACTGCAAGTCAAGGGTTTCTGGAATCCTTGACCATGTAATCAGTGAGATGGTAAATTGGTCTTATTTTATTTCATTCTAATGGAATTTTTTTTATTATGTAAAATAAACAATAGTTTTTAATGATGTACTTTGAATGTATTTTTAAGTAATTATATGTAATGTGAAAATATTTAAAAATAATATAGAATACCTCTTATTCTCTCAAACACATCAGAAACCACGAAAATATTTTTTTTTTTTACTAGAATAAGTGGGAATTACTGTTCTCACTCTTTTCAACCACTTTCTTTCTTTTTACTTGAATATCCTCCTACGTCTTCCGATGCACCATCCCTCATCTTATTATTAAATAATAAAGCTTGAGGGTAAAAAGGTCATTTAAAATAATTAATACTCTTTATTTTTTTTATTGCTCATTATCATATCAAATATAAAATTTTTTATTCCTGAAATCATACCAAACGTTTTTTTTACACTAGTTTCGTATTTATCTTATACCTGGAATCATACCAAATATGTTTTTACACTAGTTTCGTACTTTATATTTATCATTAGAATAGATAGTTCTGTCTTATTTCATTACTAAACGAGCCATTAGGATATATTGCTTGTTATATATAATATAAAAAAAAAAAAAATTAATTATTTGTTTGAACTTCAGAATAAGTAATTATTATTTATGAGAAATGCTACATCTACACTTATGTGAGGGTGTACACTTAGGCCCCGTTTGGTTCAGGGATAAATTTTTTAGGTAGCGTTTGGTTGAAAAGTTGGTATTCTCTGGAATAGTTAAAATTGTGTTTGATTAAAATTATGGAATGGTAAAGAATAGTGGAAAAAGAAGATAGAATTTTTTTACAAAATACCAATTTTACTCTTATCTTTTTTTATAGAAAAAATTAATTAATTAATATATTAAAATTAAAGCAATTTAATTATAAGTAAAAAATTATATCTTACCTAAAAAAATAATATTTTTTATTTTATTGTATATTTTAGTAAATACAAAATCCAAATTTTAGATAGCTATAGATTGAAAATTAAAGTAAAAATTTTAAAAATCAGAGTTCACATAACAGGAATTAGAAATAAAGGTGCAAACATAAAAAATATCACTGCAAGTCACATAGCCTCAAGTTCAATGATAATCACATATCTGTAAGTCACATAGCCTTATTCTCCTATTCCCCACCCCCTTGGGATAAATCTTAACGGGTTATCCTAGGATAACCCGTTAAGAGGGGGATAAAAAAAAAATTTATCCCCTGTCTTTTTGGTATAGTGTTTGGCAAGAATAGGAGGATAAAAGGGTTATCTCCAACCAAACACTGCCTTATAGAATTTTCCGATCTTTTATTTTGCTTTTGTTTGATTGCTAGGTCTTGTCATTAAATAAAACAATAAAGTGATATAATTTTATAAACTATAAAATAATAAGCGCAAATAATATACCAATAAAATAATAGTAGGTTTTAAAATATATTATTTTACAATCTTTAGTAGACTTTTACAATAATAGAAATAAATAGATAAAAAAATACAGAATAGCAAGCCCCATGAAAACGCATCAAGACGGAATGAGAGAGATTCACGAAAAATTCAATTTTTCAACCCAAAAAAAATAATAATATTAATTAATTTTAGAAATTAATTATATTATTATATTGGCTAAATTATAGAAAACCTTCCTCTAATATTCCGCTTTTCCATTTTACCCCCATGTCTTTTAAAAGTCGACAACCTGCCCCCTCGTAATTACCGAAATATGCATTTATTCCCCTGCCAGATATGAAAGTCCATCCATGAGCCTCTAATGAGCCAATTGCTTGTAACAAATTGGTAAAAAATCAATTCATATCGGGCAGGGGGGAAAGGATAAATGCATCCATTAGAGGCTCATGGATGGACTTTCATATCTGGCAGGGGATAAATGCATATTTCGGTAATTACGAGGGGCAGGTTGTCGACTTTTAAAAGACAAGGAGGTAAAGTGGAAAAGCGGGATATTAGAGGGGGGTTTTCTGTAATTTAGCCTATTATATTATAGAGAGAGAGAGAGAGTGCGGCTACTATACTATCGATAGTATTAAATATTTGATGTTATTAAGTTTTCTACCCTTAGATCAATCTCTTTAATCATTTCTATCCGTTAGATTTTACTATTTCTCCAACCATCCATATCATGTCAATCACACATCTTTTAATTTAAAGATTAAAAATTTAGAGATAATTGCCTGTGTACCCTTGAAATATGAAGAAATATCTGATTTACCCCTCTTATTTTTTTCTTTCCAATATGCCCTTCATACGTTCCACCGTTATTAAAAATATCCCTACCGTTTCCCTTTGTTAAGTTAACTAGGGTTAAACTAGAGTTAAATAATAATCGGAGTTGAAAACTATCAGATATACCTATTTTGCCCCGGTTTAGGGTTTAGGGTTTAGGATTTAGGATTTTTTAGGGTTTTAGGGTTTAGGGTTTAGAATTTTTTAGGATTTTAGGGTTTAGGGTTTAGGGTTTTTTAGGGTTCTAGGGTTTTAGGGTTTAGGGTTTAGGATTTTTTAGGGTTTTAGGGTTTAGGGTTTAGGATTTTTTAGGGTTTTAGGGTTTAGGGTTTAGGGTTTTAGGGTTTAGGGTTTACGGTTTTAGAGTTTAGGGGTTTAGGGTTTTAGGGTTTAGGGTTTAGAGTATATTTGAAAGGACAAAATAGTAATTACACACAGATAACGGCAGTTTCAAACGGTACACTAACAAAGTTTAATTTCAGGGGTATTTTGGAAAGAAGTTGGAACGTAAGAAGGGTAGTTTTAATATTAGCCTTCTAAGATGGGTAAATCTAAAAACAGGAAAATTTTTAGGGGTACGTAGGAAATTGCCCCAAAAATTTAATAGCACAAATTACTTGATGCTAAATTTTATTCTAATATATCTCTAAATTGAAATCAATCAAAAATAACCAAATAAACAGATTCAAAATAAAAAAAAAAAAAGTATAATTTTTCAAAAATAACTTAAAAAATGTGCTATTTAACATGTAGATCTCAAAAAGTGCTTTTCGATTTGGAGTTGTGCGTTGAAACCGAATAGTCGAGAGAAAAGTTAAAATTATGATTGTTTAAAAATTCTCATATATTTTTAAATCTAAACTTATTAGATATAACCAAATAATCAGATTCAAAAAAAAAAAATCTAAAAATATAAAAATAGAGGGAGTTGTTCATTATTTGAATACCTAAAAGAAAAGCTATGATTTTTTAAACTTTTTAATATATTTCTAAATCTAAACAAAAAGAACCAAAGAATCATATTCAAAATAAAAAAAAATATATAAAATATTTAGAAAATAATTTAAAATTACAAAAATAGAGACATAAACAGTTGAATTTGGGCTCCAAATTAAAATTGTACACCCTAGAAAAAATTACGACCGTTTAAAATTTTTATGTGTCTGTAAAAATGATTGAACTCAATAAAATTTTTGACCAGGTTAGTTACATTGCATTTTTTAAAAATTTTGACTTTTTGAACTACAAAGGGACAAAAATAGAAATAGTGATTAGTGACTAATCTAAACAATTCAAAATGTCAGGTAGTTTTTTGTAAATGACCATAACATATTTATAAAGTCAAAGGAAAATAGCCCACTTGTTACTACTATATAAATTGCTTAACAACATTTACCACAACAACCCAAAATAAATAAAATAATAATAATAATAATAAATATAAAATAAAAAAATCCCTCTTTTTCGCCCTTTAAATCTCTCTCTCTCTCTCTCTATCTCTCACGACTCCCCCGCAAAAAAAAAAAAAAAAAAAAGAAAAAAAAAAAAAAAAACCCTAAATCTCTGTATCTTGATGATCAATCCATGAGAATTCTCCACCAAGATCCGATTTTGTTCGTCGAGGATGTCCCAGGTGGATGTCTCCTATAGGTATTGCTCCCTAATTTTGGCATTGATTTAGGGTTTTGATCCAATTTTGGGGGCCCCAAGTGGGCCCCTTTTTGGCTAGGGTTTTGAGTTTTTTGCTCTCAATTTGGGCGATTTTGATGTGCGTTTTTGTTCAAATTGCTCTATTAATGCCTATTCCAGGTTTTTTTTTATTTTATTTTTTTACAAAATTATTATAATGATTTTAGTGCGATCTAGGGTTCATGGCAAAGTGGGAGAATACGAATCTGGTTCTTTATTCCATCCTTGTTTATTTTTTCTCATACGAATCAGGTGCATATATCACGTTTGTGTTATCATTTTGTGCATTGAAAATTCGCAATTATTAGATGCTATTTTGTTAATTCTACAACAGAGAACTAGAACATTACTATGATCATCATTCCAATTTATAATTTGAAACAATGTTTTTTTTTTTTTTTGAGGATTTTTTATTCTGCATTATGGTTTTGCTGAGAAAATATGAGATTTAGATCTCAGTTAATGTTATTATGTAAGTACTAATTTACAAGTTTTGGTTTATGTGGGGATTTGGATTTGTTGGCGATTTACGTAATAAAATTCGTCGCAAATGAGCGCCCGACGGAGGCGTTGGCTATTCACAATAGGTCCAAAAGACTAATAAGTTGAGTGGGGCTGCGGTTTACATGGGATGAGTCCGGTCGAGATCCGTGGGCGCTGTATCTGTACGCTTTAAGTGAATTGCTCGAGTTTTTGGTATTAATGGTTAGCGCCAACGATCCGACGAGAAGAAGTTTTAAGTACCAATGATAATTCAGTAACTTTTTAGATTTTAATTTTTCAAATGTGCGGCGGAGCTTATCTGAGTCATTGTTTGCTACTTTTCTCCGTTTTATTGAGCTTCATGTTATCATTTTATTTCCAGATTTGTTTGGTGATTAGTTAATTTATAATAAGCAAACATTCCGAACCAAATCTTTACCTTTCGATCGTTATAACTAAAGTAATGTTTATACGTCTTTGTGCAGCTGCGGGTCTTGCGGATATGCGTTGAACTTGGTGTCCTCCAACCGAGTCACGCCTGAAGTAGGCCCCGAGTACCGAAAATCTCTCAAGAAGGGCGAGATTTCCTTTTTCTCCGTGGACATCAGCCGATTCACCCAGGTCGACGAGGTCAACTGCTTTCCCGTCACGTGGGGCCGTTTCCGTTTGAAAACCAAGCTTCTCTGCCGCAAATGCGGGGCATTTATCGGGCGTGTTAACGGCGACCCGCCCGTTTTGTGTAGCTTCGAACCGTCCGGTGCGTCCCCATCAACCCGCCAGAAGTACTCGATAAAGATCCGAGCTTTGCAACCGTCAGAAGAAAGTCAATAGCTCGCCGCAGCTTCTACCTTTCTATAATGGAAAGTCGCGCAGACTGCACCAAGAGCCACTTACCTGATGATTGTCTGCTCACTGTATTCGGCAAGCTTCGGAATGCGACAGATAGAAACGCTTTTGGCTTAACATGCCGCCGCTGGTTCGAGATTCAAAATTTGTCGCAGAGATCGTTAGCATTCCACTACGATTATAACCCAAAAGTTTATCAAGCGTACGAGCGATATGTACCGAGGCTTTTGGCTCGTTTTCCTTTCCTTCGCTCGGTGTCTCTCGCTGGGTGCTCCGAGCTCACCGATTCAGCTCTCGAGCCGCTGAGAAACTTCGGTTCGACTCTTCGATCGTTTTCTCTATACTGCTGTTTCGGTATCACCGACGGAGGCCTCACCCTTGTTTCTCAATCATGCCCTAATTTGGTATCCGTTACGCTCCATCGTTGCAATATCACTGATTCCGGGTTGGAAAATCTCGCCTATTCGTGCCGTGGATTGAAGAATGTGAAACTCACGTACTGCCTGCTAATATCCGACCGCGGGATCAGCGCGCTCGTCACTGCATGCCCTACCATTCGCACCGTTATGATTTCATATTGCCTCGGAATAAATGGGACCGGTTTTAAAGGATGCGCGAGCAATTTGGCTTATCTGGAAGCCGATTCCTGCATGCTTTCTCGGCGGGGCTTGTCGGAAGCCACAAGCGGCGGCGGGCTCGAGTACTTAAACGTATCGAACTTGAGGAATTGGGTCGGGCCGGACGGGTTGCATGTGATCGGCTTTGGGTTCGCCGCAAGACTCCGGTTCCTGAATCTTCGAATGTGTCGGTTCGTCGGCGATAGCTCGGTGTCCAAAATCGCCGAAGGCTGTCCGCTGCTCGAAGAGTGGAGCCTCGCGCTGTGCCACGAGGTGCGCTTCGCGGGCTGGCAGGCGATCGGCTCAAATTGCAAGAAACTGAGGCTCTTGGACGCGAACCGGTGCAGAAACCTGTGCGACCGAGGGTTGCAAGCGTTGCGGGATGGTTGCGGCCGCCTCGAAGTACTTCACGTGAGCGGTTGCGCGAAAGTAACTTCGACGGGGCTCGAAATATTCAAGATCATGAGGTATAATGTGGCAATAAGAATGGATGAATGTGTTTCCCTCGGCCCTCGACTCGACGACTTATTTACGCAATGGTGATGAAACATTCACTCAAACAGTAGCCCGCGCGATAAAGTCGCCGTTAATGTAGCGAAAACGGCGAGTTACTTTGATAAAATGACATGTTAATATGTAATATCTAATTCGATTCTACGACTCCGGTGTGTTTGTAGACATGTAATAATCAATTTTAATGTTGTTGTTCATTGCTAATACTGCTGTTTAATCGCGATTTTGTTAATTGCGGGGTTATAATATGATAGGGAACAAATTCTAATATTTTTTGGCTAAATTTTTGTGGTTGTATTTAGCATTGAATCTGGTATGAATAATTGCTTTTGGGAGATAATGAAAGGTTCTTTTTCTAGAGTCTTCTTAAGATCCTGATTTGTGCTCCCAACATTTGCTTTTGATTTCATTTTCTTCTTATAATTTAAAGGGTAAAACAGCTAAACCTCTGGATATTGATTATTTATTGTCCACAATAGATTTAATGGTAAAAATTTATTGACTCAAATCAAAGTTCGTGAGCACTAAATTAATTTTTAAGGAATTATGTCGTAACTAGGGGTGACAATTCAGCTCGCTGTTCGCAATCCAGCTCTTGTTCGGCTTGAAATGAGCTCGAGATCGAATTGTTCGTTTAGTAAATGAGCCGAATATGAGTCGAATTTTTTAGCTCGTTTAATAAACGAGCCGAACACGAGCTGGGGTCAGCTCGCTCGTGTTCGGCTCAATAACACCTCGAATATATATATATATATATATATATATATATATATATATATATATATATATATATATATATATATATATATATATTACTATTTAGATTTTAGACTATCAATTTTTTATGAATTTTAATTATTTAATTTTTAAATTTTCTTTCACCTATACATCTAATAGTAGGAATGAAAATCAAACTTGTTGTTCGCGAGCCCGAGCCGAACACGAGCCGAATTTTTCAGCTTGATATTTAAACGAGCCAGCTCGTGTTCGGCTCGTTTATTCGACTCCAGCTCGCTCGTGTTCGGCTCGTTGACACCCCTAGTCGTAACTACACGTAGTTTGTTTGGTTCAAATCGAAGTTCGTGAGCACTGTAGTTGAATTTTTAAGGGACTCCGTCGTAACTGCAACTGCACGTAGTTTTTTTGGTTCTATGTGGTAGTAACTGTTGTAGTTATATTTATTTTTTTTAACGTGTTGAAGTTGAAATTTATATTTATGTATTTTATTATTTTTTAGCGGTAGTGGTAAGATTACCTCTCCTATATTTATTATTATTTGTTTGAAAGTTTTTTTTTTTAATGGCCTTATTTTTTTTAATGATATTTTTTTTTTTTTTTCGAACGATATTTTTTTTAACGTTGTGTTTTTTAATATTTTATGCGAATACAATTACAAATTTAATATTGTATGTATTTTCAATTGCAGTGTAGTTAAAAATATGTGATGGATGTGTTCTTTTTATTAGCACTTATTGTTTTAGAATAATTGTTTAGCACTTACAATGTGATCTACGCATAGCTCCAATTTTATTTATTTATTTATTTATTTATTATTGTTTTAATCAAATGCAAAAAAAAAAAAAAAAAAAAAAAAAGTTGCTTATCCAAATCTTTAGATTCATAATCATCCACACCACCACTCTTAAAACACCCAACAACACCTAATTAAATAATAATAATAATAATAATAATAATAATAAAACCCTCTCTTTCTCTCCCTCTCTCTCTCTCTCGCGAAAACCCTAGATGGCCACGAGCGCGCGACCGAAACCCTAGATGGCCGCGAGCGCGAGCCCATCTGGCGCCCATGGTGGGACCCACCACCGCCGTGGCGGCGGCGGCGGCGGCGGCGGCGGCGGTGGCGGAGGAGGAGGCGGCGGCGGCGGCGGAGGAGGAGGAGGAGGTGGTGGGGCTTTGAAGCACGACCCGGGGCTGTCGAGGGAGTGGTCGGCGGAGGAACAAATCGCTCTGGAACGAGCGCTAAGCGAGTACGAATTTGTTCACAAAAAATTTGGGGCAATTTGTTTTTTTTTTTTAAAAAAAAAATGAATTTGAATGGTTTTTTGTGGGATTTTTGAGCAATTGGATAGTTTAATCTCGTTCCGATAGATAATTTTGTTTAATTTTGTTTTTAGGTGCATAATTTTGTCATATTTTGTTTAATTTTAGTAGGTTGAGCATCTGAAACTTTTGCAATCCTTTTTTTTTAAATATATATAAATTTGTGTTTCCTTGTTTAATTTAATAATTGGTTCTGTAGATAATTAATTTGGGACCTTAGGTGGATAATTTTGTATAATTTTAGTAGATTTAAAAAATCTACAAAAAAAAAAAAAAAAATATCACTTTATCACTTTGCAAATAGACATTTTAACTTTTAATTTTAGTAATTAGGCCCTTTAAATTTATCAAATAGTTCATAGAATCGAAATTAGTAATTACACAGCTCGTTTGATCGCTTCTATTGTATATAAATTTAGGGTTAATTTCATTCAAGCCCCCCTCCCTGTAAACGTATATATTCTTACAAAGTTTAACTTTTTCATATATGTCTCTCTGGTTTGCTGCCGCATCGGTTAGCTGTTTAATTTTTAACCGAATATAAATAAAATGTCAATTCTGTATAATATCTAAAAGGGTAAAAAGGTAAATTTACTTCACTCACTAACTAAGATTAAGTATTTAATCCATAGTTAACTATATTTTTTTAACGGACAATGACGGTAGAGACATATATGAACAATTTAGAACTTTTGAAGGAATAAATATGAAAAGTTGAATTTTGTAAGGATATATTTGCTATTCGATATGAAAATCCGTCTGTTTGCAAAAGTGCTAAAATTTACGACGGCCTTGTACATTGTCCCGTGTTTTTTCTTAAATCAGGCTCGAAATTTCATTAGCTAATTGTTTGTTTGATCTTCGTAGCTCATTTATTTTCTTCTTGCGGAAGCAAACGAAACATGTGATACGGTCGATTATATCTGCCGATGTGCAGGCACGCGACCGAAACAAATATTCTTCGTTATGCAAAAATCGCCTTGAAGTTGGAGAACAAGACGGTGCGAGATGTCGCCCTGCGGTGTAGATGGATGACGGTAATTCTTGCGACTTACTCCCTGCACGCTTAGATTTATGATTGTTTTATATTTGATACAGGTGGGGAGTCGTTTATCACGCTAGGCCACTATGCTTTCGAAAGTACGGAGGCCTCCGTGCTTTTAAGCTGTTTTCGATAATGAGACATTTGATTCGACGATCGGTTTCGTCAGTCATGATCTACTTTATTGGAACTATCTAGAAACCAAATTTTTATAATTTGTTGACTTCGTTTGCGTAGTGAACAAGTAGCTTTAAAATAATCGGCTGAAAATAAAAATTTCATAAAAAATAGTGATAGAAGACAAACTTAAATTTCAGATCAGAAGTATTGATCTTGCTCTCGATGGTAAGTAGAATTTTCTATTAAAATTTTGTCTAATTTGGATTGCTATACACCGTTGAATTTGCAAACGTGCTACATCAGCAATTAAAATAGTCATTTTTGAGACCTTTCGACCGCTTGCCAAATGATGTCGAAAAACTATACAATTTGGTTTCTAGATAGTTCTAATAGCGTAGATCATGCGTAACGGAGCCGATCGTCGAATCAGATGTCCCACCATCGAAAACAACTTGAAAGCACGAAAGCCTCCGTGCTTTCAAAGGCACAGGTGACGTACTCGTCCTTTATCAGCGCATTGTGATTTTACTCTTGCAATATTAAGTTACTTCGAGTTGGGATTGTTGTGAAAGGAATATATTTTGAAAAGCTAATATTAAAGCCAAAGGCATGTTCGGCAATCTGGGTTTTTTGCCTCGGATTTTTTGGCATCTAAAGATGAATTTCTTCTGACCCATTTTCAATCAAGATTCTTATTTATATGCGGTCTGCAAATAATTGGACTTGCAGACTTACAGTAAATTTGAAAATTTTCTATTCCAAGTGTTATTGTTGTTGTTCTAATATAGATGTTTATATACACGGCTATGTTTAAATACAGGATCGATTCATTTTCCAAGGATTTCTTGTTTTTCGAGCATTATTACTACTCGAAAATGTTTTCCCTAAAGTTATATTTTCTGCACAAGTGCAGAAAAAGGAGACCAGCAAGAAACGGAAAGAGGAAAATAACTTGGCAAGAAAAAACAAAGATAAAAAGGTACTACTGCTCTTGCCGATGTAGTTAAATGCAAATACATTGGTGTTTTAATACAATTTGTTTCCCCTTTTCTTAAATTTATGTGTTTTTTTTTTTTTTTTTTTTTTTTTTTTATTTTTATTTTTTCTTTAATCTGATCTTTCGTGTTAATTCAACTGGAGAAAATTTATCACTTATTTGCAGGAAAAAGTAGCAGATCCATCGGCACAGCCTTCAGCTAACTTGGCGAGAAGGCCTAATGTTCCTCCCTATCCCCTGCCAATCCCTCTTATCGATGATGACGATGTCTCATATCAAGGTTTTTTTAAAAATTTTCTTTTTCCTTTTTTTTTTTTTTTTTTTTTCTTGCTTTTATTTTCAAAGTTGTTCCTGAAGTGCTCCATGGTCGAAGATGCTTTATAGAAATAAAGACTTCGTAACAAGATCAAATACCCTTGTGGAGTTGATCTTTGTATATTACACCTTCATCGAGATAGTTTGCTAAAAATGGTCGATTTGTGGGAAACTCTTAACTACGTTTTATTGGTCTTTACTTTGGTCCTTTGATCTATTCCTTAGTATGTAACTCGATGCGATATCCCTGCGAAATAATATATTTGTATTAAGGATTTAAGTGCCGTGGCACGGGTCATGCCGAAAACTTGTCGGCACGGTATGGTGCGTGCTGGTCACAAAAAATACATGTGTGCTGACACATAATGACATGAAATATTTATTTATTTTTTTTAGCAACAAAATTTTTTATTTGCTTATTATGTGTCTTTATCAAATATTTTAAACTTTATTGAGAAAATTACTTAGTAATTTAAAGAAAAAAGAGTTTTGAGCTGTGCCATCGGCACGAGGGCTGCATCGTGTCGGTATTTTGCTGGCACGATACGGCACGATGGATACGCCCCGTGCTGATGGATACTTAAATCCTTGATTTGTATATGTGCCCTTGTACTGACAAAATTCCATCTGTAAAAATCTTTTTCTAATATGACTTGGGATGATTCCTCAACTTTTGATTTTGCAGGGATGTGTATGTAAAGACTCCCTTTTTTCTTAATTATGTAGATTGCGTGCAGAAAAGCTGATTTTTTCTTTTTTTTTGTTGTTTTTCCTTGCAGAAATTGGAGGTTCAACTGGAGAGCTCCTTGAGCTTAATGCGCAGGCGCTGCGTCAGATTTCTACGAATCTTAATAATTTGCAGGTAGGTTTCAATCTGCAACAGCGGCATTTTGATATCATATGCTCTTGATTTGTGCCGAATGCTGATACTCATTAGTCAACTCGATGGATTTTACTTTGGTTTTGTACATCTTTAATATTCGCGAAAGATGATTTTTCAGATTTTGTTAGTCGATCAATTTGATCGTGTAAAAAGACAAAACGGAGGAGCAGAGAGCTTTAAAATGGTAAAAAGCACTTCCTCAGATGATAATATTAACTAAGAATTTAAGTACCCATCGGTACGAAACGTATCCACCGTGCCGTATTGTGTCAACAAGATAATATTTCATGCAATTATGTGTCGGCATAAATGCATTTTTTGTGATCGACACTCATCAACACGACCTGGCACGCACCGCACCGTATCATGCCGGTAAGTTTTCGGCACGATCCCGTGCCATGGCATCGAAATCCTTGGTATTAACTACTATGAGTGATTTTGATAAATTTGTAACTAAATTCAGTGAAGAGTCGAGTCTTGATTCGCCCAATCGCAGATAGTTCTAGATAAAGCTGTGCATCAATTAGAAATGCGATAAAAATTTGAAAAGTAGTTCGTGTTATTAGTATTCTTACAGTGTTTATCTGATCGTTCTTGCAGATTCAGGAAAACATCACTCTACTTTCTCAAACGAGGGATAATATACTCAGAGTCTTGAATGAGTAAGTTTTATTTTCTTGTTTTAGTTTTGCTCGAAGTTTGCAAAAGGCGTATAATTCGTGGACGAGTATTAGATTTAAAACTCTTCTTCTGTGTCATTTTGAATGATTTGTCAAATTCCGATTGTCGAATTATGCTTTTATCCTTTGTCTTGGTATATCCACATGAAATTTTAGATCTTACATTCGGCCCATCCAACAGTTCAGACAGACCTTTTGGGTGTTTGGTATTAGAAAAATGGAATAATTGCCTGTGTATCCTTGAAATCTGAAGAAATATCTGATTTACTCCTTTTATTATTTTTTTTCCAATATATCCTTCATACGTTTCACCGTTATTAAAAATACCCATACCGTTTTTCTTTGTTAAGTTAACTAAGGTTAAACTAGAGTTAAATAATAATCGGAGTTGAAAACTATCAGATATACCTATTTTGCCCGGGTTTAGGATTTAGGATTTAGGATTTAGGGTTTTTTAGGATTTTTTAGGGTTTAGGGTTTAGGGTTTTAGGGTTTTTTAGGGTTTTAGGGTTTTAGGGTTTAGGGTTTTAGGGTTTAGGGTATATTTGAAAGGGCAAAATGGTAATTTTACACAGATAACGGCAGTTCCAAACGGTACACTAACAGAGTTTAACTTCAGGGGTATTTTGAAAAGAAGTTGGAACGTTAGAAGGGTAGTTTTAATATTAGCCTTCTAAGAGGGATAAATCCGAAAACAGAAAAATTTTTAAGGGTATATAGAAAATTGCCCCTAGAAAAATAGGAATGCGAGAAGACTGGATGAAAAGAGTGCAAGATTTACATCTATTTTTGGATGTGTATCTGTTTTACAGAAGAGGGAGCGAATTGCAGTTCGTCGAAAGTTCAGCGACTAATCTGACACAGGTGCATTGCAGGATTGATGATGTTCCTGGATCATCGAATCAGATGCCGTGGCTCCCGGTGAAGTTGAATGAAGATCTCGCCAACTCTATCCTCCCCGCAACTACGGTGTCGGCGATGCAAACATGACGTCTGTCGAGTTCGTCATCGGCGTGTCTCAGTTGTTTATTATTATTTGGTAAAAACGAATAGAATTTATCTGAACTACATGGACCATTTGTTTGATTCGAGTCAGTCAGCGGTAGTAGTCGATTCAAAATGGTTCATAGTTCAGGTAAGTTATGTAAGTTTTTACTTTTATTATTTTTGTTGTACATAAGACCAATTCAAAAATTGTAGGTGGTTGTAACAGTAGTTCATGTAGATCTGTGTAGTGATATATATCATTTATTTGGCAAATAGTTGCATCAGAAAGGAAGGAAATAATAAATTCCCTCTTCAGTGGAATTAAGATAATTAAGTTCTTGTTTGGAAATGAAGCATTAATTTGTTTATGCTATTTTGCTTTATGGAAATGAAGCACTATGGCCTAATATATATATATATATATAGAGAGAGAGAGAGAGAGAGAGAGAGAGAGAGAGAGAGTTGGGCTGGAATGCTATTGATAGCACAAATCTAACTTTGCCATCCATTTTGTAGTCCTTGGATCGCATTGAGATTCGTGCAGGCTCTTTAATGAAAAAAGAAAAAAGAAAAAGTAAAAAGTAAAAAGTTTTTCTTTTTAATTAAAGGACTTGCACGAATCTCAATGCGATCCAAGGGCTACAAAATGGATGGCAAAGTTGGGTTGGTGCTATCAATAGCATTCCAGTACAACTCTCTCTCTCTCTCTCTCTCTCTCTCTCTCTCTATATATATATATATATATATATATATATATATATATATATATTTATTAAAATCAAAAGAAAAAAAAAGTATTTTGAGTAATCTCATTAGGATTTAATAATGATATTTTTTGAGTTTAGTAATTAATATTTACACTATAATAATAATATATTATCGTCTTTTATATATATTATACTATTAATAGTATTGTGCTATTAAGTTTTCTATTTTTAGATCTATTTTTTTGATCATTTTTATCCGTTAGATTTTACTATTTTTTCAACCATCTATTAATCCCAAGGGGCTCACTATCATCTCAACTATACATATTTTAATCCAAGGATTAAAAACTTAAATAACAGGTACTATTAATATTATTCCAGTTGTCACGCCCCGGGACCCGGGCTCGTCTACAGATCCGCCGTGCACACGGAATTTTCCGCGTACACGAAGCGCTGGTAACCTGCTCAGATATAATATAACAATAAAAGAGCATAATACAGAGCTGAAATAGAAGAACTACATAGTATCTCAGACTGGAACCACAAGTACAGCAGTAATATGTACAATAATCTCCCAGCTCACCAAAATAGTACAACCAGCTGGCTAACGCCAGACCCCAAAATGAAAGGAGAATATCACAGTCTGAGTGGAGGGTACAATATCTGTCTAGTAGCTCTCAGCCTCACAGGAGATCTATCTATTCAGCGATCCCCTTACCTCGATCAGCTGCCGATGGCCTAGCAGCTCCCGCAGACGACTCTGCAAAATGAAGGGAAGGGAAAAGACAGAAAATAATAATGGGGGTGAGAACTACCAGATAAACCAGCAGCCTCCCCTAGTGGGTAAAACCTCAACTCTGACGCACCCACTAGGACTACTAGAGGCAAAAGGGAAAAGGGGAAGTGGTAAAATACATAAGATGCTGAAACAGGTAAACTACCACTACTATGCTGTCAAAACTGTATGCATGCATCAGAAACAGTATCTGTCCAAATAAACCCAATCTGGATACCAGTAACAACTGGTGTTGCCTGCTCAGCGGAATCTGCACACAAGGCTCGAAACCGCGGGATCGGCCCGCACGGCTCGCATCCCAGCTCAGCGAATCTACACACATGGCTCGAAACCGCGGGATCGGCCCGCACGGCTCGCATCCCAAAATAAGTATCAGACCGGCACACAAGGCTGGGTCCGAGAAAGCACACCTCCGGAGTGGCACTCGAGGGGAGCGACCCACACGAGTAAAATATCTCTGTCATCAGTATCACAAGTATCTCTGTAGCACATGTCTCAATATAGCAGGACTGGATCATAACCATGATCAAAGTGGGAAACTCCATCCACTATAGAAACCCAATCCCCAACTGATGCAATAAATAAACCAAACTCAACCCCAATCTGATG
Source organism: Tillandsia fasciculata (assembly GCA_029168755.2). Classification (NCBI taxonomy): domain Eukaryota; kingdom Viridiplantae; phylum Streptophyta; class Magnoliopsida; order Poales; family Bromeliaceae; genus Tillandsia; species Tillandsia fasciculata. Next base: position 344,642 of record CM054943.1, read on the forward strand.
CAAGGATAAGCATCTGGTCAACCGCCTACTGTCCGCGGTCACCGCAATACCTCACAAGTCCACAATCTAGCACAACCTTGGCTACACTATCCCAGACCCCTGCTCACACTTGAGCAACAACATATGAATGCAAAGGACAACAATGAAACATGTTCAAACCCCAATATGATAGTGTAGCAATGAATAGTGGCCTTACCTGATGTCCGGGCATGCATGCAACTGTCTTTATTTTTAAAAGTTGTAAAATAGTGTCAAAGGTTTAAAAACAATTGATTTACTGAATAAAAGTCATTTGCATGCGAGATCATGGCCTTTGTCTCAATCACAGTGTCCCAATATAAGTCATCATATCATTTGTGGGGTTATATTAAATTTTAGGGGAGTTTGTCCCAATGGTCCTTGTCATTTGTCATATTAATTTGTCCCAATGGTTCTCATTAATTGTCCTGTTAGTAGTCCTGTTAGTAGTCCTGTTAGTAGTCCCAATGATTCTCATCAATTATCGTGTTACTTTGTCCCAATTGTTCTCGTTAATTGTCATATTTTAGGGGATTTCTAGTAATCCCAGTGAGCTTGTCAAAAATGAGGTAAGCAACAACCGCCCACCTCGAGCAGCTCAAACAACACCCCAGGTAGTCTCCTGGTTGTCCACAGTCCTCAAATCCTGCAAATCAACGCTCCCGGTATAAATACAAACCCCAAAAAGTACAATATTTGCTGTTTTTCAGACAGCACGAGAAAAGAGGAATTTTTCACCTCTAAAATGAGCTCCTAAAATCCCAGAAAAATCACGGTTGCGTTCCTCGCGAAGAGTAGATCAAAATCGACTCCTTAAACGCCTCGATCTGACGCTCCTACGTCAAGATAAAAATCGGAGAAGTCGGTGCTGTCCAAAAACCATCACAGTAAAAAGGGGGGTCAAAGAGGACTCGGGAATCGTGCCAAAAGTACGAAACGGAGCAAAATGATCAACACGGAAATCGAAGCCCTACCTCTTACGGTCGCGCTGCCGCAAAAATCGTCCAAAAATTCCACCCGGTTAGCCCGCAGTGAATTTTCGACGGAACTGCGACGGGAAATGGGCCTAAAAGAAAATCGTCGCAGTGCGCCGCGTCGCAGATATCTCACTATCTGTAACTCCTAAATTCCTGAGATTGTAGAGAGAGAAAGAGAGAGAGAGAGGAAGATTTTTCGTATTGGGCATTTTTCTGGTTCTCTCTCTAAGGGCTCGAAAACCGAGGTGGGGAATGAGGGGGGGAGAGGTCCTATTTATAATGGGCTGGGGGTCTCACACCGGATCGGATCCGAACACGAAACACCAAAACGGGCCAACCAGAACGCGCCACGTGTTTCCCAAACAGGAAACAGCTTGTGCAGGCCCAATGAGAATTTGCCACGTGGCCACGTGGTGCGTGTGTTTGCCCCGTGCTCCGGGTCTTCCGGAAGGTTGTCGGCCAACGGGGTGCTGCCACGTGTCACTTAACCACGTGCTTCTAGAAGCCGGCCAACCAATCGGAGCTGCCACGTGGCAGATGGCTTCTTCGGTGCTCCTGGTGCACGCCAAGGCTGTGGACCGCGCACCCGAGCGCCCTGCCCGCGCCTGCCCGCGCTGCCCGCGCCTGCCCGCGCCGTGCTCCTCCGCGCTCCGCCGCTGCCCCGCTGCCCGCCGCCGTGCGCCGCCGCCCGCCGCCGCTCGCCGGTCGCCGGAACAGTAATTCCGGCGGCCGGAGTTACTGTTCCGGCGTGAACAGTAACCTTGCCCAAAAAATAAAGTAAATATACCGTTTCGATCGTTTTCGCGCGCTGAGTCCGTTTTCGACGTCCGTTTCGCCAAATTCTCATCCGAAATTTTGCCGAAATCTCCCGGAAAATTCCATTTGTTCCGATTTTCGCGCAGAGTCTATATTAAATGTCCAATTTCAATTCTACAAGCTCCGATTCACCGTACAAGCTCCCTACAGTTACTGTTTAATGTTGCACAGTTCCTGCGGGAGTCCGGATCATCACATCAGTCTAGCTCTTTCTCTCTCTCTCTCTCTCTCTCTCTCTCTCTCTCTCTCTATATATATATATATATATATATATATATATATAGCCTAGCTACTATATTATTAATAGTACTAAGCATATAATACTATTGACTTCTTAATTTTCGGATGAAAGAATGTGCGGTTAGAATTAAAGTGGTCTCTTAGAACTTATACTATTTTATCAATAATCCATAAAATCCTAGAAGACCCACTATAGTTCTAATTGCACATCCCTTCATCTAAGAGTCTAAAAGTCTATAGTATTAAATATTTAGTATTATTGATAGTAGTAGTATATAGATATATATATATAGAATATATATATATATATATATATATATATATATATATATATATATATATATATATATATATATATATATAATTTTAGTTCTTAGATTGAGAGATGTTCCGTTACGATGATGATTCCCTAGAGTGGTTAGCTGGTGAAAATGATAAAAAGGGCCGATCTAATGGTGAAAAATTTGGTAGCACCAAGTGCTTGGTGCTTGTAAGTTTTTTACCGTTAGATCTATCATTTTGATTAATTTTATCTTTTAAATCATTATATTCCACCAACTACTCACTTAACCTAAGAGACCCACTATCATTCTAATCACATATTTTTTTATGCAAGGATTAAAATTCTATAAGTATCAATGACTTGATACTTTTAAAAGCATGGAAGCTCAATTATATATATATATAGAGAGAGAGAGAGAGAGAGAGAGAGACCATATGGTGCTATCAAATTTTTTGCTGTTAGATTTATTACTTTAATAATTTTTATCTCTTAGATGATATTATTTTTTCAATCACCTATTAAACCTCGGAGACTCACTATTATCCTAATAAACACATTTCTTCGTCAAAGAATTAAAAATCTAATAACACCAAAAAAAAGCGGAGAATGCACATTTGCTTGAAACATTTCCCAAATAACCGTTTTACGTCTTTGAGCACGCATGGATCCTTTGATTATATCCCGACGAAAATCCGATTGTTGCGAGTAACGTGATCAAGCACCTCTTCCGCCTTGCTCACTAAAAAAGAGTTATTTTATTGTAGTAATAGGATGGTTATTTCTGATCGTTTTCAGTATAAATTACTATTTTTAGCGGACTCTGTGCTATTAATAGCATAATAGTCTAGTTTTCTCGCTCTCTCTCTCTCTCTCTCTCTCTCTCTCTATATATATATAGTTTGGCTACTATATTTTTAAAAGTATAAAATAATTAGTGTTTGT
>CM054943.1:348017-486055 GCA_029168755.2 Tillandsia fasciculata
ACGATAAAAACAATGCCGATGAAGCCCACCGCAGTTGTTTGGGTTGCTTTACTTAGTGCTTGTAGAATCCACGCGAATGTTGAGCTCGCTGAATATGCTACAAAGAAGCTCTTAGAGATAGAGTCAGAAAATGACGGGTCTTATACATTACTTTCCAATATTTACGCTAATGCTGGGCGGTGGAAAGACGTTGCCAGAATTAGATCCATAATGAAAAATTCGGGAATCAAGAAGCGGCCTGGGTGCAGTTGGGTTCAGGGGAAGAAGGGCACAGCTACGTTCTCTGTCGGAGACAGATCACACCCGCAATCTAATGAGATATATGCTCTTCTTGGAACCCTAATTGAGCGAATCAAAGCAATTGGGTATGTTCCCCAAATGCACTTCGCCTTGCACGACGTCGATGATGAAGAAAAGAGTTGCCTTCTCACCGAGCACAGCGAGAAGCTTGCCCTTGCATATGGTATACTCACCTCTTCGCCAGGTACTCCGATTAGGATCACTAAGAACTTACGGGTTTGTGGGGATTGCCATAGTGCATTTGCTTATATCTCGAAGATTGTCGAGCATGAGATCATATTGAGAGATTCTAGTCGGTTTCATCACTTCAATAAGGGTTCTTGCTCTTGTGGCGACTACTGGTGATGGCTTCTCAGAAATTTTGGTTAGTGGGTACACAACTACTATCAAATTTGAATTGACTAAATTTACAGTTATTTATTCTAACGTTGATGCAGCTTGCGATAACCCAGTGTAGAAGCAATTCAGGTTGTATAAACAGGTAGGTTATTATAGAACAGTTCCTAATTCACTCGTCCGTATTTTCTTTCACCTTTTGATTGTTTCTTTGTTATCTTTGATACCTTTTCCTTCCATCATTATATTCAAACTGGTTGACGATTATCGCGGCTTGTTTAAATTGTACAATGCCACTTTCATATACATGAATATCCTTTGTTTAGTAACGGCTTCAAATAGTTAATGCATGTTAATCTCTCCATTTGTTACTTAGAGACTCCATCGGTTATTGATCTGAAAGAATCAGATGCTAATTTCCTGCTATTACTACAATGTCCTACTTTTCCTATAGCTGGCCTCATACTACGTACTTAAGAATTTTGAATATTTCCATCTGTTCAGAATCAATTTTGTTTCCTTTTCTAGTTTTGGTAAGAGCTTGCTAGCTTTTTAGAACTAGTTCTATCTTAAGAAAAATAAAAATAAATTTAAAAAAAAAATAAAAATAAAGCACCGTTTTAATTTGAATAGAATGAGTTTAGATATAAATCATGGGCATGATGTTTACATGAGAGGACATTAGAATGTACCAGTGTCTTCACAAAGTTTCTCTTACCATCCCTTGTGGAGGAGGGAAAGTGTAGCATCAGAAGAAAAAGATAAACACTTTAATGCTTTTTGGTTAGGACATGGTGCATGCATGAATGGGTCCTTGGTCCTTACCCTGTAAGGGAAAAAAGATGAATGAGTGGCATTACTTAGCTTGCATAGTGTTGCACTAGCTATTGATTCTAGAAAATGTTCGGTAGGGGCCGGCCTCTTAGGCTTGGTTGGAGCATCAGTAAAGGTGCTTTCCGAGTTTGAGCTCATTGTTCGAGTAAATCCTAAAGCATTTCATCGATTTTCATCACTTCGGGGATGTTATGTATTTTTTTTATCGGAAATGGTGAGAATATAGTTGTGCAGCTTGGGTCGAGAGACAAAAGGGACTTATGGACTTTCATTCCAATTGGGTATGACAATGAAAAAAAATTCCCACCCCATGGTGATGTACGATGATCGAGTGTCGAGAACCAAGGATTAAGCTCCTTTCCCTGATTCAGTTATATGTGACAATATCGCCATTTTGCATAGAAAACGTAGAGCATTCTTGAAATGTTTGAAATTCATGAAATAGGTTTTCCATTGAATCCAAAAACTTCATTTCAATTTTTCGCCCGAAGTTGAACTTAACCTGATTTTTCTCTTATTTTCTAGTTCGATTATGTTAAATTATATGAAACAATCGTTTATCTCCGAAATCTTAAGTTACCAGAGAACAATGAATTTTAATATTTATAATCGACATTCTCTCTCACGTCTGGACTCGAGACGTTTTAATAGCCCAAGACGTGGATTTGAATTAAATGGGAGGGAACTAAATAATGCTAGGAGCCTGACAAAATTCGAATTCAAAACTTCTTGCTCTGATACATGTTAAATTATGTGAAATAACCGTTTGTCTCCAAAAACTTAAGCTTCCAGAGAACGGTGTTTTTAATATTTATATTCAACGGATTATTGGCTTCTTTGTATTGAAAAGCTCTTTTCAAAAGCTGAAATAAGCACTCAAATGTGTTTTACATTTTTGTAGGTTATAGTAATGGAGTCTTAAAAAGGTTAGGCAGCTCTCTTTTCTCCATGCAAGGCAGCACTTTTCGCATGACAAAGCTTCCATATGATCAAAAGAAAAAGCAAAAGAGGCTGGGTCTTATCTTGTGTACTAGACTGCGCATCAAGGGGATGTTTTGATTAATCAGTAGCTAGGAACTACTGTTTCCTATTAGAAATTCTTAGCATACAACATTTCGCACATGCATAGAACACAATCTATTGCTTCCATTCTAGTATGGCCCATCGTGAATCGAACCGTCCATTTCTCTTATGCGCTCGTAAACTGTTGTGGTTACTGCATTAATCAGGTCCAAATCAATGTAAAGATGATGAAGCGAAGACTTTGATTTTCTCCAAAACAGTTTACTAGCCTTCTAATCCACTTGTTTTCTTGTAGTTTCATTGTTTTGTTCAACTAAATTGCTTCAGGTTCATAAAAGTATAGAACTATAGAGTGGTCATCCTTATCTTTTTCTGCTCTGTTTTCATTTCCTTTAGCTCTGTATTTATCAGATGGCAGTTTCCACCTGGAAAAGCATAAAGTTTTCATTGCACTAAGACATTGCAATGTCCGGGAATAATTACAACATTGGTATGTACCTACCTTTTATCTTATTCTCATTCTATTTCTCATATTTTTTTCCCCCTTTTAGATAGAAACACTCCTACAATTTCATTTCTAAATTTTCCTGAATTTGCCTAGATCTTCATTACTGCTATTGCTTTTCTGTTTTGCTGTTTCTGTTCTAGTGTATTATGTGAGATTAATGCTTGTTAATGTAGCTCTAACATGCATGCATGGCTTTTAATGTACTGTGGATGAGTAAAGGGGTACCTTATTGTTATAATATTGTACTAAGGATGCAGTGGGGGGGGGGGGGGGGGGGGGGGCAAATTTCTATCTTGTCCCCTTGCCCCAGGAAAGTAAGAAGTGACCTTTGTCAAGGAGACACCACTTTTATTGCTTCTATATTATTCTTCCTTCCTTAAGAGGGCACATGAATCCTTTTCATGGAACTTGTATACTCAGCAAACAACAGAGTGGTCCGAGAAAGATGCAAAATTCGCCACCGTATCACCTCCACGCGTCGACGAGCGGCGGCTTATCTTCCCTCGATGACATGAGCTCGACGAAGGAATGGGCGTTGTCGGCCCTCCAAGAGTGTGCGAGAGCCATCTCCGACAACGATTCAACTAAAATGCATCATCTCCTATGGATGTTGAATGAGTTTGCGTCGCTCTACGGAGATGTCGAGGAGAGGCTGGCCTCGCACTTCCTTCAAGCTCTCTTCTCGAAGGCGACGGATTTGGGCGATAGCCGCCGCACGATGCTGGTCTCGCTTGCACACAAGAACCGCTCTTTTGATACTATGAAGAAGGTGATCCTTAAGTTTCAGGAAGTAAGCCCTTGGACTACATTTGGTCATGTCTCATCCAATGGTGCAATCTTGGAAACCCTAGAAGGAGAGCCCAGGATTCATATAGTAGATATTAGCAACACCTATTGCACACAGTGGCCAACTTTCTTGGAAGCTTTGGCTTCTCGAGACGGTGAAGTACCGCATGTGAGGCTCACGGTGGTGGCAATGGAGATTATGGAAGGATCGGTCATGAAGGAGATGAGCCGAAGGATGGAGAAGTTCGCGAGGTTGATGAGGGTGCCCTTTGAGTTCAATGTAGTTAGCGTCACACTCGAGCTTTGCGAACTTAAGGAGGAAGAGATAGAGATAAGAGAAGACGAGGCAGTCGCGGTAAATTGCGTCGGAGCCCTTCGAAGCGTTAGCATAGAAGAGAGGAGTAGCTTCATAAGAATGCTCCGACGCCTCCGACCGCGGATAGTAACCATTGCGGAGGAAGAAGCTGATTTCACAAGCACAAGGGGGACTTCATGAAGTGTTTCGAGGAGGGCCTAAGGTTTTACGCTCTCCTATTCGAGATGCTCGAGGAGAGCTTCGAAACCACAAGCAATGAGAGGCTCGTTTTAGAGAGAGAGAGCTCGAGGAGCATTCTTGGAGTTATAGCTTGCGATAAGGGGGGCGGCGGAGAGTGCGAGAGGAGAGAGAAAGGAAGCCAATGGAGTGCAAGGCTAGAGGAATGCTTCTCGCCGACAAAATTTAGTGATGATGTAGAGCACGATGTTAGGGCATTGCTGAGGCGGTACCGCGCTGGGTGGTCTGTGGTGGCGGCGGAGGGCTACGCATCAGGGCTCTACTTGGCTTGGAAGGGAGAACCGGTCGTGTGGGCTTCCGCATGGAAGCCATAGAATGAAGTGTCGATGAGCGCAACGACATTATCCTCCTACCATTTTACATGTGGCAAGGTGTTTCCCCCTTTTTGTTGCCACACCAAGGTTTTCTCTTTCTCAAGTTTTTCTATATCATGTGCCAAAAGCAAGATGCATTTGGAATTTGATGTTGTGTGTGAATCTAGGGCTTGAATGAGTTTTGTGCTCACTTCAATCTTCACAAGGTGCCTAGTTCCACTTCCACTAGATAGTGACACAAGATCCTATTTGCATAGGAATCAGGAAAAAATAGTTTCACATTCAATAAACAATCTCATGTGGAACAATAGTACCAGAATAGTGTTTACTGTCTAATCTATAAATTTTTTACCATTGAATTTGTATTGGAATTTGTATTTTTGTAAAGTCAACTAAAAAAAAGAAAGAAAAAATAAATAGCACAAATTTCAATACAAATTCAATGGTAAAAAATTTACAAGTATATTTGGACTTGTGTTTTTGAGAGTATATAAGCTCTACTCTATATACAGTAAGATATCACTGTAACTTCTACTTTTAGTTCAACTATCCAAATTTAAGAATAAAGATTGAAATATAAGATGAGATCAACAATATTAATTTATGTAGCTTTAGAGCTAAGAGGACTAAAGTGAAACGCTACTAAAAGTTTAGGGACCAGTAGTGCAATTTATCCAAATGGCACAAATTTCATGGTGGTACCTCACTTCTAGTACAACAGAAGGGGGCAAAAGAAAAGGTTTGGATTCCTTTAAGCACACATGGTAGTGGATGATTTAGTTAAAGGTGCAAAAATAGTACCTTCTTGTTCTGTTCCTTTGTACCTATTTTATATATAGAGATAATTGTCAGTGTATTCTGAAATCTGAAGAAATATCTGATTTATTTTTTTTATTTTTTTTTTTCCAATATATCTTTCATATATTATACCGTTATTAAAAATATTCCTACCGTTTTCCTTTGTTAAATTAACTAGGGTTAAACTAGAGTTAAATAATAATCGGAGTTGAAAACTATTAGATATAGCTATTTTGTTCATATCTATCAAAACTATTGAAAATTTTAAGGGTACATAAGAAAAATTGGTTATGGTAGAAGGGTATATTTGAAAGGGCAAAATAATAATTTCACACCGATAACGGCAGCTGCAAACAGTACACTAACAGAGTTTAACTTCAGGAGTATTTTAGAAAAAAGTTGGAACGTAAGAAGGATAGTTTTAATATTAGCCTTCTAAGAGGGGTAAATCTAAAAATAAAATTTTTTTAGAGGTATATAAAAAATTGTCCATATATATATAGAGAGAGAGAGAGAGAGAGAGAGATATGGTGACTCCACATTGAGAATGAAGTACTTTAATCTAGTTAAGAGGATTATAATCTCTCTTATTTTCATGTAAGAAAAAATAAATAAATCTTGAAGCTTTGAGCCACTTTATTTTATTTTTTTACAAAATTATAATTTTCTTTTTAGTTTATCTGTTTGGATAGTCCAATAAGATAAAATTATTATTGTCTAATATGGATTTTTTAGTGTAATTTTTTTTAAAAAAATAAAAGAGAGTTTGAAACTGTGTAAAATAATTTCTCATCTATCTATCGCGTATGATTTCTCCGCTCGCTCTTTTTCGTCCCGTCCCTGGTCCTGTTCGCCCCGGCGAATCTCCACTCCTGTCAACCCTTCTTCTCATAGTTTTTTCTCTCCTCCTCTTTTTTTATTTATGCGCTTTTTGGCTAAATTACAAAAAAATTTCATGTAATATTTCGTTTTTTCACTTTGTCTTCCTGTCTTTTAAAAATCTATATTTTGTCCTCTCGTAATTACTGAATTGCCTTTAGGGGGCAATGGCGTTAACGGGGGAGGTAAATTGACGAAAATGTCCTTATCTTATATTGGAGAGAATAGATTTTAGCTTATTTTCTACCATTCATGAAGGATATTTTGGGTATATCCAATAATATTTTTTAAAAAATTGACGGTTCACTCACGGAATGGTGACAGCGGGAGGGTAAATGCATATTTCGTAATTCCGAGGAAGCAAAATGTAGGCTTTTAAAAAATAGGGGGCAAAGTGAAAAAGCGAGATATTACAGAAAGGTTTTTTGTAATTTAGCCCTTTTCTTCTTTTTTTTTTTTTAAAATTTTGTTTCTTTTTTTTTTCTCCTGATTTTTAGAAATTTATATTTTGTTCCCTCCTAATTACGGAATTATGCACTTATCTTTCTACCGTCATCATTTCAGAAGTGGTTAAAGGATTGATGCAGTTGATGAGTAAGTATCAGCTCCGATGACTGCAGCGATGATGCTGTAAAACATCAAATGTAGTCACAGAATCACTTACGAAATGATGACGGAAGGGGATAAGTGCATCATTTCGTAATTAGAAAAGGGTAAAGTATAGGTTTTTAAAAGTCAGGAGAAAAAAATTGAAAAAAATAAAATTTTATAGGAGGGATTTATGTAATTTAACTTTTTTTTTTTATACCATAATTTTACATTCTTCTCCTCTATAAAATTAATAAAAAATAAAAAGTAAATAAAGTTAATAGGGTGGCTTATTATATTGGCTTGTATTTTTTTTTTTTTTCATTGTTTTGTATAATTTTTTTTATAAGATATAAACAAAAGAAAAGAACAAAAAGACAACTATGATCTTAGCATCTATAGTTGTAAAAATGTAATATTTTATCAAAATATGAAAAAGTAAAGTAAAATATAATAGAGTATTCAAAAATTTATACCAATTTATTACAGCAAAATATAAAATTTTATTTTTAATTCCTGTAATTGCCAAATGGATTCTTAAAATATTTTTTGAAGCAAAAGAAAATTTATTTTCAAAAATTTAATTTTTATTGCTATATAAAGACTTTGAATGAAAAAATTACAAGTAATCCACTGCCTACTCCTGCAATTTTGATATACAAATTTTTATTTTAAAAAATAAAAAATAAACATGATACCAAACGGTGACTTAATTTGTAAATTAATTTTTATGATGGAGTTTTCAACGATGGTTGTAAATTAATTTTTATGATGGAGTTTTCAACTCAACGATCTATTATGTTAATTATAATTTAAAATAATTAAACATTTTAAAAATTAAATTTTAAAAGTTTTTTATATTATATATCTTTTGATCTTTTTTATATTATATATCTTAAGATCAAAAGAGCTTAAAATTGATAATTTTATCGGTGTAGAAGAATTAAAATTAGTTGAATTTTTTATAAAAATATTTTATTCACTATCTTGATCGAGATCAACTACTCTGATTTAAAAATGAAAAATCTAATCTTTTATTTTTAGAAGATCATTTTGACCTTTTTCATTTAATTCGAATGCTCTATTATTAAAATTAACTTATTAGTATGAAGATCTCTACACTAATAATTATATATAGTAGCTTTAATATAATTGTTAATTACATAATTAATTATTTAGGTCTTTTTATGTATTGTATACAATTTTATAAAGCTTCAAACAAAAAAAAACTATTTTTTATATTCTAACATGAAAAAAAAAAAAAAAAAATTTGGTTCAACTTAATTTTCTATCGTCATGATTAATTAATCAAAATGAAAAGATATTTTAGTAGGTGCGCGACATCTGATCAAAATAATTGTGTAATTATTTTACTAAAATTGAAAGTTCAAACGCTTGTTTGCAAAAGAGCTAAAATTCAGGGAGTCTCTAAGCACTTTCCTCAACAAAACTTTTATTGGGCCGGATATCCGGCCCGAATCAATTAAATAAATTTAAAAATCCGATCCATTTTCGAAGGCGTAGCTAACGACCCGTCTCAGCACCCGTTTGATATTGAGAAACATCTAATGCAGTTACGCAGCTAGAGGTGTCAAGGAGCCGAACACGAGTGAGCTGGGGTCGTTAGCTGTTAATAAACGAGACGAACACGAGCTGGGGTCGTTAGCTGTTAATATCGAGCTGAAAAATTTGGCTCGTGTTCGGCTCGTTTAATAAACGAGACGAACACGACTGGCTCGCGAACAACAAATTTAATTTTTATTTCTACTATTAGGTATAAAGTTGAAAGAAAATTTAAAAATTAAAATTTTAATCTAATAATTAAAATTCACAAAAAATTGATAACCTATGATCTAAATAGTAAAGTTTATATATATATATATATTCGAGCCGAGCGAGCTGACCCAGCTCATGTTCGGCTCGTTTATTAAACTAGCTGAAAAATTCGGCTCGTATTCAGCTCGTTTACTAAACGAGCGATTCGATCTCGAGCTCATTTCGAGCCGAACATGAGCTGGCTCGCGAACAGCGAGCTGAATTGCCACCCCTATACGCGCTGAGCTAAAAAGGTTTCAGGACAAAAACTATTCGAAATCGATATATATGTTTCTCCGTTTTGCAGCGAAGCTTTAGAAATTTTATTATAACCAATCACGACTTGTTACGAAAATAAACAAAATATAGGGACATTTTTGAGCCCAAATTTAGTCCAAAATCAAACAAATAATTTATTTTTTTGGTTAATTTTATATAGCTCCCTGAAAACGTATTGAATAGCACATATATGTCTATAAAGTTCAACTTTTTATATTTATTCCCTCAAAAATTTTAAGTTACTGTTTATTTTTTAACAGAATATAAGTAAAATATCAAATTTGCTCTTGCAAATGTCTCTTCAATTTTTTTTTTAAATTATAGTATCTAAAAGGGTAAAAAGATAAATTTATCTCACTCACTAATTACGGATTTTGACGGTAGGGACATATATGAATAACTTAGGATTTTTAAAGGAATAAATATGAAAAGTTGAACTTTGTAGCGATATATCTGCTATTTTATAGGGAGTTGTATAAAATTAATTTTTTTTTTTTACAAAAAACAAATAAAACTGGTTCAGCCCACATTCTATTTGGGCCACTATTTGTAAGATTCGACCCGCTTCGGCCCAATAAACCGGACTCATCGAAACCCGGTCCGCGAGGAAATAAGCTTGAGGGTTATTTCGTCATTTCACATATATTAGAATCTAGGGTTTTTTTGTTTTTTTTTTTTTTTTTTTTTGCGTCGGAGTCGCCCTATAAAGTCTCGTCGTCTCCTCCCCCTCGACCTCGCTAGGGTTTCGAAAGAACGAAGTACGTCGCCGTCGACAAATCCCGATCCAAAATGGTACCCTTGCGCCTCTCCCTTCTCCTTAATCTCGTAAATTTGCGCTCAATTTCTCTCATTATCATCCCGTTTGATCCAAAATGGCGCTCTGCATTTTACTTTTCATGAAAAAGATCTAAATTTTCTTTTTCCTGGGTTTTTATGTGCCTAATTCATGTAGATTCGTTCCTCCTCCTTCGATTAATCTCCCTCTTTTAGCCTTCTATGCGTTTGAATTAGGGCTAAGTTTGATGTGATTCATTGGCTCCTGACATGTATTTGTGGAAGGAAAGAGATGCATTATTATTCTTTTTTTATGTGTTTGAATTTTTTAAGATTAGGGCTTAGTATTTCTTATCTGTTCTTGTTTTCCTTTCCTTTTAGGATTACAGCAGAGTTTGATGTTGTTTAGCAGCTGCTGCTTCCACATTTTTTTTTAAAAAAAAAAAAGAAAAGAAAAGAAAAGAATGATTTCGTTTCGGTATTTACATGTTTGATTTGTTGTTGTTCACATCAGAGTTTGATGTTGTTAGGAAAGAATGATTTTGTTTTGGTATTTACATGTTTGATTTGTTGTTGTTTACAGCAGAGTTTGATGTTGTTAGGAAAGGATGATTTTGTTTTGGTATTAACAATGTTTGATTTGTTGTTGTTTGATCAAGTTTGTGTGTTTTGTGGTTTGTAGCCGAAGCAGATCCATGAGATCAAGGATTTCCTCCTGACGGCGAGGAGGAAAGATGCGCGGTCGGTGAAGATCAAGCGGAGCAAGGATGTGGTCAAGTTCAAGGTGCGATGCGCCAAGTACCTTTACACGCTTTGCGTCTTCGACTCGGAGAAGGCCGATAAGTTGAAGCAATCTCTCCCTCCGGGTTCGATCTTTACGCGTTCTTATTCTTTTATCGTATTTTCTGCATGATGTAATTCTTATTCTTTAACCTTGTTAAGTTTGCGAAAGTTTGCTATATATTTCGAAGGGATTGTAGGTGGTGATTATTGCTGGAACAATTTAGGTGGTCGAGCTAGTGAACTGATGATGTTGAGAGTTATATAAATGCAAAACTTGTTCGAATAGCTTCGCTCAATAGATGTTTGTGATCTAGGTCTCGTCAAACCCTAGATGTTGCTTTCCTAAGTCATGCACGCATATAATAGGCCGACTACGAATTTTAGCGCAGTAATGTAGTGTTTGTTCCAGCAATCGATAGTAGTATATGTCGAGGATGAGATCCTCGGTTTGATGCTATCAAATCTGGGTTGTGCTTTATAAACACTTAGGCTGCGTTTGGTTCGGGTATAAGCGAAAATTTGTTATTCCGGGAATAGATATAAGTTCACGTACAAGCAAGAATTATAGTAATTTGGTGTTTGGTTGAGTATAAGGGTTGCACCGGGATAAGAAAAATTGTGTTTGGTAAGTTAAAGAGGAATAAGAATAATAGAGGGGATTAAAATTTATAAAATAAAATAAAAAAATTAAAATTTTATAAATTTAAATATTTTATAATTTAAAAAAATTTAATTAAAAAAATTAATAGTAATAAGCAACAGGTGGAACAGCTGTTCTACCCTTATACCGGAATAACCTGGTATGGGGGGAACAGCTGTTCCCCCCACACTTAAATGTTGTTTGGGTATAAAGGAGGGGATAACCTCTTATCCCCCCCTTATACCGGTTGCCAAACGCAACCTTAGTGTGCCTCTCTACTGTTCCATGTAGGTCTCTCTGTCAGCAACCCCCCTTTTCCCCATATTAGTAACCTTCGATGTTAATGTATTTTTGGTTTAATTTGGACCTCATCGAATATAGGCTATTTTTATGAAGTTTGATATTTACATAATCGAGTAGGGCTACTGTACTCTTATGAGTATAGACCCCTTTGTACTCGTAAGTTGTTGATGATGGAGCTTCCAAATCGACAATCCGTACCGTTAAATGTGATCTAGAGCACTTTAAACTTCTAGAAAATAAATTTCGTAATTTATCGAAATCATAATAAAGTCTATCAAGTGAGCATAAAATAAATGGTCAAAATTGAACGACCTCCTAAAAATAGATGATCGGATTTTTTCAATTTAAGATTGGAGTTGTAGATCTCTATCTAGATAGTGAAAAAAAAGTTCTATCAAAAATATAATGTATTCCGATTCTTTTACACCGTTAAACTAGCAAGCATCTCATACTGACCGTTAAAAATTGCCAATTTTGAGATCTTTTGATCGTAAGGTAAATAATGTCGAAAAATTATGAAATTTAGTTTTTAAAAATTTCAAATGCTCTAAGTCATGTTTAACGGTTTGGATCGTCGATTCGGAAACTCTATTATCGAAAACAACTTATGAGTACGAAATCGATCATACTCATAGGAGTATAGTCGAATGATGCTAAAATTGGAACTGTAACTAATAATATTCTTAAAAGAGTATATTGCCTTTGCTACAAGTCTACAACACTAATATATATATAGAGTGTTAACATCTTTGTTTTATTAGCATTGAACTTTTTCTTTTGCAGGTTTAAGTGTCCAGGAGGTGTGAAAGCTTCTAATCGTGTTCTAGATTTGTAGTTCTTTTGCTTATTAATCAGTCAATGGATGTTTAGTCGTTTTTTTTTTTTGGTCCTTTTTCGCCCTAGGCTCTGGACGCCAGATGATGAGACCTGTTTTTGTTTCTTTCCGGGTGATAACTAAGAAAGATTTTGCTATGATTTTTGTATGATTTTCATTTTTGGTATTGATTGATGTGTTGGTGGGAATAGCCTGATCCACTGCTTGCCCATTTCTTGTCCTGAATCTGGGATTTTCATTGATGGGGGTGTGGAAGTGTTCTTATCTTACTTATTAGCTGGAGCTTCTCTAAAACTGAATTTCCATTAGAGCTGTCTAAAGAAGCTATGATGTGTTTATTTTTTTTTCTAGTAAGTTGATTGTTATTATTTCGGCTAAATTACAGAAAACTTCCCTGTAATATTCTGTTTTTTCATTTTGCCCTCCTGTTTTTTAAAAGCCTACATTTTACCCCCTCGTAATTACCGAATTGTTTTTAGGGGGCAACGACGTTAACGGATGAGGTAAATTGACAAAAATGCCCTTACCTTATATTGGAGAGAAAATAGGTTTTAGCTTATTTTTCGTCATTTTTGAAGGGTATTTTGGGTATATCAAATAATATTTTTTAAAAAATTGACGATTCACTCACGGAATGGTGACGGCGGGGGGTAAATACATATTTCGGTAATTATAAGGGGGTAAAATGTAAGTTTTTAAAAGACGGGGTAAAGTGAAAAAGCGAGATATTATATGGAGGTTTTCTGTAATTTAGCCTATTATTTCTTCTTCTATTGGAAGTTCAAAGAAGCCCTGCTTCTGGAGGCCAGGGGGCTTGTTTTGGCTTCTTGCTGCATTCAAAGGCATGAGATTTTTCCTTCGTTTTTTCTTTTTTATTGTGCAATTCTAATCACTGCTGCATCTATTCATCTGGTATTCTATTTTACATATCTCCTCACTTTTTGGCCCTGCATCTATTATAACATTTGTATATTTAGGTTGATAATGTGCTGGTTAAAAGTATTGTAATACGATGGCTAATAGTAGTGGCCCTTCTTGATTTATGAAAGTAGTAAAAACCAAAACATAAAAGCCAAGCCTTTTAATGCTGTGAAATTACAATGGCAACTGCTCTCCCTAGAGTAGTGTGTGAATATATACTTCTCTGCACTTTTGAAAAACTAAAAATAGTTTTGAATTTTTTGAATCTTTCAAAGAAAAATGTGATGTATTTAGCTGCGTATTATCAAACTAAGCCTTAAAAAGGTTTAGTCTTATTATATCCTGATTATTCTAAATTCACATTCTCTTCTTTTTATATCCTGATGTGCATATTTACAAGTATCATGTGATGTGAGACTCGTCTGGTCGGTCTTAGTCGAGCTGCGTTATGCCATCTTACGGTTTTGGCTGGTTTTGACACCAACTATGGCGTCTTTCACTTTTTAGAGGATCATCCGTACTAGAATCATTTTAGTCCTAACACATTTAATTATCTTAAGAAAGTTTAACCCCATTATATCTTTATATAGAACTATTCCTAATTCTGAAAAAATAAAAAACAAATGCCTTCTGTAGAGAATATTCTTTTCCCCCAATAAACATGTTACAAAATGAGATGCTTAAATTTTCTAATACATTCTTGAATATGGAAATAAAAGTACTTGATTTTAACAAAATCAAGCCCTATTATATATCTATAATAGTATAAGTACTATAATGTTGTTATCGATGGATAGATATTATTGATATAAATTTTATTTTTATAATATAGATAATATAATATAAAGTATCATGTATATAACTATATATATTTTATATATAATAAATATAATTTATTACATAAGTAAATTATTTTGTAAGATATTTTAAAATTAAACTACTTTAAATAATAAATAGCTTGTAATAATTTATCTGTACTACATATCATAATTACCGTTTTGTCATTTTTCTATAATTTTATACTATTACTAGCGAATATAAAAAAAAAAAATTTAAAGAGAGAACATTAAAGGAGACACATTAAAGGTTTTCTAATTACATTCTTGTATGGAAAGTAAAAGTACTTGATTTTAACAAAATCAAGCCCTTTATATATCTACACTAGTGAATCTGTTTGATTATAATATAAAATCCTTCAAACATCAAATGAGGGCAAACGTATAATATAAGTGTACTATTTTATTGTAAACTATTACATAAGTAAATTATTTTGAAATTTGAAAATCAAACTACTGTAAATAATAAATAGCTGTAATGATTTTTCTGTAGACATTCATATTATCGTGTCATCTAAATTTTCTACTACGAATTTAAAAAAAAAAAAATTAAAGAAAAAAAAAGACCTCATAAAATTTTTATCTCATCAATTTATATCGCTTATGATCCTGCATTGATCTTTTGATTTAATTCAATTATTCGTTATCGTCTATTATCAAAAAAAATAAAATTTGAGTTTATTCTTTGCCTCTATAGTATGTTGAATAATAATAATAAAATTCTCTAAGAATCACATAAAATAACAAATCGTATCAAAAGATCAGATTATTCACAACCTTTTTCTATAGAATTCGCATCAAAACCACAAAATGTATCATTATCTAGGCAAAAAAAAAAAAAATACCAATAAATTTTTAAAATAAGACGATAATGTAGACCAATACCGTCTTCTTATTCTAATTTTTAAAATAAGACGATAATGTATACCAATACCGTCTTCTTATTCTAATTTTTAGGAGCAGGAGATTGTACCATGATGTTGCTTCGAGTAGAATAAGGACTTTACGGAAGATGCGGACACGAGGAGTTTCTCGTTATTAAAGAAGAAAAAAAAATTCTCGTTATTAAAGAAAAAAAAAAAAAAAAGTAGGAGCAAGAGAGCTTCGAGTAGAGCAAGAATTTCGTAGGTTATAGAAGATGCGGAGACAAAGAAATTCTCATTATTATTAAAAAAGAAAAAAAAAATAATGCGTAAGAAAAAACGACACGACAAGTTTTATCGAAAATTAATATAATGGTATAAATAGATATCACACAAGAAAAATAGTGTATCCTTATTACTGTAGTATAAGGGATCAATGTTTTTTCTTTTTACCAAAAAAAATAGAAGAAAAAGATTGCGACGTACCTCTACCGGAAAAAGAAAGGGAAAAATGAACCCCCTTGAATATTCACTGCATTCATGATTTTGCCCATATGATCTCTTTGATTTATAAAAGCAGAGCTTCAATTTCTTTGAATCTTACTAAGCTCGCGTTCGAGCTCCTTCATCTTCGCTTCCTGTTCCTTTATTGCTAGAGTCAGAGATCTCACATCCAAAGCTCCAGAGAACTCGTTCAGCGAATGCGACTGCCGAATAAAAGCAGCAGCAGCGTAAAGGAGTGTTATTCGAAAGACTAATTCGATAGAAAATGATCTCAAAGTAGTTTTAATACCACGGCCATATAAATCATATCACATGTACCGACAGAAGAGGTAATAGAAGAGACAAGCGAATAACACACAAGAACTTATGCCATTCTATGGTATATATATATGTGAGAATTAAACTCAAAAACTTAAGAAGTAATCTTAACAAAAAGAATAAATACATAAATACATAAAGAAAAACAAACTGCTTCTTACATACTACAGTAGAATCTAGTGAGATGCACAGTGTAAATACCATAGTTAATTCGGATTCGGCAAAAATTCGGTTCGGATATAATACGGATAAAATTCGTATCACGATTTTTAAATTCGTTGAAAAATTCGGTAAAAAAACGGACTCGATAATTATTCGGATACGTGATTTATACGAAAATTATACGTTTCCCAATTAAAAATTCGAGATAAAAAATTCGGCTATTAAATTAATTTTTTTTTCTAGATTTATACTATGAGCATTATAATTTTTAAAAATATAAAAATAAATAGATATAAAATAAAATAGATAGACTAACAAGATTTCGGGTTTAAAGTTTGAAGGTTGAAAAAAGTCAAATTTTTTATTATAAATAGGCATGTGCTGTGAAGTGTGAACAGTGAAGAAATTTATTTTTATTTTTTTTTCTTGAAAAGTGAAGTGTTGTATGCTGTAAAGCATTGTTGGACTTGGACCGGTTAATGCAGTGTGCACCATCAATGAGTCTTGGACTTTGGTTAAAGAGGATTGGGTAGTGTGCACCATCAATAAGACTCTTGGTTAAAGAGGATTGGGTAGTGTGCACCATCAATGAGCCTTGGACTATTGGTTAAAGAGGATTGGTTAGTGTTTGGGTTTAATTTTTGAAATTAAAAAAAAAAAACAGTAACGAATTTTTGGGGAAAAAATTCGTAGTTCGCGAATTATTCGCGAATAATAATTTTTGAATTTTCTTTTTCCGAATTAATCCGAATGTTTGAAAAAATTCGGAAACGGTCCGTTTAATTCAGATTCTCAATCATTCGCGAATAATACGCGAATTAACTAACTATGGTAAATACAGGTTCATCATAATTTTGTAGTAGGAGTATGTGAATTTCTGGGGCAAAAAGAGAGAAAAAATTGCTAACCTTTTCCAGCAATCGAACGCGCTGCTTCAGCTCTTCCATCGAAGCCTCCTGTTTATTACCGCGCTGCTTCAGCTCTATCATCGAAGCCCCCTGTACATTAACTAATTGGAGAACGTAAAGCAGGTGCAGGTGGATAGATTCTGAGCAGTGCTTCTGAATAGTGCACTGTGGAAAAGCCGATTTGCATCCAACTTGGTAGAAAGGGCAGTAGACGAGCTTCATAGGGCACACGGTTATGCAGTGCTGATCCATCTCTCCCCTCATAAGCCATTGTTCGCAATTCTGCTTACACGGAAGCACTTTGAATGGGCATGCGGAGTCGTGCTTCTCTGTATGAAAGGCCGAAAATGTTGCTTTACATCCCTCGATTGAGCAATTCACTGGACGGAAACTACACTGGCTTCTATGTTCAGAAAGATGTTCTGAAGTGTCGAATGTTTCGGTGCAGTGGAAAGCGCTTTTGACGTCTATACTCTTAAGCAGAAGCTCTGAAACAGACAAGTTGTTTGTTTCCATCCCTTGCACAAAGTCGTCGATTTTATCTTCACGACATTCACTCAACAACCAGCCAGAAACCCGGCTGAGTAAGTTCCTTTTTGAATTTACGAAATCGTCGATCAAGTCTTTTACGATATCGGCTGGGTGTTCGGGGATTTCTTTCACTTGGTTTGGATTGGTATTATCTCCGCCGACAATAGATTCAGCGATAAATGGTTCACTTCTTCGTGTTAGATATTCAACCATCTCCTTCCTTAAAGCAACAACCACAAATGATGGGTTTCTGAAACGATCGCCGGTGGTGTTATTCACACAAGCAGAAGCCGACCCGTGAAGCAGAAGCTGTGCAATTTTCCGCACCACTTCCGTGTCGCAATAGTTGCAATGGAATAACGAGCCAGTTTCCTTCACAGGGCCTGATTCTATAACTGGGAGCTCCATTTTACCTTCTAGTTAATGCCTGCAGAAGGATAGCCCGATAAATTAGTCAATTCCATTTTACATTTTAATCAGGCACGGAATCATGCCGAAAACTTGCCGGCACGGTAAAGCACCGTGCGTGCCGGAACATACCGATGAGTATCGGTCACAAAAAAAAATTTCTAATTATTTATTATATATCTTTATCAAGTATTTTGAACTCTATTGAAAAAATTACTTAATAATTTAAGAAAAAATGATTTTGAGTTGTGCCATCGGCACGGGGACTGTCTCGTGCCGATATCTTGTTGGGACGATACGGCATGGTGGGTACGGTCCGTACCGATGGATACTTAAATCTTTGGCTCCAACCATACTGGTAATTCCCATGGTGGAATCAGGCACCTATTTAGACTTGTGCTTCTTTAGTAAAAGAAGAACCACCTAGGCTTTGAGGCGAGAGAAAAAAAAAAAAAAAAGGGAGAAAAAGAAAATATGACGATCCGACCCGCTAGCAATAATAATCCATTGGGCCCAAACCAACGACCCAAAATACTTAAGCCCGGTTATTATTAATAGCGTGTCCGGTCTCTTATATTCTCACTCAGAATCTTTTTTTCATCCGACGTGGGACTATTTGGGCGTTACAGACTCTCCCTGTTTAGATCCCGACGTCCTTATCAGTCGATATAAGAGATGGTTCCTACCAAACCTATGGTGATATAAGTTTCTAGAGGTAGCTCCTGTGGGTTTAAGAGATGGTTCCTACCAAACCTATGGTGTAGCTCTTTGCCCCGCATAACACTTAGCTCTCACACTTCCGGCTGGTATTCGTCTTTGATATTATTTGTGACGACCCGAGCCGCTAGCAATAATATCCCATTTGGCCCAAACCACTGGCCCAAAATGCTTAAGCCCAGTTATTATTAATAGCGTGTCCGGTATCTTATATTCTCAATCAGAACTCATTTTCCATCCGATGTGGGACTATTGGGGCGTTACAGAAAATGTAGCTGTTGCTGTGGCCAAAAGCAAAAAAGATTCTGATCCAATTTGAAGCTTCTACCTCTACTTCTGATATAGTAGGAAGCTATTGAAAATTAGTGTTTTTGGTTAAAAAGCTATTGGTGATTCTTCAAGTAGCTCTACTTAAACGCAACACTTTCAAAGAAGTTCCATCGACACTAAACAAGCCCAGGTTGAATAAAGAGAGATTGAATATAACAGAAAATGTAGTCACCATAGTATAAAAAAAAACAAAATGTACCATATGAGATTATGCCGCGATATACCAGATTTTTGCAACTTATATGTACCCCCATGTAATACATTTGAGAGATTAATTAATTAAATTTTTGCAAAAATTAATTGTAAAACAGCACTTCGTAAGTTTCAGCAAATAAATAGACAATCAAAACTCTCAGCTGATTCGCAACTTTAGTTCACCATATTAATGCCAATAAGTGAAGAAACCAACTCTGAAGAATCTGATCATGTACCATACAAATTCCAGATTCAAACAACTAGAAATTTCCGTTACAACTAAATCAAGCGAGAGTCTCAATAATTCTATCAGGTAGGTGAAAGAATAACAACTATAGCTTTAACCTACAGCCAAACAACAGTAAACTTTGTTCAAATTTAATGAGAACAAAAGGGATTCTCGACAAATATATGATTAATTTCCCTTTGAGTATGCGATTTGTATCAATTGAGGATGCTGCACAGGGGCCCAGTAGTAAGATGAACTTTTGATTAGAAAATGAACTCTTTCAACGGCTTATAACCCTACTTTCAACATTTCATTTTCCTAGAGTTCGATTTATTTACTGGCATTAAATCAAATTGCAGATGGTTTCCCATAAAGACAACTCAAATGAATTTGATAAGGAGTCGTACTCTGACTTGAATAGAACTAGATTCAATTCTATTCTTCGGAACAAGATAAAATTGTAGATTTTTCATCATGGTTCATATTTTGATTGTGAATGTGTATTTAGGGTTTAAGAGCTTAGAATCCTCCTCAAACATCAATTTAACCTCAAAATCATAAATTTGGTTATCCTCATCAAAATCCATCCAAATCCAGTAAAACTAGTGTCGATTAAAAGCAAGATAATATTTTTAACATCAAATCTAGATCATAAAAATTATTTAAAAATTCAACCAAAGTAAAAAAAATAGAATCTTTATACATGCCACAACTCCTTATAAACTCCTACTTTAAAATTAATACTACAAAACCTAGTAAAAAAGTTTGAAAAAAACACAAAGATCTAATCATACAAGCACAAGCTTAATTCACACTATTCCCAGATTTATTTATGTGAATAAAACAACAAATTAGACTCAAAAAAAAAAAAAAAAAAAAAAAAAAAAAAAAAAAAAAAAACTTCCTATAAACCCCTATATCAATTAATACTGCAAAATCTAGTAAAAAAACAGCAAATAACAAAGATCTAATCACACAAACACACGCCATGAAAAGCAGCTCAATTTATACAAATTTTCGCAAAATTGGATTAAACTAGCATGAATTTATGAGAAACCGCAGAATCAAGGTGCGAAATCTACCAAATTCGATGCGGGGAAGTGGGGATCGTCGATAAAACGAGGTTTGGATCGATCGATGCGGCGAATTGGGGTTCGTAAAACGGCGCTTCGTGATCGATCGAAGAGAGAGAGAGAGAGAGAGAGAGAGAGAGAAAGAGGAGAAGGGTTTTAGAGGTGGAGGTTTATGGGTGGATTAAAAAGTTGGTGGGGATTATCTCACCGCGAGATCATTTCATCAACCGTTTATGTTGCTTTAAAAATCGCGCAGATCAATTGATAAACGGTGGATGGAGGAAGTGGTCTCATTTTTGGTTTTGCTCCGCAAGTAAGATAACTCCCGTGATAAAATTAGAATAGATAAAATTTTATTCTATTTTTGACCCTCGGATAAAATTAGAATAGATAAATTTTTATTCTATTTTTGACCCTCGTTTAAAATTAGAATAGATTAATTTTTATTCTATTTTTTACCCTCATTTTATTACTCCATTTGGAGATTTATTTAGGGTAAATTTTTTATTGATCAATTTATTTTTTTTTATATATATTTTTTATTCTAATTTATTATTATATTTTGTACGAATCAAGACAGATGCTCCACCACCATTTGAGATAAATCAGAACGAAAATTAAATTTTTGATGAATTTTTTACCACTCGAGCCGATAAAAAAAAAAAAAAAATTTCTCCCACCATCAACTTCGTTTTCTTGGTCGGAGTAGATTAAAAAATGTGTTATATATATATATATATATATATATATATATATATATATTTTTTTTTATTCTCACTTACCACTCAATTTAGAACAGATCAAAATCATAGTTAGTTAATTCGGATTCGACAAAAATTCGGTATGGATATAATACGAATAAAATTCGTATCATAATTTTAAAATTCGTTGAAAAATTCGGCTAAAAAACGGGCTCGTCAATCATTCGGATACGTGATTTATACAAAAATAATACGTTCACTAATTAAAAATTCGGGATAAAAAATTTGGCTATTAAATTAAAAAAAAAATTAAAAAATTTATACTATTAGTATAAACAATTATAATTTTTAAAAATAATTTAATCAATTTATTTTAAAAATAAATAAAATATTCATTTAAAACAAAAAAAATATAATTTTAAATTATTCCCGATAAATAATTTTAATTCGGATTTTTAATAATTCGCGAATTAACTAACTATGCTTTGAAAAAGAACGAATTTTTCACCCAAAAATTCGTAATTCGTGAATAATTCGCGAATAATACTTTTTGATTCAAAAATTCGTGAATTATTCTGAATTTTTGGAAAAAGTCAGAAACGGCACGTTTAATTCGGATTCTCAATAATTCACGAATAATTCACGAATAATTAGCAAATTAACTAATTATGATCAAAACAACAAGTTTAGTATTATAAGCCCTAAACTCTTAATACGTATTTTATTTTAGTCCTTTATTTGCTATTAGAAAACAAGTTATAAACTATATATATATATAATTCATATATGAGGGGGCAAATTAAAAAGAGAGGGTTCAGAGACTAAATCAAAGTACTGTTTATATTTGAATTAAAAAGTTCGAGGACCAAAAAAAAATAAAAAATTAAGTAAACTTTTCTCATTTATAAACCTAGACCTCAAAGAAACAAGTTCAATTAAAAGTACAACATAAGAAGGCAAATAATTTAATTAAACATTTTGAAAATCAATGAAAAAAAAAAGAAAAAAAAAAGAAGGTAAATATGTATAAAAGTTACCTAATTTTTCAATTTGTTTGTTTTGAATCATTTATTGATACACTGATGCCATGCCATGTTTAGTTCATAATTAAAATAAAAATAAAAAATTATATTATATTATATTATAATAAAATATTCAAAAATGTTTAATTTATTATTAAAATAAAAATCAGAATAAATATTTAGAATTTTAAAATAGATTTGGTTTAAAAAAAGGAAAGTGGTGCAAAAAAAAAATGAAAGAGAGGTGTTTGCAAGAAAGAACTTTTTGAGCGATTCCCATTCCAGAGTGAAATGAAAATTAAAATTTGACTTATAAAATAAACAACAACAATCTGAATCAATAAATCACATTTCAATTTCATTATCTAAAATAAGTGAACCAAATAATCTCTGATTATCAAAATTTAAATATGTCGTTTATTTTTACAGATTTAGTTAATATACTGCATAAAATTATGATAACTATAAATTTATTAAAATAATTAATTTAAATTTTACAGCCAAACTATCGCTGACTAATTTAAATTAAATAAACTAAAATATTTGACAGTAAAATTAAAATGAGAGAGAGAGAAGATCTAAGATAAGAGTAATATCTATTAACATAAGAACCATGGTAACCAAATTAGGGCACAGCATCAACTCCCATGGTGTACTTTTTCCAAGAAGGGTCTTTTTTTTCCATTCCAAGCCCTAGGTTCAATCCAAGACCCAAAAAAATATGAAAGTCCCTTCGGCTCGTTTGGTAACGAAATAAGACGAACTAGTTATTCCAGTGATAAATATAAAGTACGGAACTAATGTAAAAAAGCGGTTGGGATAGTTTCAAGGATAAGAGATTTTGTGTTTGGTATGAGAATGAGGAATAAGAGGAATAAAAAGTTTTAATTAGGATAAATTACTTTTTTGCCCTCAAACTTTATTATGTAATAATGAGGTGAGAGATGGTGCCTTGGTAGACGTAGGAGGGTATTTAAGGAAAAAGTAAGAGGGTGGTCGGAAAGAGTGAGAACATTAATTCTTACTTATTCTAGTTGTACTGGAATAAACTATACCGATTGATTCCTGATATATTTGGAAGAATAAGAGGAATATTCCTCCTATTTCCGCTTCTATACCGAATCCAAACAAGGCCCAAGAAGTTCATAAATTTAACAACAACTCATCCACCAAAAACTAAATAAATAAATAAAATAAATAAAAAAGAAAAAGAAAAAGAGGAGAGAGAGGAAAAGGCTCTATACATGAGAAAAGGAATCAGAGCTCAATATACAATCCCAATCCTCTGCTTCACATCTTGTGGATGGAACTTTGGTGCAACCCATGGCCATTGTGTTACTTCAAAATAAGCACCAAATACATAAATGGCAGCAAAATTCTCATTAAGTTGCTAGAGTAGGGATGTCAATGGGTACGAATATTCAAAATTTTATTCGAATCCAAATTCGAACGGAATAAATTTATCCGACAAATATGAATTCGGATATGAATATAAAAAATAAAAATTCGACGGATTTGAATTTGGATATGAATTTTGATTGTATCCGATCCGAATCCGAACTCAAACTGAACCCGAATTAATTTTACGTTATAATATATATATATATATATATATATATATATATATATATATATATATATATATATATTTGATATTATATTTAAATTTATATTTTAAAAATTTAAATTTAATATAATATATTTTGAAATATTGTAAATAGAAAAAAAATAATTATTTCGGATTTGAATTTTCGGATTCGGGTTTTAGATTTTTGATCGGGTTCGGATTTGGATATGAAATTTTTAAAATCCGCCGAATTCGGGTTCGAATTTGGGTTTGGTAGTCGGGTTCGAATTCGGGTTTGGATTTTTAAAAATCTACTCCGAATCCAACCCGTTAACATCCTAAGCAAGAGTTACCTGAGTTAACATCACCATTTGTCATCACAGATAAAAGTTTAATTTGGACCTCGTCAAATATAGGTCATTTTTATGAAGTTTGATATTACATAATCGAGTAGGGTCACTGTTCTTTTATGGGTATAAATTTTTTTTTTGTACTTATAAGTTGTTAATGATGGAACTTTCAAATTGACAATTCGTACCGTTAAATGTGATTTAGAACACTTTAAAATTTTAGAAAATAAATTCAGTAATTTATTAAAACTATAATAAAGTTTATTAAGTGAGAATAAAATGAACGGTCAAAATCGAACGATCTTCTAAAAATAGAGGATCGGATTCTTCAATTTAAGATTGGAGTTATAGATCTCTATCTAGATATTAAAAAAAAAAAATTCTATCAAAAATTTAATGTATTGCGATTCTTTTACACCGTTAAATTAGCCAGCATCCAATATCGGCGGTTAAAAATTGTCAATTTTGAAATCTTCTGATAGTAAAATAAATAATGTATAAAAAATATAAAATTTAGTTTTTAGAAGCTTCAAATACTCTAAATCATATTTAATGGTATGAACCGTCGATTCGAAAATTCTATCATTAAAAATAACTTATGAGTATGAAGTCGATCATACTCATAATAATAATAATAATAATAATAATAATAATACTAAAAATACTAATAATAATAATAATAATAATAATAATAATAAAAGGATCAACGACAAAAATCTCTCTTTTTGACCCACCAACCCAGTTGCTCCCACAGCGATAAAACTCTTCTCACCCAGCTGACGGTATTTAAAGGATCAGTATTTGTCTAGTAAAAGATGATCTTATTTTTAATAGTCCAGATTACCCACCAAGTCGCCGAGAAGTAGATTAAACTCTTATCCTTAGTCATCCACTTCTTCCAAACACACATAACCTCAGCACTAGAATTTCCGACCCAAACTGCTCCATCTTCCATCCCCAATACGTAGCGTGAGTAGACACAATTCGTGAAAAGGTGGTCCACCGTCTCGTCCTCGCTACCGAAAAGCATGCGAAGTGTGCTCGCTGTCCACCCCCTCTTAGCCAGACTGTTGGAACTGTTGATTGGTGTGAATAGCCTGATCCACTGCTTGCCCATTTCTTGTCATGAATCTTGGGTTTTCATTGATGGGGGTGTGGAAGTGTTCTTATCTTATTAGCTGGAGCTTCTCTAAAACTGAATTTCCATTAGAGCTGTCTAAAGAAGCTATGATGTGCTTATTTTTTTTTTTCTAGTAAGTTGATTGTTATTATTTCTTCTTCTATTGGAAGTTCAAAGAAGCCCTGCTTCTGGAGGCCAGGGGCTTGTTTTAGCTTCTTGCTGCATTCAAAGGCATGAGATTTTTCTTTCTTTTTCTATTTTTTAATGTGCAATTCTAATCACTGCATCTATTCATCTCATCTCATCTCATCTCATATTTCTTTTCAAGTAGTTCAATTTTCATATGAAGATAAGAAGTGTCTCATTTATCATCTCAACACTTTTTAATACTACAAAATTGCAATGGCAACTCCTCTCCCTAAAGTAGTGTGGATGCATACTTCTCCACACTTTTGGAAAACTAAAAATAGTTTTGAATTTTTTGAATCTTTCAAAGAAAAATGTGATGCTTTTAGCTGTGTATTATCAAACTAAGCCTTAAAAAGGTTTAGTCTTATTATATCCTTAAATAGGATTATTATATCCTAAGTGTACTCATAAGTATTATGCGATGTGAGACTCGTCTGGTAAGCTTTAGTCGAGCCGCGTTCTGCCATATCATAGTTTTGGCTGGCTCTGATACGCTCCACTTTTCAGAGGATCATCTATTCTAGAACCATTCTAGTCCTAACATATTTAACTCTCTTAATGTTTTCAGAAAGTTTAGCTCTATTATATCTTTATATAGGACTATTCCAAATCCTGAAATGTCACATTTTTTTAACGTACATCATGAGGAAAAAATATATATATACAAATGTGACATTAAACGAGATACATTAAAGGTTTTCTAATCACATTCTTGTATATAAAGTAAAAGTGCTTGATTTTAACAAAATCACCCCCTTCATATATCTACATATCACACAAGAAAAATAGTGTATCCTTATTAATTACTGTAGTATAAGGGATCAATGTTTTTTCTTTTTACCGAAAAAAATAAAAAAGGATTGCGGCGTACCTCTACCGGGAAAAGAAAAGGAAAAATGAACCCCCTTGAATATTCACTGCATTCATGATTTTGCCCCATATAATCTCTTCGATTTATAAAAGCAAAGCTTCAATTTCTTTGGATCTTACTAAGCTCGCGTTCGAGTTTCTTCGTCCTCGCTTCCTGTTCCTTTATTGCTAGAGTTAGAGATCTCACATCCAAAGCTCCAGAGAACTCGTTCAGCGAATGCGACTGCCGAATAAAAGCAGCGTAAAGGAGTGTTACTCGAAAGATCAATTTGATAGAAAATGACCTCAAAGTAGTTTTAATACCTCAGCCATATAAATCATATCACATATATCGACAGAAGAGGTAACATAAGAGATAAGCAAATAACATACAAGAACTTATGCCATTATATGGTATATGTGCGAGAATTAAACTCAAAGACTTCAGAAATAATCTTAACGAAAAGAATAAATAAATAAATAAATTAATAAAGAAAAACAAACTGCTTCTTACAAACTACAGAAGAATCTAGTGAGATGCACTGTGTAAATACAGCTTCATCATAATTTTGTAGGGGTACGTGAATTTCTGGGGAAAAAAGAGAGAAAAAAAGGCTAACCTTTTCCAGCAATTGAACGCGCTGCTTCAGCTCTTCCATCGAGGCCTCCTGTTTATGAACTACTTGGAGAACGTAAAGCAGGTGCGGGTGGATAAATTCTGAGCAGTGCTTCTGAATAGTGCACTGTGGAAAAGCCGATTCGCATCCAACTTGGTAGAAAGGGCAGTTGACGAGCTTCATAGGGCACACGGTTATGCAGTGCCGATCCATCTCTCTCCTCATAAGCTTTTGTTCGCAATTCTGCTCACACAGAAGCACTTTGAATAGGCATACGGAGTCGTGCTTCTCTGTATAAAAGGCTGAAAATGTTGCTTTGCATCCCTGGTTTGAGCAATTCACCGGACGGAAACTACACTGGCTTCTATGTTCAGACAAATGTTCTGAAGTGTCGAATGTTTCAGTACAGTGGAAAGCGCTTTTGATGTCTACATTCTTAAGCAGAAGCTCTGAAACAGCTTCTCTCCTACCCTGCGGCCAGAAGTTGTTTGTTTCCATCTCTTGCACAAAGTCGTCGATTTTATCTTCACGACTTTCACTCGACAACCAGCCAGAAACCCGGCTGAATAAGTTCCTTTTTGAAATTACGAAATCGTCGATGAAGTCTTGTACGATATCAGCTGGGTGTTCGGGGATTTCTTTCACTTGGTTTGCATTGGTATTATCTCCGCCGACAATGGATTCAGCGATAAAAGTTTCACTTCTTCGTGTTAGATATTCAACCATCTCCTTCCTTAAAGCGACAGCCACAAATGACGGGTTTCTGAAAAGATCACCTGTGGTGTTATCCACACAAGCAGAAGCCAACCCGGGAAGCAGAAGCTGTGCAATTTTACGCACCACTTCCGTGTCGCAATAGTTGCAATGGAATAACGAGCCAGTTTCCTTCGCTGGGCCTGAATCTATAACTGGGAGTTCCATTTTGCCTTCTAGTTAATGCCTACAGAAGAATAGCACGATAAATTAGTCAATTCCATTTTACATTATAATCAACCCATAACATTTCAAAAAGTTCAATAATATATAAACTAATTAAATGCAGGTCAGATCGTAGCCAGAGATATCTGATCCTACATAATATCTTGCAATACCGTGAAAGCCATTTAATGAAATAGGAATTAACAAATTTTAAACATCAGCTATGATTTTCTGCCTTACGTACAACAGCAATAAACAGTAGACATATAAACATGCTCCAACCATACTGGTAATTCCCATGGTGGAATCAGGCACCTATTTAGACTTGTGCTTCTTTAGTAAAAGCACAAGCACCTAGGATTTGGGGGGGGGGGGGGGGGGGAGAAAAAGAAAATGTGACAACACGACCAGCTAGCAATAATAACCATTGGGCCCAAACCATCGGCTCAAAATGCTTAAGTTCGGTTATTATTAATAGTGTCTGGTCTTTTATATTCTCAATCAGAATTTTTTTCCCATCCGATGTGGGATTATTGGGGCATTACACACTCCCCCCGTTTAGATTCTGACTTTCTCATTAGGTTTAAACCAGATCATAGATATAGATCAGAATTATTAGGTGATGTAAGTTTCTAGAGGTAGCTCCTGTGGGTTCAAGAGGTGGATCCTACCAAACCTATAGTAGGTGATGTAAGTTTCTAGAGGTAGCTCCTGTGGGTTCAAGAGGTGGATCCTACCAAACCTATGGTGTAGCTCTTTGCCCCGCATAGCACTTAGCTCTCACACTTCTAACTGATATTCATCTCCGATACCATTTGTGACGACCCGACCCGCTAGTAATAATAACCTATTTGGCCCAAACAACCAGCTCAAAATGTTTAAGCCCGGTTATTATTAATAGCGTGTCTGGTCTCTTATATTCTCAATCAGAACCCCTTCACATCCGATGTGGGACTATTGGGGGTTTACAGAAATGTAGCTTTTGCTGTGGCCAAAAGCAAAAATAAGTTTCTGAACCAATTCGAAGCTTCTGCCTCTACTTCTGCTATAGTAGAAAGCTATTGGGAATTAGTGTTTTTGGTTAAAAAGCTATAGGTGAATCTTATAGATAACCAACTCTGAAGAATCTGATCGTGTACCCTACAAATTCCAGATTCAAACAACTAGAAATTTCCTTTACAACTAAATCAAACGAGTCTCTATAATTCTATCAGGTAGGTGAAAGAATAGCAACTATAGCTTTAACTTAAAGCCAACCTACAGTAAACTTTGCTCAAATTTAATGAGAACAAAAGGGATTCTCGACAAATATATGATTAATTTCTCCTGGAGCATGCGATTTGTATTAATTGAGGATGATGTGCAGCTTTTGAATAGAACATGAACTCTTTCAACGGCTTATAACAGCCGCTAACCCTACTTTCAACATTTCATTTGCCTAGAATTCATTTTCTAAGAGTTCGATTTATTTACTGGCAATAAATCAAATTGCAAATGGTTTTCAATAAAGACAATTCAAATGAATTTGATAAGGAGTTGTACTCTGAGTCAAATAGGACTAGATTCAGTTCTATCCTTCGGAACAACATAAAATTGTAGATTTTTCATCATGGTTCATATTTTGGTTGTGAATGTGTATTTAGGGTTTAAGAGCTTAGAATCCACCTCAAACAACCTTATCAAAACCCATTCAAATCCAGTAAACCTAGTCTCGATTAAAAGCAAGATAATACTTTTTAACAACAAATCTAGATCATAAAAATTACTTAAAAATTCAACCAAAGTGACAAAAATGGGATCTCTATACATGCCACAACTCCTATAAACTCCTACTATAAAATTAATACTATAAAACCTAGTAAAAAAAATTGACAAAAACACAAAGATCTAATCACACAAGCACAACCATGAAAAGAAGCTTAATTCACACTATTTCCAGATTTATTTATCGTGAATTAAAACAACAAATTAGACAAAAAAAAAAATTAAAATTCCACTAAGCAGATCCTATAAACCCATATACCAATTAATACTACAAAATCTAGTAAAAAAATTAACAAATAACAAAGATCTAATCACACAAACACACACCATGAAAATCAGCTCAATCTATACAAATTTCCGTAAAATTGCATTAAACTAGCATGAATTTAGGAGAAGCCGCGGAATCAAGGTGCGAAATATACCAAATTCGATGCGGGGAAGTGGGGATCGTCGAGAAAACGAGGTTTGGATCGATCGATGCGGCGAATTGGGGATCGTAAAAGGGCGCTTCGAGATCAATCGAAGAGAGAGAGAGAGAGAGAGAGAGAGAGAGAGAGAGAGGAAAAGGGTTTTAGAGGTGGGGGATAATGCGTTGATAGTTGGTGGGGGATATTGTCGTCGTGAGAGTGTGAGACCATTTCATCCGCACGTTACTTTAAAAATCGTGCAGATCACATGATGAACGATGGATGGATGAAGCAGTCTCATTTTTTGTTTTGGTTCGTAAGTACGATAAACCCCTTTTATTTTTGACCCTCATTTATTGCTTCGTTCGGTGCAGAGCGAGACGATTTGTCAAAAAATTTATTTAGGTCAAATTTTTAAAGATTGAATCCAATCAAAAGAAGCAACAGATCTCTCACCTTTTTTATATTTTTATATCTTTTATTCTAATTTATTATTTTATTCGGGACGCACAATTTGAACCAAATCAGAATGGGAGTGAATTTCTGATGAATTTTTGATAGCTCAGAGCGGATCAAAAGAAAAAAAAGAGATCTTTCATCATCCGCTCTATCTTCTTGGCCGATCGGAATAGATTCAAAAACGCGTTATATTTTTTTATAGGAATAATTACCTGTGTAACCCTGAAATCTGAAGAAATATCTGATTTATCCCTCTTATTTTTTTCTTTTCAATATACCCTTCATACGTTGCACCGTTATTAAAAATACTCCTACCGTTTTCCTTTGTTAAGTTAACTAGGGTTAAACTAGAGTTAAATAATAATCGGAGTTGAAAACTATCAGATATACCTATTTTGCCCCCGGGTTTAGGGTTTAGGATTTTTTAGGGTTTTAGAGTTTAGGGTTTAGGATTTAGGATTTAGGATTTAGGATTTTTTAGGGCTCTAGGGTTTAGGGTTTTGGGTTTTAGGGTTTAGGGTTTAGAGTTTTTTAGGGTTTTAGGATTTAGGGTTTTAGGGTTTAGAGTTTAGGATTTTAGGATTTAGGGGTTTAGGGTTTTAGGGTTTAGGGTATATTTGAAAGGACAAAATAGTAATTACACATAGATAACGGCAGTTCCAAACGGTACACTAACAGAGTTTAACTTCAGGGTATTTTGGAAAGAAGTTGGAACGTAAGAAGGGTAGTTTTAATATTAGCCTTCTAAGAGGGGTAAATCTGAAAACAGAGAAATTTTTAGGGGTATATAGGAAATTGCCCCTTTTTTATATGGGGCAATTTTTTATATATCCCTAAAAATTTTTCTGTTTTTAAATTTACTCCTCTTAGAAGGCTAATATTAAAACTACCCTTCTTACGTTCCAACTTATTTCTAAAATATCCCTGAAGTTAAACTCTGTTAGTATGCCGTTTGGAGCTGCCGTTATCTGTGTGAAATTATCATTTTGTCCTTTCAAATATACACTTCAACTATAACCAACTTTTCTTATGTATCCCTAAAATTTTCAATAGTTTTGATAGATAGGGACAAACTAGGTATATCTGATAGTTTTCAACTTCGATTATTATTTAACTCTAGTTTAACCCTAGTTAACTTAACAAAGGAAAACGGTAGGGGTATTTTTAATAACGGTGGAACGTATGAAGGGTATATTGGAAAGAAAAAAAATAAGTGGAATAAATCAGATATTTCTTCAGATTTCAGGGGTACACGAACAATTATCTCTTTTTATATTTTTAATTCTCACTTAGCACCCATTCAGGGCAGATCGAGGCGGGAGCTCCACCAACCCGGATCCGTTTGCATTCCCATCGGAGCTTCTAAATTTAATATTAGAGACTCTACTGAGCATATTTGGATAGGAGCAATTTTTTAGCAAATTTTTGATTGATTAGAGCGGATTAAAAGAAAAAAAAATTTCCTACCTTTCGCTTTATTTTCTTGACGTATCGGAACAGTTTCAAAATACATTATATTTTTTCATATTCTAACTTATCATTCCATTCAAAACGGATCGAGGCAGGATCTCCACCAACCCAGATACATTTGCATTCATTTGCGACAAATTGGAATGGAAGCGAGTTTTTGATGATTTTTTAAAAAATTAGAATGGATTAAAAAAAAAAAAAAAAAAAAAAATCTTCCACCTCTGCTTCCTTTTCTTAGTTGATTGGAGCATATTCGAAACGCATTATATTCTTTTATATTTTTAATTAAGTGAAAGTTACCACTCCAGGATAGATTGAAACGGAATCTCTAACAACCCGGATCCGTTTGCATCCCTTTCACGATTTCCAAGTTTAATACTAGAGACCCTAATCCATTTGAGTCAAGTCGAAACGGGAACGAGTTTTTTTGCAATTTTTTAACGGATCGGAACAGATCCAAAGAAGTAAAAGACCTCCCACTCTCCGCTCCATTTTCTTGGCGGATCGGAGCAGATTCGAAACGCGTTATATTTTTCTATATTTTGAATTCTCATTTATCAGTTACCACCCCATTCAGGATAAATTGAAACTGAAGCTCAAACAATCCGAATTCGTTTGCATCCCTATCTGGGCTTCTAAGTTTAATATTAAAAACCCTAATCCATTTGGAGGCGGATTGAAATGGGATCGAGTTTTTGTCGAATTTTTGATGAATCGGAACGGATCAAAATAAGTAAGAGATCTCCCACCCTATGCTCCATTTTCTTGGCGGGTCGGATCAGATTTAGAACGCGTTATATTTTTTTATATTTTTAATTCTCACTTAGTCCTAAAGTATTTACTATTAGAAAACAAGTTATAAACTATATAATCCATTTATCATTGAGTTATATATATGTGTATATATATATTTTTAATATGTAGAAATATAGATGAAGAGCTAGAAAATTCATATATGATGGAACAAATAAAAAAGAGAGGACTAAAATTAAACATTGTCCAAAGTTCAGAGACTAAATCAAAATACTTTTTATATTTGAAGTAAAAAGTCTAAGGACCAAAATATAAAAAAAATAATTAAGTAAACTTTTCTCATTTATAAACCTAGACCTCAAAGAAACAGCTTTTCCAAAATCATTGAAAAAAACAAGTAAATATGTACAAAACTTACCTAATTTTTCAATTTATTTGATTTAAATTAATCATTGATACATTTTAAATTACACTGAAATAAAATATAAAATAATTAATCATTCAAAAATATTTGATTCATTATTAAAATAGAAATCAGAATAAATATTTAGAATTTTAAAATATATTTGGTTAAAAAAGAGGACAGTGATGCAGAAAAATGAAAGAATCAATCCAACCATAAATGAATTTTTTGAGTAGTGAAATAGGAATTGAAATTTGACTTGTAAAATAAACAAAACTGTCAGAATCAATAAATCTCATTTCGATTTCATAATCTAAAATAAGTGAACCAAACAAATCCTAATTATAAAATTTAAATGCGTCGTTTATTTTCACAAATTTTACTTCGAATACCACATAAAATTCTGGTAACTATAAATTCATTAAAATAATTAGCTTAAATTTTAAAATCAAACTATCGCTGACTAATTCAAATCAAAATCAAAAATTAAATCTAAAATAAGAGTAGTATCTATTAACAGAAGAACCATGGAAACCAAATTAGGGTACATCAACAACTCCCATGGTGTACTTTTTCTAAGAAGGGTTTTTTTTTTTCCATTCCAAGCCCTAGGTTCAATCCAAGACCTAAAAAATATGAAAGTCCCTTCAAGTTCATAAATTTACCAACATCTCATCCACCCAAAAAAAAAAAAAAAAAAAAAAAAAAAAAAGGAAAAATATTTAAAAAAAAAAAAAAAGAGAAGAAGAAGAAGAAGAGAGGAGAGAGAAAAAGGCTCTATACATGAGAAAAGGAATCAGAGATCAATATACAATCCTCTGCATCACATCTTGTGGTTGGAACTTTGGTGCAACCCATGGCCATTGTGTTACTTCAAAAGAAGCACCAAATACAGAAGTGGCAGCAAAATTCTCAGTAAGTTGCCAGAGTTACCTGAATGAACATCACCATTTGTCATCAAAGATCAAATTTACAGTGAAATCCCAACAAGGAATATAAAGAAAGATGCATGCATCAAGTCGCTAAATTGTTCAAACCATCCTCTATATATGTATAGAGGAGACAGAGCTGAGCCGAAAGTATACTATCAGTTAAACGGGCTCCGTTGCTGCTCATCTATTATCGATGATAGAGCTTCCAAATCGACGATCGACATCGTTGACCATGATTTAGACCACTGGAAGTATTTAGAAATCAAATTTCAAATTTTTCCGACATCATTGACTTAATGATCAAAGGATTGCAAAATTTATAATTTTAATGGCAGATATGAATCTTTTGGTCGTTTAACGGTGTAAAGAAATATGAATTAATTAAATTTTGATTTGAAATTTTTTTTAACTATTTAAATCAAGATCTATACTCTCGATCTTAATTACAAGACTCGTATCGTCACTTTTTGAAGGATATTTATTTTCAGTCATTCATTTTTGTGTCGACTCGATGAATAAGTAAAGAATATTGAAAAAGTATGAAATCTAATTTGCAGATAGTTTAAATGGTTTAGATCATATTTAACAATGCCGATCGTCGATTTGGAAGCTTCTTCATCGAAAACAAATGAGTGGCAACATAACCCGTTTGCTACCGAAATATATATAAATATATATATACACTTCAGCCAAATACAAGTAGTTCAGCGCATCAGACACGGCAGGCAGCATGGCGATTAAGTTGTGAAAACTATTGCATATTGCAGACTGAAATGTTATTAAAATTTGGTACATGACCAGTAAAGTCAGTAAAGAACAAGTTTTACTGCTTTACTGTAAACTAATTTGACACAGCTAGGGATCGAACCTCTCTTACAAAAGTGCGGATATCTAATCGACCCTGTTTAGGAGAGCATCCTCAAGAGTTCCAATTTTACAGTTTGGTAGCATACACAACCTGAACTACAGCATATATGTTGAAATAGGTACGAAAAAACTAAGGCCGATTTGGATGCATGAATATCTTGTTCAGCTTATCTTTTGATTTTACTCAAATGGAATACCCTATTCGACCTTCAAGTCATTTTCGTATCTTATCAAATCGTGAATGACAAGATCTTTCAAGAAACAAAATTTGAATAACTTATTCTGACGTCCAAACAACAACTACAAGTTATGGTTTTAGCAGCGACCGTTCGTTACTTTCAAATTCGCCAGCTCTAACTTTCTAACTTTCTAACTTTCGAAGCTTCTTCAAACTTTGCCAATCTGCATCTGGAAGGCTAGGCCGGGGGAGTAAATGAATAGAACAAGCTTTATTTGCAACAATACAACAAACAAGCCTAATTCTGACTCCTCAATAATCAACCGTGTTATGGCGAGATCCTGCTTTCTAGCTGATTAATAATGGATTCATTATCGCATTCTACCAATTTATCCCCCATCACGAATTAACCTAAACAGTGCTCATTAAAAATCAATTCGTATCACCCACTTTTCCAATCTATTATTCGAAATTGAATCGAATTAACTAACGGGTAAAAAGATGAGGATATCAATCACTTAGCATACCTGAGATTCCTGAGGTCTGGGGTACCGGCAATGCAGGCAACGACATTTCTGAATAAAAGAGGATGAAAAAGGAAATAAAGTTGATCAATATGTGATTAATAACATCAACTTGGAATTCATTTTCCTGATTAAAAAAACGATTATACGAGTCTACGCAACACTACATTATTCCAAGTGATGAAAAAGGACACATCGACATGTCTATTCGTGTGAGCTCTACATTTTTCATGCATCTTCTTCAAATGTTCTTTAATGTATATATATATACACTTGTACTTTCCAAAATAAAAATGGTATGCATGAAATTCAAATTCTACAAGGGTATATACGTAAATGGATGATTTTACAGGGATATATATATATATACACAAGCTCCAATTCAAAATGATAACTATGTGACATTTCCGTACCTG
The DNA here is from genome assembly GCA_029168755.2 of Tillandsia fasciculata. Lineage (NCBI taxonomy): Eukaryota > Viridiplantae > Streptophyta > Magnoliopsida > Poales > Bromeliaceae > Tillandsia > Tillandsia fasciculata. Next base: position 383,867 of record CM054943.1, read on the forward strand.
GGGCACAAAGCGGCAAAGATGAAATAGAGGAAGAGGAAGGCCATGGTGCGGCGATATTGTCGGTCAAGTCGCATGTAAAGCTGAAGCCTGTAACATTGTCGAAGACAATGTCTTCAGGTAAGCTTCGAAGTAGACATCCTGCATCGAAAGAAATTTACCTTTAGTTTTATTCACACTAAATTTTTTGCTAAATAGTAAATAGATTAGTGTTCTAAATCGAACCTTGCTGCCCATATGCTGTCCGAGGTGCATGTCGCGAGTCAACAAAACAAAAGCAAAGATTAGATACTGGACCAAGTTGAAACCATATTATTACGAGGCTTTTACATAAATAACCCTGCAAAATCATGAGGTCTATATGCCTTCAAATTTGATATTAATAAATGCCTTTGCGAAACTTTAATCTTTGTACTTCTAAAGATACCGCTCTTATGAAAAGTTTCTTTTTTGCCACGGAAATTTCACATATTTCCAGGGAGATGTATAAGCACTTTCCCTATGAAGTTGATGACCCGGCTAAAAGGTGTTTTTGCAGGGAAATGTATATGTAAATGCCCGTAACTACTAAAGATGATCTACTGAGTTATATGTGTACCCTGAAGGCTGAAGTCCTTTAAGTCAACTTTGCAGAGGTCGTAGATATTTGTTTTTACACCAAATTTTTGTAGCATCGAGCCAAAAAGTGTCGCACAGTTAATGGCTTGCCTATTTGTGATCAACATCTGCTTTTGAAGAGTTGCAATGTACGTGTTCACTGATGCGCAGCAGGAAGGACTAGAAGAAGTCACGCCGCGGCACGATTTAGTGACAGATGAAGGCTCTTTTAAGTCCAATGGGCAAACTACAAGTGGAAATGTCATATATTAATACCTGCTTTTGATGTGATTGCACAGTCACAACCACAGGGCTGAAATGCAAAAATTAATAAATAAATAAATAAAGTGTAGTTTGATTATGCGATATGCTCAGAATTCCATTTTAGCTTGTTGCTAATTTAGAATCAAGTGTCATATATTTGGTATGTTATCGAACCATGAAATTAGAGCAAAAACCATATGACAACGAGTGATCTCATAGAGGAACAATAATGGTCGATACGTCAGATATTCTACGACTAAAGTGCACGGAAACCCTGAAATCAACATTGTATACCAACGATCTACAAGCCAAGGGTAACAATAATGGAAGGAGACATAAGATTTATAGTTTAAAGGGGTAATATGTAGGTCGATATTTCAGGAACATTATATTGCCCGTCAAAAATACTACTAGAGAGAAAAAACCGAAAAGATAGCAAATCTTACCTTTGTTAACTTTGCAACCCGATAATATCCGAAAAGCAGTATTAGCAGCTTCCGATGACAGCTTCCTAGAAAGCCACGCGTACACCACCCCTTTACAATCGCCAACAACATCAATAGAAGAAGCACTTCCCGGTAGATTAGAATTATCCAACATGCTTGCTCCTCCAAATGAGATTTTCAATGCAGCTTCCATAATAGCTGGTTGGCAAGCCGGCCTACAGCACTCTTTAAGCCGGTCGATATTGCTGCATGAATCTAGTAATCTGGTTACATTAACTGCTTTCTCAAAAGCATTTATATCCTTCACCGGACACGAACCGCCGGTGAGATTTAACGGCTTCACCGAACAAAGGGAAGGGATAGTACTGTTGGCTCCTCTACTGGCTAGTATAGTTATAACATCGGAGAAGCAATCGTTTGCAGCCGCTTGATTTAGAACGAGAGTATTGGATTCACTGCTATAAGCGCCTTGGAAAATGTGCAATAAGCTGTTAAATTGGGGACAACAAATGACGTTACCAACGAAAGATGCTAAGGGCACAGAACAATCAGATGCCGTTATTTCCATTATGTCGGAAATTGAAGAAAAGTTCATGGGGCATTTTCCTGTTAACACTGGATTATACGTGGTCGGGAATGATGGGTACATTGGGGAAAGAGGCTCGATAGGATATGGGTTACGTGGAACAACAGCTGGCGAAATTTCTATTGGATCGAAGAGCCCGATCGGCGGATCGGAGAGCACAAATTTGTCGTTGGGTCGTAATTCAGTTTTTTGAGATACTACATCTTGCAAACCACATAGGCAAATTGTGAGTAGAATTAGTCGATGATAGAGAGTACCTGCAATATTGACAAATCTACTTCAGAAACGACAAAATTTGTAATAGTAACGTACGTAGAAGAACTAAGCTATTTTATCACGTGTTCATGTATAGAAGATCGATACATAAGAGGCCCAAAAGGGAGTTTCATTCATAAGCCATAGACATGGTCCAATTATATTTGATAAAGGTAAATATGTTCCCGGAAATTCATACTCAATTCGTATATTGCTTGAAATAAGTCAAAACAGGCTAATATTAACCATCAAAATCAACTGGATGAACTGCTCAAAAACAAGCGAGCACCTGACAGATTGGTTACCTTATATATGTACATTTGCTTCAACTGTACATAAATATAACAGGAAATATCCTATATCGCAACAATACATAGAACAAGCCAATTAAAGACCCACCAAAAATGTATGAAAAATCGTACATAAAGTTTAACTACTAAAATTAGATTTTGTCATCTTAACCATACATGTCAGATATATATATTCGGACAGAAACCTTCAATCTATATTCATATCGGAAGAAGTATGATCAAAAGCCGATCGAATGGATATTATCCACCCCATTTTCACTCTACCAGTTTAAGCTAGTTTCAGACATGTTTAAATGCCTCTACAGGGTTTCTTCCTCTGAGATTTTCTCTATAAGCTAATTAATAGGCAAAAAAAAAATCACACTAAGCCAAAAGGATAACATAGAAGAGACTAAATTTTTAAAAAATATATATATAAATGAATATTATACCCGAAACAACAAAAGTAAGTTATACGACTTTCACCTTGATAAGTTATCAACTTCGGAAGTTACGAAACAAAAAAAAAAAAAAAAAAAAAAAATCCAATAGTTCTTCTTTGACGACTCACCCTGAAGGTAAGAACCAGCACTAAGATTCTCCATATCCTTTAGCCTTTTGGCAACATAGGTGCCTAATACATGAAGCAGCGCACACTCAGCTGATTATTAATTGATGTCTTGTAAAGAACATCTGCAATAAGCACAACCAAGATATAAACTTTAGAATGGAAAAGTAGCACAATCCATAATGGCGTGCGAACATGGATTCGGAACTTAACATTAGTCCAAGAATATATAATACGACATAAGAACACGGATCCTCTACTCCAGGACAGCTTTGGCGCCAAAAAAAGGACTTGTAGCATTTGATGCGACGGAAACTGAAATGAGGTTTCACGTCTTAAAAGTAGAAGCTCTAATTTGAAGATTCTGATTCTGTTATAATGAGAAGCTGTTAGGGTCTATTTGACTCTGCTGTCAGGCGTAGTGCTGCTTGATAAAGTGTTGTCGGAGAAGAGATACGAGGAGAAGCATTACATTAAATTCCCCCCAACAGCTGAAATTGCTTCTATGACAGAATCAGAAGTTCCCGATGGGAGCTTCTGCTTTCCGGCCTCAAAATCAAATTCCTGCTGCTGCTTCAGCAAAACTCCAAATTTTTTTTGGCTGCTGAAAACTCTATTACACATTACTGCTGTCGGAAGCAGAAGATGAAGTGCTTTTTCGAGTAGCTCTATTCATTTAACACAATCTCATATAACCAAAATTACCATAGCATCCAACTGCATCTCATCATAAGAAGGATCTCACTCTCCTCAAGCACCAATCCATGTAACTCCCAATTATAATCCAACAAACACATTTTTTTTTTCCTAAAATTTCCACTAAAAAAAAAAAACTTAATCTTTCACTACAAATCCTTACCATCCACAATCCTAAACCCACATTTCTACACCAAATTTTTGTAGCGAAACAGAAATTAGAAAAGCATAAGATCACAGCGAATCAAAAGGGATCGCATTTGATATGAATCTCCACGAAATCAAGTAAAAGATACCTCTTTTGATCGAGATCTAAAACATTTGATTCGTGGAATCGCTTCCGACGCTTTTTCGCACCAAAAATTCCCCTCTTTTTCTATCTCCTCCGCTTTTTTGAGCTTCTCCTCTCCCTTTCCAACCCTAAAATCGCTTCCTTTTTCTCTCCTCTTTCACACACGCGCTCTCTCTCTCTCTCTCTCTCTCTCTCTCTCTTTGAGGAGTGAGAGAAAAGAGTGGAACAATTTACGAATGGTCCCTGTCCTATTCTCATTTAACAATTTGGTTCCTGTACTTTAAATTTAGAGTTTATTTCATATGACTCAATATAAACATATTAAATACCAGATATATTTCTATAAAATTTATCTTTTTATATATATCCCTATCGTTAATGTTCGTTAAAAAAATATAATTAATCATAAATTAAATTTATCATTTCAAATATTATATGGGGGTAAAATTGACACTTCACTCATATTAGATAATAAATTTGTAGAGATATATCTGCTATTTAATATGCTTATAATGAGCTATATGAAATTAAGTCTTAAATTTAAATATTTTTGTCCCTAAATTATGAAAATTAATTATTAAAATTATTTTACCAATATCATTTTTACATAATTTAAAGTTAATTTAACTATAATAGATAAATCAAACTCGACTAAATATGTAATAAATTTCTTTAAAAGAAATTTGCCAAAATTAGATAATTAAAATCAAACAAAATACATTAATTTAAGTAAAACTACTTTTCTTAAATTTTGATATTTTTTCCTACCAAATCAAATAATTTTATTATAAGAAAAATGTGATCCTAAGCAATATTGGTATAGTACAGGGACTATCCATACATTAATTTCACTATTATAAAGTTTATATATTAATTTTTTATTGAGCTAAATGATTGTGAGTGCATATTTACGAAAATGCCCTTGGTTTTAGGAGAACGTTACGCGCTTTGCCACGATGGAATCACGTGGGTGACGTGGCGGACGCTGATTGGTTTGACGGTCAACGAAAGTCATTGGGTGGTCTTCGGAAAGATACTGCGTGGACCGGGTCTAGTAGACCGGGGAAGAGAAAAAAAAAAAAAAAAAGTGCTATTCTAGTGCTTCTGTTTGGTTTAGATTTTAGGGTTTAGCGTTTAAAACTCGCACTTTTGCTGTAAAAGAAAAAAAAAAAAAAACAAAGAAAACTTAAATACTGCTGCTGAATGAATCGTCTAGTAGTGATCTAAAAGAATTATGAAAAAAATAGATATATATAGTGATATGTTTTTCTATTTTCTTAAAAAAATCGTATAAATAAGGGTTAATTGCATACGGCTCCCCGTAAATATATTGAATAGCAGATGTATTCCTACAACGTTAACTTTTCATATTTATTCCTTCAAAAGTTATAAGTTATTTATATATATATCCCTCCAGTTTATTACCGTTAGTTTATTATTTATTTTTTAGGGGCAATTTCCTACGTACCCCTAAAAATTTTTCTGTTTTTAGATTTACCCCTCTTAGAAGGCTAATATTAAAACTACCCTTCTTACGTTCCAACTTCTTTCCAAAATACCCCTGAAGTTAAACTCTGTTAGTGTACCGTTTAAAACTGCCGTTATCTGTGTGTAATTACTATTTTGTCCTTTCAAATATACTCTAAACCCTAAACCCTAAAACCCTAAACCCTAAACCCTAAAACCCTAAAAAATTCTAAACCCTAAACCCTAAAACCCTAGAACCCTAAAAAACCCTAAACCCTAAACCCTAAAACCCTAAACCCTAAACCCTAAAACCCTAAAAAATCCTAAACCCTAAACCCTAAACCCTAAACCCTAAAACCCTAAACCCTAAACCCTAAAACCCTAAAAAATTCTAAACCCTAAACCGGGGCAAAATAGGTATATCTGATAGTTTTCAACTCCGATTATTATTTAACTCTAGTTTAACCCTAATTAACTTAACAAAGGGAAACGGTAGGGGTATTTTTAATAACGGTGGAACGTATGAAGGGTATATTGGAAAGAAAAAAATAAGAGGGGTAAATCAGATATTTCTTCATATTTCAGGGGTACACAGGCAATTATCCCTATTTTTTAACAGACTATATATGAAATGATAGTTTTGCCCTTTTAAAAATATTCCTCCTCTCAACTGTTAAAATAATATAAAAATATCTTAAAGGGTAAAAAGTAAATTTACCTCACTAACTAATTAAGATTAAGTATTTAACCTATGGTTAACTAAATTTTTCTAATAGAGATAGACGGTAGGAATATATATGAATAACGTTGGTTTTTTGAAGGGATAAATATGAAAAGTTAAACTTTGTAGGAATATATCTGCTATTCGATATATTTACAAAAAGCCGTATATAATTAACCCTATAAATAATATATTACCATATCTTTATAAGAATATCAAATTGTCCAAACAATATATGCCGTAAAATGGCGAAAGCAAAAAATCAAACACAAGACCCTTCTTCGAAGGGATCGAAGGATCTTGGATCTGGCACTAACATCATGTTATACAAAATGCAGATTTTATAGAAAATGGATCCGAATCAAAAGTTCAGCTATTATACTATCGATTGTACCAAGCATTTGGTGTTGTCAAGTTGTCTGTCGTTAGATCTACTTTTTTTGATCATTTTCATCCAAAAGGATTACTATCATCCTAATCGTACATCTTTTCATCCGATGACTGAAAATTTAATCGCACCGATGAGTTAGTGAAATTATTATTTATGAAAACAGATAAAAATATTTGATTTGAGTAATTTAATGATTTGTTACACTCCGAAATCTAAATTCACCGATTATTTGTTAAGATTTAGTTAATATATTTTATGTGAATCGTAACCTCTTTTCACCAACAAAATCATCAAATGATTTAACTAAACTAAAAAAATTTAGGTATTTATTGAATAATTGGATTAAAATGGAATAAAGTTCGGATAAGTTTAATACACAATTAGAGCCTATGTGCCCTTTATAACTAATTTTCAGTTTGAAAATAAGTTTCAATTGAGCTAAAGTTCACATAAGAATTATTTTTATTCGATTTGAATTATTAACGGATAAATTTGTTAGATGCTGAACAAATATAGTTTCGAAAACGAGTATATAAATGAAAATCTCACGGATTTGAATTCTGATATGAATTTTATTTGTATCCAATCAGAATTTCAATTGATTTTATATTATATAATATATATATATATATATATATATATATATATATATATATATATATATATATATATATATATATATATATATATATATATATATATATATATATATTTGATGTTATATTTAAATTTATATTTTTAAAATTTTGAATTTAATATAAAAATATTTTAAAATATGGTAAAGATAAAATTTACGACCAAATTTAATTTACGATGAATCAAATAATAAATAAACATTTATAGTAAAAAATTACTTGGCCTCTCTCTACACTTTGGATAAAAAAATAAAGTAAAATAAAATAATATATTAGTTCATGAATGACGTGGTAGAACCGTGCCAGGGAAATTTTTGTTCTCAATTATGAGGTGTAAAGGGTGAACACATAATTCTCTGACACAAGTCAAAATAAAAAATTAAAGCTTTATTATAAAGAAATATATTAAAAAAGTTCTAGGCACCAACAAATTGTACCCAAAAGTAGCCCCACTGCTCTCAAAGGGTAGAATGGTAAATTCAAATGAGCAAAATGCTACATCTTCACCTTTAGTTAATTGCGTATGAATCTCCGTAAACATATCGAATAACAGATATATTCCTACAAAGTTCAACTTTTCATATTTATTCCTTCAAAAATCCTAAGTTATTCATATATATCCCTCCGGTTTATTACCGTTAATTTATTATTTATTTTTTAACAGACTATATGTGAAATAACAGTTTTGTCCTTTCAAAAATGTCCATCTAAAAATCAACTGTTAAAATAATATAAAAATATCTGGAAGGATAAAAAAAATAAATTTACCTTACTAACTAAGATTAAGTATTTAACTATGATTAATTAAATTTTTCTAACATAAATAGACGGTAGGAATATATATGAATAATATTAGATTTTTTAAGAGATAAAAATATAAAAAATTAAATTTTATAGAAATATATATGCTATTCGATATGTTTACGGGAAGCTGTATGTAATTAATCTTAGCCCACACCACCCATATAAATATTTAATGCTATATTTGAATTTACATTTTAAAAAATTATATTTAGTATAATATATTTTTAAATATGATGCAGAAAAATAAATATTTAAAATTTGAATATTTAATGCTATATTTAAATTTATATTTTAAAATTTTATATTTAGTATAATATATTTTTAAATATGATGCAGAAAAATAAATATTTTGGGTTTAAATTTTCGGATACGGATTCGAGTTTCAAATTTTTGGTCAGATTCGAATTTAAATATAGATTTTTGAAATCCGCAAGATATAAATTAAAATTCAAATTTTAAATTTGATATTCAAATTCGGATGCAAATTTTTAAAAATTCGTCCCAGTGTTTTTAATGATGCCACGTGTCAAACCTTTCATAAATGCGGAATAATTCATAGTTGAATATTCTCAAAACATTCCAATTTTATCCGCAAATGTTTAATTATCATATTAATTTTTTATTAATTGCAACCAACCAAATTTAAATTTAATTTTAAACATAAAATTGTTTTTTTTTTTTAACTTAGTTTGATTTTGAATTTAAACTTCAACTTAAGTTTGGAATTGAAATTCAATTATACAATTTAAATTTTAATTTATAAATTTAATTATTTGACTTCAAATTGTGAAATGAATTTAATTTTGAATATTAAATTATTTTAATCATAAGCAGATCAAAATTGAATTTTGCAGTTTAAATTAAAGGTGAATTAAAATTTTGATACTTTTAGTTTAAAAGAGTTCCAATGACATAATAAAATATTTAATGTATTTAAAAATAAATAAATTGCAAACTTGAAAATAAATCAAATTTATAATTATAAAATTGTAGCTGCCAACTAACATTTAAATTTAATTTTAATTTTAATTTTTTCTAATAAAAACTATGTTTAAATTTTCAGACTTTTTTTTAATTTGAAAATATATTTTAAATATTTGAAAAAAATATGATGCGCATATTTAAAATAATTGTTTACTTTATTAAATGTGTAGTTACATAAATTCTAAAAAGTATGCTACTTAAATTCATAAAAATAAATGGATATTCAAAAATTTTAAGTTAAAAAGAGATTAATTGGCTAAAAAATAACCTAATAAAAAATCATATATTAAAATTAAAATTTTTAAAATTCAACAATCAAATCAAAATGAATTGAATTCGATATCTAATCTTAACTATTTAAAATATTAAATATCAAAATTAAAATTTTTAAAAATTAAATAATCAGATCAAAATGAATGATAATTAAACTAAATTCTATAAATTTTACCTTTTATAAATTCAAAACTCTCACCACCCACCCACTCTTAACTATTTAATATATTAGATATCAAAACTAATTTTTTAAAAAATTTAAATAATCAGATCAAAATAAATGATAATCGAAGTGAACTCAATAAATTTCCATCTTTTATACATTCAAAACACTAACCATCCACCGGCTCTTTTGGCCTCGAACCATTTTAATAAATTCAAAACATGAACTTAATTAAATGAAAGAAAATTAAATAATATTTTAATACTATATAAAAATTATATGAAATAATTATTGTACTTTAAAATTTTAAACTATTAAAAACTAATATTTTATATATTTTATATTTAACATTAACTATCTAAAAGATTAGATATTAAAACTAAAATTTTACAAAATTTAGATAATCAGATCAAAAATAGATGATAATCGAAGTGAACTCGATAAATTTATTTTTACTAATTATTTTTACTATATATAAATCCAAAACTCTCTCCGCTCTTAACTCTCTACTGTAATAAAGGGCAAAAGAGTCAAAACACTCAGCCTCCGTGTAAGAAAAATAAATAACATTTTGATATTATATAAAAATTATATGAAACAATTCTTATACTCAAAAAAACTTTAAACGGTTAAAAATAATATTTTATATTTAATATTAACTAGAGAATAGATATTAAAACTAAAATTTTACAAAATTTAGATAATCAGATCAAAATAGATGATAATCGTAATTCAATAAATTTATATTTACTAATTATTTTTACTATATATAAATCCAAAACTCTTCCCACTCTTAACTCTCTACTATTGTGACACCCCAATCGTCCCACATCGGATGGGATTGTGATTGAGTATATATGAGACATAGACACTAGTAATAATAACTAGCTAGACTTAAGCATTTTGGGTTGTGTTTTGGACCCAACGAGTTATTATTGCTAGTGGGCCAGGTCGTTACATTTGGTATCAGAGCCAATAATCAGCTGGAAGTGTGTGACGAGTCTCGGCTGAGCCTGTGTCTAGATGACAGAGCTAGCGAGACAAATCTCATATCGCCGCTGATCTTGGGTTGTGTGTGTGTTTGGACTGACGAGGATGTTAGACCTAAACGGAGAGAGTTTGTGACACCCCAGGTCTAGATGACAGAGTTAGCGAGACAAATCTCATATCATCGGCTGATCTTGGGTTGTGTGTGTGTTTGGACCGACGAGAACGTCAGACCTAAACGGCAGAATTTGTGACACTCCAATAATCTCACATCGGATGTGATTGGGATTGTGATTGTGATTGAGTATATAAAAGACATGGACACTAATAATAATAACTGGGCTTAAGTATTTTGGACTATGATTTGGACCCAACGAGTTATTATTGCTACTGGGCTGAATCGTTACAACTAAAATAAATGGCAAAGGAGTCAAACCACCCCTCCTCTCCCCCCCCCCCCCCCCCCCCCCCCTCCCCTCCGTCAACCACCCCCCCCTCCCCCCCCTCCCCTCACCTCCCCAAAAGTCCCAAAAGGCAAAGGACTGATGAGTACGTCAGACGAAGAGTTAGTGACACCCCAATAGTCCCACATCGGATGTGATTGAGATTGTGATTGTGATTGAGTATATAAAAGATATGGATACTAATAATAATAACTTGACTTAAGTATTTTGAACTATAATTTGGACCCAATAAGTTATTATTGCTACTGGGCTGAATCGTTACAACTATAATAAAGGGCAAAGGTAACAGCTACATTGGGCTGTTACTCATGACTAATATTTGTACTTTTCTCCTCCCCCATGAACAAAGCCAAGGAGTCCAACAACACTAGGGATGCCCCCATGAACAAAGCCAAGGAGTCCAACAACACTAGGGATGTCAGCCGGTCGGTTTTCGTAAAATCTGACTAAAAAAATCAAAATCTATGGCTTTGCACGAATCCGAAACTGAACCCAAATGCAAAAAAAACAACCCCAAAAATCCGTACTCAAAACCGAAAACTGAACTCGATGTCGATAGATTTAAGAGCCAAAAAGTTGATAGTAATAACTACTTAATTACTACTATCGATAACATTGCAGTACTTTAAGTCTCAAATTCGATGCATATTTACTTCGTTTATACAGCTTAATTAACTCTCTCTCTCTCTCTTTCTCTATATATACATATAGATTGTTAAATTAGTTCACGTCCAAACAAAATTCATAACTAAATCTAAATTTATTGTGTTTTAATTTTCCATACACTTAATCAAAACTATTCTCATCGAGCACCGAATAAATCCGTCATGTTTAGATTTGGATAAAATTTTGAATAGGTTATCTCTAAACAACATAAAAGTTCCAAGGGCAATTTAGTAATTTTGTTCTCATGACAGTTTCTTATTCTCTCCTCTCCTTATTCCCCTGAACAGACAAATTAAAACAGTTCACTATAATAGTACAGCTGCAGTAGTAGCAGTTCCTGTCATTAAACCTCAGTACTCCCCCACTCAAACAACTCAAACAAGAGAGAGAGAGAGAGAGAGAGAGAGAGAGAGAGAGAGATGGGTGGTGGTGAAGTGGTAGAGGGAGGAGAACTGGGAGAGATGGTAGAGATCATGAAACAGTGCAGGATATGTCATGAGTATGGGGATGAGGGTGACATGGATGTTCCATGTGCTTGTAATGGGACCATAAAGGTCTATTCTTTCTTACTATCATTATTATTATTATGATTATTTATTTTTTATTTTTTTTATACTTAGTTTTTATTTTTTTGAGATAATTAAAGATATATATATATATATATATATATATATATATATATATATATATATATATATATAGTACATTAATTATCTGTTTCATTCATTCGGAAAAAAATTTAGATGAAGAAAAAAAAAACTTTGGAGTCTCGAAAAAGTTAGGGACGATAAAGAAAGAAAAAAAAATAAAAAAACAAAGTTACCAAGTTTTTAAGCTTTAGAATTTATATATACACTCTCGACTATAAATATTAAAAATATCGTTCTCTGATCATTTAAGATTTAAAAAAAATAATAATTATTTCATATAATTTAATATAATATTACAGTATGGAATTTCATATTCGAATTTATTTAGTTTTCTCTCAATTAATTCAGTTTACGCCTTAATTTTTTTTTGTTACATATATAATTTAATGTACACTTTCATTTTTTTCCTTTTATTAGGTTTGTTTGGGGGATTTTTAGGAGGTGCATGAGCTTGATTCTTATTCCTTGCTCTTTTCCCCCTTTTTCATGTTATTTAGTGCAAAAAAAAAAAAAAGAAAGGTGTTATTTTCTTATAGTTTTTTTTTTAAAAAAGAATACACCTGTTCTTATATTTTTTTTCTTTTCTCTTGATTTGAGAATATTTCTTTTGCTTTGTATAATTTTGGTATGCTACTAACACATATGTATAGATATATAGTATTGATATATAGTGTAGGACTACTATACTCTTATGAATATAAACCTCTTTATACTCATAACTTTTTCGTCATTGGATGAAGAGATGTGCGGTTAGGATGATAGTGGTCTCTCTAGAATTTAGTAGGTTGTTGGTGAAATAGTATAAATCATAAGGGACCACTATAATTCTAACCGTAAATTTCTGTTGGATTTTATATGTTTTCTTTTGTGATTTTAAACTTGGTCTTTGGCATTTTGACTTTTCTTTTTTGCATTTATACCTTTCTTGGGAATTTGCTTCTTAGGCTACCCAAGAGCCTCCCTTGGGAATGGCATTGTGAGCTGCCCAAGAGAGTTAGCTGTGTCCCCTGTTGGATTTATATATATATATATGGAGAGTATGAGAGCTTGATTAATTACTAAGCCACAGTACTACTCCTATATATCCAAAAGAGTTCAACTACTACACTACACTGAGATTTTATTTTGCTACTTCTCTTTTGATTTTGAGTCTTCCTCTTGCCGGATTTCTGAAAGTCGTTGGGTTCGCTACGCACCATTCCGGAGTCGTTGCCGACGGGGTGGACAGTGGTCGTTATATCGCTAAGGGTAATTGCCGGAGCCTCGCATGTGGAGGGGCAATCTCGCTTCTAAGACAGTGCTCACGCACGTCTCGACATTCACAGGCTTCACCTAAACTTTATTTTATAATATCTCAAGTTTAAATTAAGTTTAAATTATTTAAAAAAATTAATTTGAAAAGATAAATTTTATACATCCAACAATTTTTTTATCCAAGGACCGAAAATTTATGAGGACGAAGAAATTTTACTCATAAAAGCATAGTAGTTGGACCCTTCATATATAGTAATTTTATTCTATTTTTTATCTACTTTTGAAGAAAAGTAGGAGTTTTTCATTCTTTAATATTTCTTTCTTTTCCATTTTTTTTTTGTCAATTTTTTTTATAGAATCTATTTCTTTTGTTCAGATTATTAGTTGCTACATATGATCAGTTTTCGTCGCCCTCACTTCTTTCGAACTTGTCACTTATGCCCATTTGGTAATGGGATAAGACAGAATTAGCTATTTCTAGGATAAGTATAAAGTACGGAACAGGTGTAAAAAAACGTTTGGGATGGTTTCAGGAATAAGAAATTTTATGTTTGGTATGAGAATGAGGAATAAGAGGAATAAAAAGTTTTAATTAGGGTAAATTACTTTTTTGCCCTCAAACTTTATTATGTAATAATGATGTGAGAGATGGTGCATCGGTAGACGTGGAAGGTATTTAAGAAAAATGTAAGAGGGTGGTTGGGAAGAGTGAGAACAGTAATTCTCACTTATTCTAGTTGTGCCGGAACAAACTATACCATTTGATTCCTGATGCGTTTGGAATAATAAGAGAAATATCCCTCCTATTCCCGGTTCTATACCGAATCCAGACGGACCCTCCTCGCGTGCATATTCTTTTAATTATTGCTTTAAAAAGTTGTGCTTCCTATTTCATTGTTCCTGATAATTTTGATATTATTATTCATGTTTTTATACCATTTCTTTTTGTATTAGTGTGAACATTTTTTATTTTTTTTATTTTTTTATAATTAGCTAGCAATTGATCATGATTATTTGTTCATGATCTTACACATTCACCAGAAAATCAAATAATTTGGTTTTATTATTGACATAATATGCACTAATCAATCTAGTAAGTATAATATCACAACATTTTGTGCTTGATTATATATATATATATATATATATATATATATATATATATATATATATATATATATATATATATATATATATATATATAATTAGGCTAGAATACTATCGATAGCATCAAGTCATTGGTGCAATCAAGTTTTTAGCCTTTGGATTAAAAAATATGTGGTTAAGATGATAGTGGTCCCCTAGGGTTTACTAGGTGGTTGGTTGAATAGTAAAAATCTTAGGGAACCACTATAATCTCAACCGCATATCTTTTAATCCAACGGCAGAAAACTTGATAGCACCAATTGCTTGGTGCTATCGATAGTATTCTAGCTGGACTATATATATATATATATATATATATATATATATATATATATATATATATATATATATATATATATATATATATAGTCCGGCTACTATACTATTAATAGTACGAAGTCATTGGTGCTATCAAGTTTTATATCCTTAGAACAACCTCTTTGATAATTTTCACCCGTTAGATTTTACTATTTTCCAACCACCTATTAAACCCAAGGGCCCACTATCATCTCAACCATATATTTTTTAATCCAATAGTTAAAAACTTAATAGCACCAATGACTTGGTACTATTAATAGTATTCCAGCCTAGCTCTATATGACTCCGGCTACTATACTATTAATAGTACGAAGCTATTGATGCTATCAAGTTTTCTACCCTTAGATTAACCCTTTTGATCATTTTCATCCATTAGATCATACTATTTTTTCAATCACCCACTAAATCCTAGGAACCCACTATCATTCTAACCACACATTCTTTTATCTAAGGAGCTATATATATCTATATGGAAGTGATATGAACATAAGTTCAATATGAATATGTAACAATCCAGTCAATTAGCAATAATAACTGAGGTCCAAACCACAGTCAAAAATGATTAAGCTCAGTTATTATTACTAGTGTTTATGTCTCTTACAACTCCATTCTCATTCGATATGGAACTACTTACTCCCCCTATTTAGGCCCTCGTCAGTCCGAACATGCACACACACACTCTTAGATTACTAGGCAATATGAGACTTGTCTCGCTAGCTCTGTTATTTAGTTCTAGGCTCAGCCGAGACTCGTCACATACTTCCGGCTGATGATTGGTTCTGATACCAAATGCGACGATCGGTCCATTAATAATAATAGCTCGTTGAGCCCAAAATATTTAAATTCAATTATTATTACTAGTGTTCATATCCCAATTACAACTTTATTTCTATCTGATGTGAAACTATCGGGGTGTCACAGAATACATTTATATGCACAAAGTTCAAATTAATCACATTGGTACATAATTTTGCTTCTTTTTTTTTTTCCATTAAATTTGTTTTAAGTTTTTTCTAAAATTACATTGCCTACTATGGCCTATGGGGGACTTAAATTTATATGGTAGTATATATTTATATGCACCCCAATCTGAATTTTGCTGTATTAAATAATTATGATATTATCAATTTACCAAATTTTAACTGATCATATTCAGTGTAGTTGGCTAAGAACTCGATGATTGATATCGAAGGTCTCAAATTCAAACTTCTAAGTGTGACATATTTCTCTCTTTTTTTTTAAAAAAAAAAAACAGGTAGATTATTTATAAAATTCTATTGTATGGAATTAGAGATGACAAGCCGGGCAACCCGTGGGCGCAGATAGAATTTACTTACAAATCCACAAGAATTTATTTACAAATTTTTGGATAGCTATTTTTTTTATGGCTAAATTACAGAAAACTCTCATGTAATATTTCGTATTTTTACTTTGCCCTCCTGTCTTTTAAAAGCCTACATTTTGCCCTCTCGTAATTACCGAAATATGCATTTACCCCCGCCGTCATGATTCCGTGAGTGAGCCGTCAGTTTTTTAAAAAATATTATTGGATATACCCAAAATACCTTTCAAAAATGATGGAAAATAAGTCTAAATCCTTTTCTCTTTCCTCCATTACCTTTTTCCTCTAATATAAGGTAAGGGCATTTTCGTCAATTTACCTTCTCCGTTAACGTCGTTGCCCCCTAAAGACAATTCGGTAATTACGAGGGGGCAAAATGTAGGCTTTTAAAAGACAGTGGGGCAAAGTAAAAAAGCGGGATATTACAAAAAAAATTTCTATAATTTAGCCCTTTTTTATCCATACCTGCTCGTGAGTGAGCAAGCGGGTATACGGATTACCCACAAGATATTTTTTTAAAATTACTTTTTTTCTTTCTATTCTTATACTTTCAAAACACAAATAGCATGCATGTTATTTTTAGTAGATCAAAACTTAACTTATTATTTAAAAGGGTTAATTGCATACATGTCCCTCCAAATATGTCGAATTGCAAATATATCTCTGTAAAATTCAACTTTTCATATTTATTCCTTCAAAAATCCAAAGTTCTTCAAATATGCCCCTCTGGTTAATCCTCGTTTGGAATCTGTTTATTTTTTAACAGATTTGATGAAATTATTTTTTTGCCCCCTTACAAATATATCCCTCCAAAAGTAATACCATTATACTTATTACAAATAAAGGTATAATATGAAAAGGGTAAATATGTAAATTTATTTTTTAATCTAACCAAGATTAAGCATTTAATCTAGGATTAAATCAACTTTTCTAACAGAGATGGACGTAGGGGCATATTTGAATAACGGTGGATTTTTAAAGAGATAAATATGAAAAGTTGAATTTTGCAGGAATATATTTGTAATTCGATATATTTGGAGGGACATGTATACAACTAACCCTATTTAAAACATCACAACATACAACAAATAAATAAAAAAAATGATATTAGGCGAAGTTAGTGTTAGGATTGTAAAGATGAGTAAAACAAAAGGAGTTTTCTTTTTGTTATTAATTTTGTTTTTTTTTAAAAAATTACATATGCGGGTTTCTGTGGATATTCACAGGTTGTCAAAGATGCCAATAGTTTAAGGAGTACTCGTCTATTTTATCCATAATTTATTTAGGTAAGTAAAATTAGTACAAATACTAATAAATTTACAGATAATCCGTAGATATCCACAAGTACGGATTGAGTGCGAGGTCGGTGACGATGAACCATACTTGTCCCCTAAAACACTTCTCGTGTCTTATCCTATCAAATCTAATCTACAGGTTGAATATTATACAAAATTTCAATATAAGGAGACTTTTTAGACCACGCTTAGGAGAAGCGTCACCAAGCGTCCCTACAATATAATAAATACTGATACTTCGAAAAGTATCGTCATATGACTCTTCTATTGTATCAAACCAATTTATTAAATGATAAACTTTACTTTTTTAAAAAAATTTTGACGTTTTAAAGTATCAAAATTTTAAAGCGCCAGAATATATTTTATTGACACTTGACATAAGCGTCGGTATATGAGTGACGACTCTTCATTTACAGATATTTTAACCGACGCTTTTAAATATAACGTTATATTATATTGAGACGCTTCTAAGCTCCATCAAATATAAAAAAAAAAAAAAAAAAGTTTTCTTAAACATTAATTTTCTTGTAGTGATGGAATCAATTTATAATTCATCCATTCAAATGCATAAAATTAGACATATCTTACTCTACTTAATTATCCAATATGAAATTAAACTTCTAAGCTTAATAACCTATAAATCATAAAAAAAAAAAAAAAAAAAAAAAAAAAAAAAAAAACAATAGCAAATGGAAACTGTAATTATATGTGGAGAAAATATTTCTCTCTTTTGTTATTCCATCAGCAATGAATCTCTTTATATAAAAAATTATACAATTAGAGAAAAGTAAATAAAAGGGCTAAATTACAGAAAACTTTTCTGTAACATTCTGTTTTTTCACTTTTTCTTTCTGACTTTTAAAAACCTACACTGTATCCTTCCTAATTACGAAATTATACACTTACTCACTGTCGTCATCATTCCGTAAGTGATCTGTGATTCTGTGATCAAATTTGATGTGTTGCAGCATCATCGCTGCAGTCATTGGAGATGAGATTTGCTCATCAACAGTATCAATCCTTCAATCATTTACGGAACGATGACAACAGGAAGGTAAGTGCATAATTTCGTAACTAGAAGGGGTCAAAGTGTAAGATTTTAAAAGTCGAGGGAAAAGTAAAAAAGCAAAAGTTTACAGAATTTTTTTTGTAATTTTGCTAAATAAAAATGTAAATTAAGATACAATTATTAGAGAAAAGAAAATAAAAAGGCTAAATTACAGAAAATTTTTCTGTAACATTTTGTTTTTTCACTTTTAATTTTTAAAAACCTACATTTTATCCTTCATAATTACGAAATTATATACTTACGCTCTGTCGTTATCATTCCGTAAGTGATTTGTGATTTTGTGACCAAATTTAATGTGCTGCAGCATCATCGCTGCAGTCATTGGAGCTGAGACTTGCTCATCAATAGCATCACCCACTTATGGAACGATGACGACAGGGAGGAAAATGTATAATTTCGTAATTAGGAGTCAAAGTGTAGGTTTTTAAAAATCGAAAAAAAACTGAAAAGGTAAAATTTTTCAGATTTTTTTTTTTTATAATTTAGCCAAATAAAAATGTAAATTAAGATACAATTATTATTACGACGAGCGCACAAACAGAAGCAAAATCAAAGGCGATCACAAAACAAACAAATCTCAAATGCACAAAAGAAAGTAAAAAAAAAAAAAAAATCATGTTACAAATGCACAATCGCACGATTTCGCTGGAGTACAAAAATAAAAAAAAAGAATAAATATTTCTTAATGAGTTTTTTTTTTATTGAATCGATCAGAACCGTCTGTCTCCCACCATTGACATTCAAAATATAAAATCAAGACGATTACTAATTTTGAAGGTACATCTACAATTATATATAGAAAATTGTATATCTAGAGTCTCCTATATAAAGCAGAATATCTAGAGTCTCCTAATACATCAAGCAGAATCTGCAGAATATGATTTGATCATAAATTGATTTTTTTTTTCTTAATAGAAACAATCCTCTACTTATTATATTGCTTTATCCCTAATCAACTTACTAATTTTTTTTTGGCTAAATTACAGAAAACCTCCCTATAATATCTCGCTTTTTCACTTTGTCCCTCTGTTTTTTAAAAACCTATATTTTGCCCCCTCGTAATTACCGAATTGTCTTTAGGGGGCAACGGCGTTAACGGAGGAGGTAAATTGACGAAAATACCCTTACCTTATATTGGAGAGAATAAATTTTAGTTTATTTTTCGTCATTTTTAAAAGATATTTTGGATATATCTTATAATATTTTTTAAAAAATTGACGGTTCACTCACGGAATGGTGACGGCGGGGGTAAATGTATATTTCGGTAATTACGAGGGGGCAAAATGTAGATTTTTAAAAGACAGGAGCGCAAAGTGAAAAAGCGAGATATTACAGGAAGGTTTTCTGTAATTTAGCCTTTTTTTTTATATATATATATATCTTTGTAGAGATAAAACTTAGTGTTTAACTTAAATAAGTTCTCTTGGTATTTCTTTCTCAGTTTGCTCACAAAATATGTATCCAGAGATGGTGCAACACAAAGGGAGATAAAGTTTGTGAAATTTGCAATCAGGTACATATAGAAAACATCCTACTTAATTTCATCACTAATTGCTGGAAAAATACTCAAAATTTTCCAATTCTATGAACTTAAGGGGCTGTTTGGTTTTTCAGAAAAGTGTGAATTTTTATTTTTTTTCAAATTTTCGCCTGTTTGATTTTAAGAAAAACTAGTATTTTCATGAAAAACTTGCCTTTTTGTTAAATTTGAAAAAAGAAGTTTTCCAAAAAAAAAAAAAAAAATTGATGTAAAACTTTTTTCTTAAAATATTTTCTTTTCATACTTTTTCCTGGAACCAAATAGGCTCTTAGTTTCATCATTTTGATACACTAGTAATAATAGGGTTAGAAAAGTCACAAGAAAATCTTACTTATTTTGGTCCTTGAATTTTGAGGTCCGTGATACTTTGGTCCTCAAATTTTATTTTATTGTGATTTTGGATTCAAACTTTTTAGACTATTATTGTAATTAAGCTACAAAATCTAATTTACTTAGTTAAATAATGATATGTTGCTAATGTGGCAGTAATGTGATAGTACTGTAACTAATAATGCAATAATTACTATGATGCCATATCAACTAAATTAGACTGCAGGACTTAACTGTAATAATTCATAAAATTTAAATTAGAAAGTATAATAAATTAAAATTTGAGGACCAAAATGTCACATGCCTCAAAGGTTGAGGCCCAAAAGTGCACTTTACCCTCCCTTTTAATAGCTAGGGATATATTGTTATATATGAGAAAGCTTTAAGACTAAAATGTTTAAGTGAAAGTTCAGGGACTAAATTGCAACATTGATAGGGATAGTACCATGATTATCCATACATTTACTATACAAATGATTAAGCCCTAAAATATCTTATGTATGGTTATGTATTATGTATTGTTAATTTACAAACCTTATTTAAATTATTTCCTGATTATTTATTTATTTATTTCTTTCTTTATTTATTTTTTTTATGATAGGTTTATACACCAAATTACATTGTCCAACCAATTATATCCACTCCTGATGATGCGATTGCGATCGATATTCAGTATGTTTCGTGTTAAATTATTATGCATTTTATTTCTCCATTCAAAGAATCTTTAAGGGGCAATTTTTTATATACCCCTAAAAATTTTCCTGTTTTCATATTTATCCTTCTTAGAAGGCTAATATTAAAACTACCCTTCTTATGTTCCAATTTCTTTCCAAAATACCCCTGAAGTTAAACTCTGTTAGTGTACCGTTTGGAACTGACGTTATCTGTGTGTAATTACTATTTTGCCCTTTTAAATATACCCTAAACCCTAAACCCTAAACCCTAAACCCACAATCCTAAACCCCTAAACCCTAAAACCCTAAACCCTAAACCCTATACCCTATAACCCTAAAAAACCCTAAACCCGAAACAGTAAAACCCTAAACCCTAAACCCTAAACCCTAAAACCCTAAAAAATTCTAAACCCTAAACCCTAAACCCTAAACTCTAAACCCGGACAAAATAGGTATATCTGATAGTTTTCAACTCCGATTATTATTTAACTCTAGTTTAACCCTAGTTAACTTAACAAAGGGAAACGGTAGGGGTATTTTTAATAACGGTGGAACGTATGAAGGGTATATTAGAAAGAAAAAAAATAAGAGGGGTAAATCAGATATTTCTTCAGATTTCAGGATTACACAGGCAATTATTCCAATCTTTAATTAACTCACTTGGTATATATGTTTGGTCATGCAGCGCTGCACGTCAGGAGTTTTTTTACGAAGAATATGAAGCTGTAGATAATAGCGAAACTGCGTGGCGCTTCATGGCTTTCATTGTTCGTATTACGCACTTCGATTTCGTACAAATCTTATATTCAAATTTTGATTTCTTAAATTCTCATAAACAATTTTATGATGCTTAACAGGTTATGGTAATCTTTTTCATACACAACCTTCTTATGGCTGCAAAAGAGTGTGGACTAGCAAAGGAGCCACCACAACACTTCAATGTAAGTATTTAATTTTATATATATATAACTAGACTGGAATATTATTGATAGTACCAGGTCATTTGTGCTATTAATTTTTTAATCCTTAGAAGCGATGTACGGTTTGGATGATAATGGTTTCCTAGGATTTAATGGGTGGTTGGTTGAATAGTAAAAATTTTAGGGAACCACTATAATTCCAACCGCATATAGTTTCATCTAAGGACTGAAAACTTAGTAGCATTAATTGTTTTGTGCTATCGATAGTATTCTAACCGGACTATATATATATATATATATATATATATATATATATATATATAGAGAGAGAGAGAGAGAGAGAGAGAGAGAGAGAGAGAGAGAGAGAGAGAGAGAATGAGTTAGTTCGGCTATTATGCTTGTACAAGCACTAAACAATTAGTGCTTGTAAGTTTTCTACTGTTAGATCTATTCTTTTGACTAATTTCATTTCTTAGATCATTTTATTCTACCAACCACTCACTTAACCTAAGAGACCCACTATTATCCTAGCTACACATCTTTTCATCCAAGGGCTAGAAACCTACAAGCACCAACGACTTGATATTTTTAAAAATATAAAAGCTCAATTTTATATATATATATATATATATAATTAGGGTGGAATACCATCGATAGCACCAAGCCATTGGTGCTATCAAATTTTTAGCCTTTGAATTAAAGAATGTGTGGTTAAGATGATAATGATCCCTTAGGATTTACTAGGTGGTTGGTTGAATAGTAAAAATCTTAGAGAACCATTATAATTCCAACCGTATATTTTTCACCCAACGGCTGAAAATTTGATAGCACAAATTGCTTGGTCGTATCAATAATATTCTAGCCGGACTCTCTCTCTCTCTCTCTCTCTCTCTCTCTCAATATATATATATATATATATATATATATATATATATATATATATATATATATATATATATATATACACACTAGTGTAGTGATCCGCGCGATGCAGCGGATATATATTATTATAGCTAAATTTATAATAAATTTATTGCAACAATATAAACAAATTGTTCTAAAATTTCGATATAGATCAATCATGCTACGACAAATTTAGGGCACTCACTAGGATCTCGCCCTTTTGCAACAATATAATCATGTATTGAATTACGATTTACCGGAGAATCAGATAAATGCACCCGTAGACAAAAGATAAGTCGTTGTAATAAATCGCAAACGATTTCTGCAATAAAATAAAATAAAATAAAATAGGTAAAAAATTAAAATACATATATATTAAGTGATAAAATAAAGTATTAGATAAAAAAGTTGCATTAGGATTTACAGCAACATTAAATAGAAAAATCTGATATAGGTTCCTGACGCAAAAAATAAAAATAAAAAAATTGCATGATGTTTCTGTAAAGAATCGCTCACAAAGAATCAAAGAAAGGGGCGGCGATTTTTACCTCTCGAGGTGGCGACGCACTTAAAGACAACGGCAACATGCTCCCACGTTCTATGGCCGGGCAATGTCAGCAACAGGGCGCGAAAAACTCCACCAAGATCATCCGAGCAGAGCACAAAACCAACCACCAAAACTCTTAGTTCAGCACTCAAATTGAAGGATTCGCCACTGCTGCCGCCGCCACATCGATCTTCACAACCATTGCCTACGCCTCTGACTCCACCATCGCCGTCTTGGTTTCCATCGCCATCACGTTCACTGCCTCCACCATCGCTACAACCACGCCACCGAAGCATCTTGTACGGGGTCAATAAAAACTCCACAAAGAAAAAAATGAGGTAGGGCTATGGAGAATTAGGAGAAGCGGATGGCATATAAGAAGAAAATACAAATTAACACCATATGCTTAATTAACTTATTAAATTAAATGACAATTATAATTTGTTGAAGCATCAAACGCTACCACCACCACAATAATTAAATTAATCAATGCGTATATGTGGATGTGGAGAGGTGAAGGGACGGATGTTAGAGAAGAGGAGAAGACATTGAGGGGAGGTGAGAGATTATGCTGTAGAGAAGGAGAGAGAGAAGACAATTATTGTAAAGAAAAAAAAAAAAAAATACATCAAACGTCACCACCACAATAATTAAATTAATCAATGTATGCATGTGGGGGAGGTGAAGGGACGGATGTTAGAGAAGAGAAGAAGACATTGAGAGGAGGTGAAAGATTGTGCTGCGGAGAAGGAGAGAGACAGTAGACAATTATTATAAAAAAAAAAATAAAAATATTCTAAACTATGGAGAATGCGCCACGTCACCTTAAAAATAAGAGAATTCATAATATGGTAAAATAATATATATATATATATATATATATATATATATATATATATATATATATATATATATATATATATATATGCCCTAATTGATGAGCTAAATAAGTTTGAGATGTGCTAATTAAGTTTGCGCTTGGTCGGACTTCTAATTGCTTCCATATTCCAAAAAGCAAAAGCTTTTATAGAAAGCCAGGTGTTTTACAAACAAACATATCAGACCTTTACATGACACCTTAACATTTGAAATAATACTATATATAAGATATAATTGAACTAAACCTCTTAACCCAGCTATAGCATTTTAGGTGGTAAATAGATCCAAGAAGTTAAGAGAGTTGAGCGTGCTAGAAGTAGAGTAGTTCTAGGATGGATGACCTCTTGAAAAGTTGGAGCGTCACAGTTGGTATCATAGCCAATCATCAACCGAAAGTATGAGATGAATTTCTACTGAACTAGAGTTATATAGCGGGTAGAGTGAGGCTTCCCGGCTAATGTTGTGGATGGAGTACTGCGGTTGCCCACAAGATCAGCTAGGACTAGCGATATGAGTCTCACATCGTCTGGTATTTCTGAGTATGCTTGAGTGTGGCGCCCCAACTTTCCAAAGGGTTACCCATCTTAGAATTGCTTTAGCTCTGTCACGCTACCATCCAAAATGCTATAGTCAGGTTTTGAGATTTAGTATTATTATATTATTTATATATAAAACTATTTTAAATTCTGGGGGTGTCATATTCCTCCCTCCTTTAAGCCCTGACGTCTCCGTCAAACTCAGGCACACTTACAAGTATCAGGTGATGTAAGACTCGTCTCGCTAGCCTTAGCCGTCTTTGTGAGGAGTTACACTCCACCCACTACAGTCATTAGCTGAAAAGTCACGCTCTACCCGCTATATAACCCTGGCTCAGCCGAGACTCATCTCACACTTCCGACTGATGATTGTCTTTGATACTAACTGTAGCACTCCAACTTCCCAGGGGGTAACCCATCCTAGAATTACTTAAGCTCTAAGACACTCAACGCTCTTAACCTCTTGAGCCTTGTTACCATCCAAAATGTTATAGCCGGATTTTGAGATTTAGTCATATTATATCATTTATATATAGGACTATTTCATATTTCGAGGGTGTCACATTGTGCCTGACGAGGACATCAAGATTTAAAGGGAGGAGAATGTAACACCCTAAGATTTGAGATAATCTTATATATAAAATATAATTAGACTAAACTTCTTAATCCGACTATAATATTTTGGATGGTTGCTAGGCCCAATAGGTTAAAAGGGTTGAGCGTGCTAGACTTAGATTAGTTCTAGGATGGTAACTCTCTGAAAAGTTGGGCGTCACACCTTTGCAACAGTGAAAAACTAAAATGAGCTTTCCAGTGCCAAATGCAGAAACTCTAAACTAAGCTCTCTTGTTTCTATTCACCCTACATTAATGAAAGAGATAGACTAGAAATAGAAAACTCACAATAACAATCTCAAATGACTTTACATATGAATTTAATCAATTTCACCGAGAATATCAAAGCACCATATAATGAAAAATAAAAAAAATACCAAATATAATGAAAAATAAAAAAAAATACCAAATAAAACTTCAACCAAAACTAACTTACAATAAAAATTCATACGAGAGGAAAAGAGATAGATTAGAAATTATCCACCTCAATTATAGCTGTTAGCAACGAGCGCACAAACTAAACAAAATCAATTGGCGATCACGACAGAAGAGTAAAACCAAAATTGCACGACAGAGAATTAACACACAGATTTACGTGAAACAAATTTTTGCAGGAAAAAAACCACGGACGAAAAAGGAGAAGTTTCACTATGTAGAAAAGAGGGAATACAAGAGTTCTGCTTTGTACAATTGCTCGATCTCACTCTAGGGCAAATAAAAGAGAAATTAGGGTTTTTCCTTAGCGGATCGGATCCGTACTGCGGGTAGCGGCCCGAGCCCTTCGCTTCCACCACAGACATCCACAAAATTTCTCATCGCACCGCGAAGCCATCGGCGAACCTGAATCATAATATCGAAGCGATTCTGATTTTGAGTCACATCTAACAACAACAAACTTTCACAATCTTTTAGATTCTCTTTCACACTTCTCTTGCTCTTTGGAGAAACACCTCATAAAGAGAATAAAGAAGAAAATAATAAAAGCTATATTTTCTCTCTCTCACCTTAACCTTTTACTCAACCCTTTTTTTCTTTTTTTTCTTTTTTTTACTCTTAACTAAACTCATCTGGCTCAACTTGGCTCAATTAATTAACCGAGAACAAAGACTCGACTAAAAAAAAAAAAAAAAAAGATTTATTTAAGCATTAGATCAAATGAGCTCCGATAAATATACTTATTAACTCTAGAAACCACACAAAAAAAAAAAAAAAAAGTTTAACACTAATTTTTAATAGAGTCCTCAAATTGTAATTTATTCCGATTTTTGCCTCAAAATTTGGTTGCAATTTAGTATCACAATTTAATTTAGTTGGTTAAAATAGTAATAACATGGTAGTATTATAATCAATAGAATCATATTATTAAATGTCACATCATTATATTATATTACAGAAATATTAGTATTTAGTTAACTAAATAAGATTATAGAGCTTGATTATAACAATGTAAAGAGTTCGCACCAGAAATTTTAATAATGTAACCAAAAGTACAATTTATGCCTAAAGATTGAAAAAAGACCCACATAAGCATGTAATAGTTAAAATTTTGAAGTTAAAGTATAATTGACCGAGTCAAGTCAAATAAATTGAAAAGTCAAATAGTAAAATTAAATATTTAAAAGATTAGATCACCGATTCAAAATAGTTATAATTTAAGTAAGTTATGTACATTTCAATTACTAATATAATATATATCTTTGGTTTTTAGATATTTCTCCAGTTAGCTGGCTTGGCTCTGCCCTGCTACATAATTGCCCAGTCTTGTTACATGTTATATAGCTACAGAAGGCAACACATGTTCTAGAAGCAAAAGGTGAGGTTCTTTTTTGTTGCTATTTATTTATTTTTACGCTAAATTACACTTTAGGAGATATTTTGATTCTCAAATTTTAATTTATTATAATCTTTTATCTTAACTTTTTAGATTATTACAATCAAGTTCTTAACTAAATACTGATGTGTTGCTGATGTCGTAGTGATGTAGTAATATAATGTTTCATTTCGTGACAATGATTAAGTTGTTACAACACTATCACATCAAATAAATTAGACCGTAGAATTTGATTACAATAATTTTGAAAGTTTTGAGTCAGAAATTATAACAGAATGCATGAGGATCAAGGTGTCACGATATGAAACTGTTCGAAAACTTTTTAATATATCCAAAACATGGGCTTAATTGTAACGACTCGGCCCACTAGCAATAATAATTTGTTGGGCCCAAACCACAGCCCAAAATACTTAAGCCCAGTTATTATTACTAGTGGGGGCGTCACAGTCCAAGCCCACAGCAGCACCAGGCGATGTGAGACTCGTCTCGTTAGCCCTATCATCTAGACCCAGGCTCAGCCGAGACTCGCCGCACACTTCCGGCTGGTTATTGGCTCTGATACCAAATATAACGACCCGGCCCACTAGCAATAATAACTTGTTGGGTCCAAACCACAGCCCAAAATATTTAAGCCCAATTATTATTACCAGTGACCATATCTCATATAAACACAATCACAATTCTATCCACATCCGATGTGGGACTATTGGGGAGCGTCACATTAATCAAATGAGAAAAAATTAAATAACGCTATGAGTCTGACGGAACTCAAATTCAGAACCTCCTGCTTTGATACCATATGAAATTAAATAAAACAACTATTATTCTCCAAAAACTTAAACTGTTAAAGAATAATATTTATATATATTTTATATCCAATACTTTATAGTTGGAGAAAAAAAAGTGCAGTGTTATTGATAGTGTTGATACAAGTGCAGGTGTGAGAAGAAAGGAAGTAGTTCAGAGGAAGTGCCAGGTTTAACCCCCAGGAATCACTCTAATAACTCTCTACTTTTATAAGTTATTTTAATTAGTTGGTAATATTTTTATATATGTTTAATAATCTAAAGTAAACTATGCAAATGTGTCTCTTTGCTTTTGAGTGTGTCTATTATGAGATAGGTTTTAATTAGTTTGCAGATACAACTTCAAGAAGATCCAGTTTATGATGAATGTTTGTTTGCATTAAAGCAAAGTTTGGTATGAACATATAATTAACATCTACTCATGTTGTGTTTGGGTAAATATTAATAAAATTGAAGTCCTGATGAATGGCGCACTAATAAAAAAATACTCGGTCGGATTCCATCCGGTCAGTACTGTATCTTATTTTGTAATGATCCGATCCACTAGCAATAATAATTTGTTGGGCCTAAATCACAGCCAAAATATTTGAGTCTTAGTTATTATTACTAGTGTTCATATCTTTTATATATCTAATCATAATTTTATTTTTTATTCGATGTAAATTTATTAGTTAATTGGATCATAATTGCGAACTGGTTAGAGAAATAGAGATACGTAAATAAAATAATTTGTTCGTACGTCATTCACTTTAAGTTGAACTTGCTGATATTATGTGAAGATTGTGTACGCAAATAAAATAGTTCGTTCGTACGTCATTCACTTTAAGTTGAAAATAAATACAAAAAAAAAGAATGGCCAAACTTTCAAATAAAAGTAGAGCAACTGAGGGCTCTATTTCAGAATTTCCAATAGTTGAGGGGGTCTCCATATATTTTGAGGGCTCCATTGCAAAATCATATATAGTTGAGGGGCCTCCATACAATTTTACCTTAACCCTTCTTCTTCCTCCTCCGCTTCATCGTCCTCAGAAGCGAACACCACCTCCGCTTCGTCGTCAATGGCGAGACGTTTCCCCTCGCGTCGCCGACGCGCGTTTCCCCCGCTTTCCCCTTACTCCTCTATTCCTCCTCCTCCTCCTCCTCCTCCTCCTCCTCCTCTACGAGCCCACCTCGTTCCCCCCCGTTTCCTCACTCCCCATTTTGCTACTTACCGCGCGTTTCGCTTCCCCGAGGGCTCCAATCGATCGAACCCGCAAAATACTTCGTGGGTTTTGAGGGATTCGATTCGTAAGTTTGAAAAGAGTCATCGTCTACGCGCAAAATCGCCCCTTGGATCTCTTACTACGTCCCCAAGGTAAGCAACCTAAAAAAAAAAAAGGGGAAAAAACCCCCACCATTTTTGTGTTTATTTTTTAAAAAAAATTTCTATTACATTTAAATAAGAGTTATTTGCTTCATTTTCCCTATATCTATTAAAAAAAAAAGGTTTTTTTTTTTTTTTTTTGTTTCAACAAGTTGAAACCCTAGTTTTTAGGATTGGATATGTTATTTAATGATGATCTACTTATGTGCACAAATTTAATTGAATTTGCTCTTTTTTTTCGTATTATTGCTCTTTTTGTTCTTTGGGTCATTTCAACAAACACCTTATATGCACAGGGGATTTTTGGCTTCATTTGAAGATGCAGCCGAAAAGGTCGATAGATCGAGTCAGTAAATAGTGTTCGTCGGCCCGCCGACTTGTTTGCTCGCAAATTTGTAATCATTCCCGTGAATTTGCGACGATGACGACGACGATAAGAATTATAACATTAATTAGTAAGGTTGTTCTCTTTATCTTTTGTAGATCGATAATGTTGTTACTTTATGTGGTGATTAAATTGATTTTGCGGCATCTACGAGTTGATTAAGCTCCAATAGTTTTCAATACTTTCTACGAATACTCCCACCGAAGGGACAAGAACATGTTAAACTCAATTTGATTTGATTAATCGTTCTTACTCTTCAAAAGGCCTACGAGCGGATGTATAGTCCTTTAGTTCGACGATGTTCACATGGCTTAGGAAATCTTAGTGAAACTTTAGGTTGAGGACACTGTAGGTAACGACTCAGCCCGTTAGCACTAATAACTCATTCGATCCAAACCATTGGCCAAAAATGCTTTAGTTCAGTACTTAAATTCCCAATCATAATCCCTTTCCCTGTCCGATGTGGGACTGTTGGGGCGTTACCTCTTTCTTTTTGTTTGTTAAATCTCTCACTTCCTCTCTTTTGGCGGTCGGATACCTACACTCCTCGATGGTTTTCGTCTCAAAGCGCTTTTCAATAGAGGAAAATTGCATCTTCTTAATAGTGCACTATGTGATCTATGCTTGCAACACCAAACTTGTGCCGGATAAATCACTATTTCCGTTCATCCCTACATTCAACATTAACACCCTCATCCTTACAATCTCGTATTTCGCTCATTTCGCTTAGTCTAAAATGCGCCGAGAACATCAATCATGTGCCATTACCAGTTGCTTTGTGATTTTAATCTCGTTTTCTTCTATAAAGAACATTTTAGAAATGTTGATTCTTATTCTATTATAAATAAACTTCTACGATTTCTTTCAATAATTTCACTGTCGATTAATTTTGTATTTTTGCAGTACTTCTAACTCGTCGTACGAGACTTTCAATCGAGGGCTTGGGCTTCTCAACAATACGAATAAGTTTTACGTCTATAGATGGTGTTGTATGCATACGAGCCGATATTTTTGCAACGCGGCCCAAATGGTGGCTGAACCGCACGAAAATAGCGGAAATACGGAGTCTGGTAATGCTGAAGTGAAGAGGAAAAAGTTGAAGGGGAAACGTGCGGTCGTAAGATGGTTAAAATTCTTCAGATGGAAAAAGAAGAAAGAGTATGAACGAATGACTACGGAAGAGAAGATTTTGTACCGACTTAAAAAAGTAAGCGGTAATTTGTGTTACTTTATTTTGATTAAAGGCGCGAAATTGTGCTCCGAGGAGTTAGAACGTTAGAGAAGCAAAACTTAGGTGCAATATTTTGTTGAAATTAGTAACTTTTTGGGATGTTCTTTGCTGAAATTTTGTTTATTTAAATTGCCAGTTTATTTTGTGATTGTTGATAATTATTCTATGAAAATCTGAAATGTTGATTATATTTCTACACTTTGGTTTCTGGAAAGGCGGGCAGGAAGGAGCAACGAATAGTCGAGGCGTGAAGAAGATCGAACCGCCCGAGCCGTCAGAACTTATACACGACCCGGAAATACTCACCCCCGAAGAACACTTTTATCTTCTTAAAACGGGTCGCAAATGCAAAAACTACGTGCCGGTGGGAAGGCGCGGGATATTCCAAGGGGTGATTCTCAACATGCATTTGCACTGGAAGAAACATCAAACCGTGAAAGTCATCGTGAAGACGTTCACGCCCGAGGAGGTGAGAGAAATTGCCGCGGAGCTGGCGAGATTGAGCGGAGGGATCGTTCTCGATATCGTCGAGGAGAATACGATAATCATGTATCGGGGCAAGAACTACGTGCAGCCGCCCACGGAAATAATGTCCCCAAAGGTTACTCTTTCTCGGAAAAAGGTATGCTCTCTCCCTCTCTCGTACATTAAGATCGGCCGAAAAGGAATTAGTTCCATGCATGTGCGAATTTCGATGTTTCTCGCGTTTTTGCTCGTGGATACATATCAAGTTGTTCTTAAAATGAAATTCCAGCTCATTGACTACGCACCTGAATCCATTTCAATTTGAACTCTAGACCGTTTTGATTTTACTATCCGACCTTTCAATTGGTTTGATTTGAGTTCGTCAACAGTACTATGACATCAAATTTTGAACGCGTTGTTTTTCTTCACTGGTTTAGTTAATATATTTCATGCAATTTTCGCAACTATAAATTCATTGAAGTAAGCAATTAACTTAAATTTTGAAATTAAAATTCGGTTGACTGATTCAAATCAAATAAATTGAAAACAAAATGGTCCATAGTTCAGGTAAGTTTTGTAGTTTTTAATCTTAAAGTTTGGTCTTTTTTTTTTTCTTTTACACAAAGAAAGGAAAAAAAAATGCTACTACATTGAATTGCGAAAGCGGAACACGATGCATGGTATTGAACTAATCCTTTTGAGACTGCGCGTCGTCGATGTTGTAAAATGCGCATATGGAGATTCGGTCATGAAACCTGAACAAATGCACTAAAGTTGCCAAAACAGTTTCTTTTTCTACAAAATGGCATGATCTATGATCGAGAAAGATATCTGTGACATCCCAATAGTCCTACATCGGATGGGAATGTGGTTGTGTTTGAATTTATAATTGACATGGACACTAGTAATAATAACTGGGCTTAAACATTCTCGGCTGAGCCTGGGTCTAGATGATAGGACTAGCGAGACGAGTCTCACATCGCCTGGTGATCTTGAACTGCTGTGTGTGTGTTTAGGCTGTCGAGGACGTCAGGCCTAAACGGGGGGAGTCTGTGACACCCTAATAGTTCTACATCAGATGGGAATGTGATTGTGTTTGGGTTTATAAGAGACATGAACACTAGTAATAATAACTGGGCTTAAACATTTTGGGCTGTGGATTGGATCCAACGAGTTATTATTGCTAGCGTGCCGGATCGTTACAATATCGATCATCGTGATACTTATTTGTCGCTATACAATTGGTAGAAAATTGATAGTTGTAATTTTATGTCGCAGGCTCTCGACAAGTCCAAATATCGAGACGCCCTCCGTGCTGTCCGGAGCAACATTCCGAAGCTCCAGCAGGAACTCACAGACCTTCAGCTGCAAATGAAGCAAGAGGGAGAAAGTAAGCACAGGCCAGCAACTGCTTCTGCGAAAATCTCGGAGCTTCTCGAGAAGTCGGAGGCCGAACTGCCCGACCTCGACGCAGATGACTCGTCGACAGAGTCTGTCACGTTCTCGGAATCAGAAGATCTGTCAGACATCTTCGAGACCGATTCCGAGGGGCAACCGCAGGATGAACTAGACCGGCCTTTGTACTTAGACGTTGTGGAGAGGTTTCCGTCGCGAAATGATAGCGAGACCGAGGATTTCGAGGAGCACCTGCGGAAAATTGGTTCGGTCGCGAAAGCGGGAGATTCGACGACGCAGAGAGAGCTAAAAGCTGCGGATTTAGATGAGGTTGATAGGATCTTCTTGAGAGCTAGCTCATTGTTGAAGAACAAAAGATGATGTTTAATTCATTAATTGTGAAATAAACACTCACCTTTTGATATCTTAAAAAATAAAAAATCCACTATATTTCTCTAAATTGCAAGTTGGTCTAGCTAAAATTTTGGTGATGAATTCTTAATTCTAACTCTCCATTTATTTATTTAATTTTTTTAATATAGAGGGTGTAATTGCAATTGCAAGAGAAAGATAAAATCTAAACTATTTGAACTTTTTACTAATCAAATTTTAAGATTTTGCGGGGTCTTTTATTTGAAGATCGGGTGATTTCAAATTCATCCTACGTTAGTCCTTAAAAATTATGAAATTTAGATTCTAAATATATTCGAATATGATTTTAGAGAGAATTTCTGAGCGTGGATTTGGCCTGAAATGGGCCGTAAGTGAGAACAAAAAAATATAAAAAAATATAACTCACTCCAAATCCGTTTCAATCCGACAAAAAATAGACCGAGAATTTAAGAGAAAATACTTCTTGTACATTCTAAATAGGATGTACATCTTAACACCCCATTTATTTTGAGATAGAATAAATTTTAATTGTCACTTCGAAATGACTAGTAAATTAGTTTTTATTCTGAGATTGGTGGGGTGTACATCGTAACGATATACATCTCATCCATTCTAAAATAAAATCTTATTCACTAATCACTTCGAAATGACTAATAAAATTCATTACATCCTGAGATAGGTGGGATGTAAGATATACACCCCCATTTAAGTGTACAAAAAATATTTTTTTTTCGAAAGAATTCTTGTACACCCTAAAGGGAGTGTATATTTTATATCCTATCCATCCCATGGTGGGGTAGCATTGCTCTTTCAAGTTCTCTGCAAAATTGAGTTCTTGTACACTCTAAAAGAAATGTACATCTTACACCCTACTCATCCCCTGCAAAATTGAGCAATGCTACCCGTACACCGGATTTCGGGTGTACGATGTACACCCTACCTATCCTGGGGTAGAGACTTCTCCACTAGTTACTTCAAAATAACCAGTGGAATTCACCCCACCCCAAAATGGGTGGGGTGTAAGAAATACACCCGAAATTGGGTGTACAGAAAGCATTTTTCTGCAAAATTTTTTGATTTTGCAACTTAGCCTTCGTATTTTCACCGTTAAAACTCTCTAGTCCCTCTGTAGGAAGTTCTTTTCAAAATGACCTTCTAAAATTTTATAATTTGCGAAATAACATGTTGTGGCTGAAAATGTCGGTCGTCGATCGGCCCCGAAAGTTGGTTTACCCTTTGGAATGTGATGCGCCACGTGCCAATGGATCAAGCAATCGGGCCGAAGAGAGATCTGCTCGGCCGGATTCTCCTCAGTAACTTCTCGCAACCATCCGGCTTAGATTAGCCGAATCGGAATATGGAGATGGAAAGAGGCTGAGTTTGGCCTAGAGTAGCCAAACCAGATAGTGGAGATAATAATTTGACATGGCTGATGAGCCGATTAAAAACTTTGTATTGATTGAAAAGGATATCCTAGAAAATACAGTAAATCTATCTAGAAAAGCGATAAATGTAAATATAAAATATAATGAAAAGCAGGGGTGGTCCTGGCTTATTAGGTTGCAGGACTCCTTTCTCTTTGATCATTCAGGTATTTATATACTCCCGAACCATATGTACAATTGGCGATTTGAATAATTATTGTGATTTGGAGAGAGTTATTGGGAAATCCTTAACTACTTTATTTTGAAACGATTCTCCTTAATAGGTTAGTAGTTACTTTTACGTCTAGATTCATCCCCTAATTATTGCGCCTAAGCATGATCCGCGACATTTTTCAATGCCGGGCGCCGCTTGCCGATTTTAGAATTCTTTACAAGATTTGCACATCGAATTTCGTACCCTTCCTTTTCAAAGCCTTCCTTTTTTGAATCCGTTGCGAGATTCGGGCCCCGAATCTCGTACCCTTTCTTTCCAGAGCCTTCCTTTTCTGCCTGATCAATCGAAGGTTGATTCTGACTCCGGCTTCTTTGTCGTTTAACCCAGGCGGTCTGATATCATTCTTTAGCCGAAATCGCTCCTGAATGAGATGATCACCTTCTCGTCGGCTGCTTCTCCTATCGGCTGATGCTTCCAGCCAATGGCATGCATCGTGTGCTGTGTTCTCACGCGACTGAAATCGGTCCGGATCGGTACACGAATTCTTTTTCGATTGACTTATTCTTTTGTCGGCTGATCTTTTTAACCGATGGTATATGTCACATGTCATTTTCCAAAATGACGAAAATTTTAATCTCAACATAACCCTATCAAAATTTTATTTATAAAATTAATTCTACTTTTGCCACATCAACATCACGTAGGGTAGGCGCTCAGAAGGCAATGAATGATTCGCCGCTTTCACAATAACCTGTAAAAACAGTGAATCGTTTATCGTCTTCTAAAGACAGTGAATCATTAATCGTCTCCTAAAGATAGTTAATGATTCATCGTCTTTAACGTAAATAAAATAGAAATATAAATATGAGTCAAATCTTTAAAAAATTTAAATTATTTTGTTCGTAAATATAAAAAATAAAATAAAATAAAAAATATAATTATATATTAAATTTTAAAAAAATTAAAGTAAAGTACAAACTTTTGTTACAAAAATAATAATAAATAAATAAATAAATAATCGAACCAACCCCCCAAAAATAATAAAAACACCATTACCCCCCTCCCGTCCTCTCTCTCTCTCTCTCTCTCTCTCTCTCTCTCTCTCTAGGATTAGGGTTCTCTCTCTCTAGGGTTAGGGTTTTCTCTCACTCCGACGCCGAGCGCCGGCGCCGGCGCTGGATATGACGGCCGCGGCGGGGCTGGGGTACGCTCTGATCGCGCTCGGCCCCGCGCTCTCCCTCTTCGTCGCCGCCATAGCCCGGAAACCCTTCCTCATCCTCACCCTCCTCTCCAGGTCCCCCCCCTAAAACCCCCACAAATCGATCGACCTTTTTTTCGAGGGGGATTTTTTTGATGGATTAATCACTTATTTTCTCTAATCGATTGTGCATTTGTCGTGTTGATCTGTGCATCTTGCTCTAGGGATTACTAGCTAGGGTTTTAGAGGAATGATCGTAGTACATGATTGATTGCTTTTGCATTCATGTTATCTCTGCAAAACATCAACTTTTCTTACAAATATGGCCTTATTTTAGGTTGGAGATTTTGAATTGGGAGATTAATTTCTACAGAGAGAGGGGAGTTTTCCCGAGCATTGGAATGGCATTAAATTCATGTAAAAAACTGAGTTTTCGAAGCTCAGAGTCCAAATTTGGGATTTTGCATGGTTTAATGTAAATAGGAACATGAACAATGTTGTGAGGCACGGTCCGGCACGCATCGTGCTGTAAAGTTTTTGGCACGACTCTATACCACGGCACTTAAATCCTTGATAGTACTATAACTGTTCATACATTTTGCCCTAATTTCATATAGGTATATGTTATTATATATATTTATGAACTTATGAGGATGCAATTTTGGCAAAATTAGGAATTATTTGAGGTAAAAGAAAAATGCTAATATGA
Source organism: Tillandsia fasciculata (assembly GCA_029168755.2). Lineage (NCBI taxonomy): Eukaryota > Viridiplantae > Streptophyta > Magnoliopsida > Poales > Bromeliaceae > Tillandsia > Tillandsia fasciculata. The sequence continues at coordinate 420,805 of CM054943.1, forward strand.
ATTCTACGCTAAATGCAGCACGCTATTTTGGCTCGTGAGTCTAATAATCCTATCGGGAGCGTGGAGGGGGTTTCTTCCTGTGAGGTCTTCATCATGGTGGCCGTACGCGATTCTGATCGTAACATCCGTTGGTTTCCAAGAAGGCATCCGTCTCGTATTCTGGAAGCTTTACAAGTAGGTCAAAATTTTACTATTTGAAGGTGTGGTAGTCCCTTTACATGGAGTTTCATATGGAAAATTTGATTTAATTATTAATTACTTTAAAGTTGTTGTGTATTAGGCCTTAGGGTTTTGTTTGATGAGTTTGGCAGGAAGATGGAAGATATGTTGGATGCTTTTGCTGATAGAGTATCTAAGCCCCGTCTTTTTCTGACCGATAAGATGCAAATCGCCTTAGGTAAGCTATACTAGATGCCCATCGAGTTATCTTCATTGTTCCTGTTGTACGATAGAAGCATTTGCAATTACTAGAATCATGTATAAACATCGCCAATTAAACAATGCTTACCTAATTTTAATTTCATAACAAGATACTTGAGCCCTAACATGGAAAGTAACTATGAATATAGCCAATGAAATGCACTAGATCCAATAAAATTTGAGTTTTCACCATATTTTACGCCTGCCTTACCTTTTCACTTCAAGCTAAATAGTTTTGGGTGTAATTAACCTGTCGGCAGTTCAGTTTCTAGAAATTTAGTCGGAGGAATTTTGGTCACTTCATTTACGACTTTTTTGCTTCGATACACTTAATTTAATTACTACGGAGAGGATGCAATCTAAAGTTCAACTTTGTAATGAGCAACTCAAGCAACAATGAATTGCATTATCACCGTAATATATTTTAGAGCGTCATCTTGTGGGAGTGGAGATTTGTGGAAGAAGATAAGAGTTTATCAAGGGCTTGTTTGGATCATTAGATATTGAAAAACTCTTCAGCTCAGTACACTATGATAAATTATCAGTGCCATCATATTAATTGCCGTGAATCTTCTACCAGTTTCTTTGGTGGCAAAGTATTTCTTTCTCTCTCACCAACGCCATTTTATTCTTGCAGCTGGTGGTTTAGGTCACGGTGTGGCTCACGCCGTCTTTTTCTGCCTTAGTCTGTTAACTCCTGCATTTGGTCCCGCAACATTTTATGTCGACCGGTGCTCACGCGTACCTTTTTTCCTTATTTCAGGTTAGGCTTCCAATCTTTTTCCTTGTTTTTCTACGCAGGCTCTTGTTTTTCTGTTGTCTTTTCGACGTTTATTTAAGATGATTCTACAACTTTGATGCGGTCGATACACGCACACCACAAAGAAAAAGAAAAAGAAAAAGAAAAAGAAAAAGAAAAGGAAAAGAATGGTTATTGCTTCAGTTCAGTTTACATCAGTTCGCCTTTGCTCTATCTTGAAATTAACTTTTTTCTTTTTTTCTTTCTTTCTTTTTTTCTTTTGCTGCAGCCATGATCGCGCTTGGATTCGTAGTAGTCCATACTTTTTCAATGGTTATTGCTTTTAATGGTTATGCTGAAGGGAAGAAAAATGATCAAATATTTGTTCCGATCGTGCATTTCATCGCCGCTGTTACGGTAAGCAATTTAGCTCAGTGAGGAACATCTTTACTAAATCTTCTGATGTCGAATATGTACTAAATGTTCGGCCAATCCTTTGATCTTTTTTCAGACACTAGTTAATCTCGCGCCCGGAGGATGCGTAGTCGGCGTGCCTTTGCTCTGTTGCGCAGCTGCTGCCACCTTGCAGTACTGCTGGAAGATGGTATGGAGAAGACTGACCGAGCAGCGCAACGCACAATCCCAGTAGTTAGCAGTCATCCTGTTCTTCAAACTTCTCATGGAAAAAGAAAAGAAATTAACGCCGATCTTTTGGTGGAAAAGCATGTAGTAATCTGGATGGCCTTTAATTTTAAGACAATGCTGTGTTATAATTGTGATTGATGTGCACTTCAACTTGAATTTTTATATACTGATATTTTCCCTAGTTACTGTAAGCTCACTATTCCTTTTACTTGTTTGGTTTTTCGCACAAAGTGACCTGGAGCTGAAAGTCATGTTTCTTGATCTGTGACATTGTGATTGTGGTGGAATGCTTCTCCAGAAAGTGAGAGTGCATTGATTAATTTGTGTTTGATGCAGATAACATCTTTTGTTATTTGAAGCTGCTGTTGTGCTGCTGATGTTGAGGAACTAAAGTGGATTTAATTAGGGGCCCAAAAAAGGAAATAAAAAAAGAACAATCACACCACTTACAAAGAGAAATAAATGTATTATTATTATTATTATTATTATTATTATACATTATGCAGAGTATAAAGATTTATACATTCAAATAAAAGAAAAATGTATTATTATCTTACAAGCACAAAAGAAAAAGAAAAAGAAAAAGAAAACTATTTATGAATAATTAATTATACATCATGTCAAAAAAATCTCAAAATGATGGATTCTCTTGGTCGCAAATCTCATTCATTCTTCAGGAAAGAATACGTTTTTCGATTAATCAAACAACTAAAATCGCCAATCCCTCGGTACTTCAACTACTCGGTCGCAAATTTCAGTAGCTAATCGTCTTCATCGAAATCAAAGTTCTCGGTGTAGGCATAGTCTTCATCGCCGTTCTCGTAATAATCATCAAATGCTTCGGCGGCCTCGACATCGTTTCCTGCATCTTCGCCATCGACCGCTTCGTTGTTCTCGGTGGCGCCATCGACGTCGCCAAATTCATCGACAGGATCTGGAGCAGATTTTTGCTTCTTCTGGTTGTCTTGGTCAGACTGTTTGGAAAAAGAGGATATTACGAATAAAAGACATTAGCTGCGAAAGCGGAAACAAAATTCACTTGCATGACGAAAGGTTCGATTCTAAGTATCTCATTTGCTCGAACTCGAGTTCAGTTCTCTCGACATTGTTTCATGTACTCGCGTACGATTACTATAATCCTTTTACGCCAAATGCAAAAAAAAATGGCCAACTCTGTAATAGTGCATTAGGAAGAAATAAATAAGACTAAATTACAGAAAATCCTCCTGTAATATCCCGCTTTTTTACTTTGCCCCCCTGTCTTTTAAAAGCCTACATTTTGCCCCCTCGTAATTACCGAAATATGCATTTACCCCCGCCGTCACAATTCCGTGAGTGAGCCGTCAGTTTTTTTAAAAATATTATTGGATATACCCAAAATACCCTTCAAAAATGGCGGGAAATAAGTCTAAACCCCTTTTTCTTTCCTCTATTACCTTTTCCCTCCAATATAAGGTAAGAACATTTTCGTCAATTTACCTCCTCCGTTAACGCCGTTGCCCCCTAAAGACAATTCGGTAATTACGAGAAAACAAAATGTAGGCTTTTAAAAGACAGGGGGACAAAGTAAAAAAACGGAATATTACAAAAGGGTTTTCTGTAATTTAGCCAATAAATAAAACGAAAAGAAAATAAAACTTACGGTATATAACCCCTCCACTGCTCCCATGTTGATTTTCGACCCAAAACCCTGCGAGTAAAGTTGAATTTCGTGTCAAAACTTCGAGGAAAGAGAATAATACAACACACAAAGAGCTCAGGAAAGGATACCTTTCTTTTCAGCATGTTGCAAGTTGCTTCGAAAGGAGTCCGGGCCGGAGCGGATTTCTTACCGTCTTCAGTTCGCCTCTGTTTCCTTTCCTGCATAAGTGATCCGCATTTTACGAGCGAGATAACACATTCCCAAGAGCTCATTGATACTTAATGTGGAACTAAAGGAACTCTTAGAGGGGAAATTGGTAAAATTTTTAGTAGATTTTCAAAGGGATTACAAGTTGCCGCATCTAAAGAAAGAAACAGAAAATAAGATGAAGTCAAGAATGATTAGGGCATGATGAGTTTTCTAGTACCTTCTTGGCTATCTTTTCCTGAGCTCCATCAGAACCGTTTACAAAATCATCCAGTTCCGCAGCTGCAGCCGCAGCTTCCTTTAGGGCTTGCTCCTGTTAAAATTAACGATAGATTAATAATAAAATAATGGTACTTCAATCACATGCGGCGGCACAAATAAGAAAGCTAGCAACATAATCAGCAGTAGAGAAAATTAGCAATTACACCTCGAGATACTCTTTGTTCATGTCTTCCCAGATAATTTTCTTATAATGCTTCTCCTCCTCGTTGTGAAGGTATCCATCCACCTAGATTAAAAATTTAGCGCATCAACATTATAAAAGCTCTTTGGCCGATCAAGGAAAAAAAGAGGAAATCAGATGGCACACCTCTGCATCATCAATGTCAGAGAAGGTTTCTGGTTCATCGGCTGCGGCTTCATTCTGATCCTGCGATTCATTTTCGCTTTGAGCAGATGCATCAACAGTCTCATAACCTGCAAAAAGCACTTGACGTAAAATACACGGATACCCAGTTGTGCATACGTATATCTCGACGTGGATGTACATTCATATATGCGCACGAAACTAAGAGGACATTTTTCGTGTTAAGGACATCAAAGCAACTCACCAGGACTTTCAGGATTTTTCAATTTTTGCGACTCATTTCCAGATTTTTCTGATGTAACAGTTGATTTATCTCCATTCTCAGCCTGAAAAAAATGTTGTAAATATATGTTTAATACATAGGAAGCCTCAAAGTTGGAAGGTCTGGTTCAACATGGCCTATAGTTTTGGCGGTTTAAATCAATCAACAAATATTTGTCCTCGGAAAAGATCTAAAGAAACAAAATATGGAAATTGAACATTGCGAGAAGGCTGTGACATACATGAACAGGACTATTTTCCTCGTCAAAAAGCTCAGTGTTAAGACCAGATTCTTTCATTTGGGCCTCCTTTTTGGTTGCTTCCATCCTAAGTCTTTCCGCACGCTGGAAGGCGGGAGGTTCAGAACCTCCCTCTAGTCCTCCGGATATTTTAATAAACTGTAAAGGCCATAAATAGTAAGCATCGCTAGTTACAGTGCCGATTCTGATATAACTATAACTGTAGAAAATAAGGGGAAAAAATTACTTTATTATAACATTTCCTACAAAGTCCGTGGGCAAAATGGTTCTTGTTGCTATCCTTGTTGTTATCCTCGTTGCTATCCTTGTGCTTGCAGAGGACTTCTCCGGGTTTCGGTAAATTATTCGAAAAAGGCTCCCTTTCGAGTTCGTCAGCCCTCATTAAGAACTCTTCAATCTACGGAGAAGACGAGCAACAGCATGAAACAGTTATAATTGATCAAGAACGAATAGAGCATAGCTCAACGCCAAGATCCTTCGAGGACCAAAAAGCATCGGGGAAATCTTTGCAATAAACTTATGGCTAAACTTCAATTTGCCTCCCTCTGCTTTACCGCTATTTTACTATGCCAACCTGTGGTTTGAAAAGAAAAGTGATACCTTTTGGAAACCCCAACATAGTAAAGTACAGATTATAAGACAGTAAAATACTACACTGTATCGTTCTGTGGTTTGCAAAAAAATATGACTTTGCTATCTTGTTTAATGGTAGGTTAGGTCCTGACCAAGGATTTAAGTGCCGTGGCACGGGGTCGTGCCGAAAGCGGTCACAAAAAATACATGCGTGCCGACACATAATGGCATGAAATATTTAATTTCTTTAGCAACAAAATTTTTTAATTGCTTATTATGTATCTTTATCAAATATTTTGAATTTTATTAAGAAAATTACTTAGTAATTTTAAGAAAAAATGGTTTTGAACTGTGTCATTGGACCGGAGCTGTATCGTGCCGGTATCTTGTTGGCACGGTACGGCACGGTAGATACGGCCCGTGCCAATGGATACTTCAAACCTTGGTCCTGACGGTGAAAGAAGATAAAACCACATGATAGTTAAGTGCAAAGGCAAATTGAAGTTCGCCGCAAATTTTTATTCGAGAACCTTAGTTGCCATACATGATTATCCATAAAAAGTTTCAATAAGCCACTTTACTTATACGAGATATCCGATCGTCAACATTGTTAACGAATGTGAAACAACTATTGTCTCCAAAAGCATAATAAGCTACTAGAGAACAGTGTTGTTATATTTTATACACAAGACTCCCTCTTATATCTGGGCTCGAGACTTTTTCATAGGTTTAAGACGTGGACTCGAATTAAATGAGACTAGGAGCTCGATGAGATTCAAACTCAGAACCTCCTGCCATTATACCATATTTAAAAATGTGAAACAATCACTGTTCTCCAAAAACTTAAGCTACTAGAGAACGGTGTTTTTATATTTTATACAAAAATATGCTAAAGAATGCGAAACGATCGTTGTCCTTCAAAAGCTTAAATTATTAGAGAACAATGTTTTAATATTATAAACACGACACTCTCTCTCACGTCAGCTTACATGGCCCAAGACATGGACTTAGATTAAAAGAGAGAGAAAATTAATAATGATAGGACTCAAACTCAAGACCTCTCACTGTGATACCGTGTTACCCCTACTTTCAATATTTATACTTTCCGGGCCCGTTTCCTACTTAATCTATCTTTTCAAGAACAAACATCTTAGTGTATCTCCTGGTTTATGATTTATCACAAAATCAATCACCTCACATACGCAAATATGGATTTGACTACACTTACAGCATCAAATAAGAGTCGTAGGATCTACAGTCACCGTTAAATCAAGTTGATGATCCACTCCATTGATTTTGATCTACATAACTAGAAAAAAGGTCTAGGAACAAAGAATTGTCATAATTAATGAGCTCTCGACTGTGCACTTAAGTTGCCGAAAAGTGAAAGACGAACAAACCATGGGTGCTGTAGAACAAGTGACGGGGCTTTTAATCAGAAAATCCATACAGATTAACATCATCCGTATCCTTAAAAATGCAAACAAAATATTCGTGAAATTGATACTTGTCATATTCATATCCTGATAAAGCGTTATATTGGATGGTTATAATTATCCATTTTGCTCCTCGCTCCCTTACAAGTAAAAAACTACGAAAACAAATTAGTTTAATTGTTCTTGACTATAATGGAAGGTGCCGATCTTCGACTAAGATGAGTACAAAATCTATTGCAAAAGGCTTTAATGCGTGTAGAACAAGTTTTTAAAAGGTTTAAAATACCAATCCACCTGTGATGAGTAACTTCTCGTGTATGAAAAGAAATTAAATATTTATTCCTCCGATATAATTATGCAAGTAAATTGCAGAAAAACATCTCCACTTAAATGGTCTTCAAGGATGAAAGAGAAACTGAAACTTACCGTCAAACTGCCAGACTCGGTATTTTCAAATTCGATCAAGCGTTTAGTTAATGTGGCCTCACAGACGTGTACAACAGTTATCTGATAAAGAAAAAGAGATTCGTTAATTTTATAAGGATAAATTTAAACGACTAGCTTATAAATAAAACCAAAACTTACTTACAGAAAGGAGCAGTTAACAACTAAATAAGGTACGGGAATCAAAGGATCATACTACTCAACTGCTCGTAGCTCTCTAACCTAATAAGGCGGCATCAAAATCTCTTAAAGTTCGCATAGTACAAACTATAGGGAGCTAAACATAGCAAAAACAATTTCGAGATAAGAAACATACAGAACTTATTTGAACTATGACATATTCTGAAATAGTTACATAAACTTCAGGACGTTTCAATTTCACTACACACCATGCAGAAAGTTCGATTTTAGGACCTCTCAGTCAGAACTTAACAGTACTTGTAATTTTTTGGACAGAATATTGTGTTACCCATCAAGCAAGGGTGAGTGCTCTATCAAGTAACACAAATTTAAGTAGATTTCGAAGCCCACGTTATAAGACGATTTTATAATAAAGGAGGCCATTGAAGTCGCTACGTGGTCAACTTTTCAAGTGACTAAAAACTTCGTTTTTTAGTGTAGGATACACCCTAGAGAAATAGAGAAACTACTAGTTCAACCGTAATCCAGCTAGGTATAATTGTATGAAGAGAAAACCTGAACAAAGATAACACCACTATTCCAACTGATAACAAGTTACGACAGGCGTTATTATTGACGCACATTGCTGTAGTTTTCATATCTCTGTGCAAAATTTAGAATATTTAAGGTCCGCCGAATAATAAATTGCGAATTAAACACGATCGAACAGCGGAACCAAACTATCACAAAGAATATGACTAAAATATTCATATGTGAGCACAATATAGAATTATCTTAAGAGGCTAAAATAAAATAAAATAAAATCAGCACGTGTGTTCACAATTATAATACGGATGAATGATTTTTTGCCACAAAGTTGGATCTTATTGAAGAGAACTTAATAGCAAATGGTTTCCTAAATAGAATATTAAATAACACTGCATTTCTCTAACCAGTTGGACTTACAACGTCGACTTTCGAATAGTCAAGGCCATGAGAAAGTGTAGCTATATATAATGCCGCACCACATAAGCCACCAGGTTTCCTTCCCGTCTAACCAAAAGCCACCACATGTGAGGAATAATCAAATACAACAAACTTTGCCGACAAAGTTAATATCATAAACACAATCAAAATGAAAGAAAAGCAAGCTTACCTGCATCCAATCTCGCTTCATACTAGCTATAATGCGCAGAGCTGTCTCAGAAATAGCATTGTTTCTTCTACCCAATAATCCTGTAATGCAAAAAAAAAAAAAAAAAAAAAAACATTAAATAAGCACGTAAGATGAGTAGACAAATTATGCTCACAAACTAATCAAACAAAAATCGAAACAGTGCAGAAAAAACACTAAAGAACCAATATATATAATAGAAAACAAGCTGTACAAAGTTGCACAAACTGTAAGAGGTTAAAGAGCTAATAAGCTGCTCAAAGAAGTAATTGAACTAAGGGTTAAGACAAGAAAAAGTGTATCAGAAAATGAATACGAATTTCATGCCCACTAGATTGTTCTAGAAGCAATTTATCTCTTAAGGGATTAGGAGAGAATCAAGTGATGGACAAAGAGTCGAAGGAGAGATAAACAAATAATGCAATATCTTCAAATAACATAATTATTTTCATCTAAGACTAAATTACCCAAAAGAGCTTTAGGGTCTCCTATGTAACAGTGTAAAACCAAATCTGGCAATATATAATATGAAAACAATTGCCTGTAATGAACATAAACATAAACTAGGGATGTCAATGGGCACGGATACCCGAAATTTTATCCAAACCAGAATCCGAACAGAATGGATTTACCCGATGTTAAACGGATATGGATTCGGATACGAATATAAAAAAAAAAAACCCGAAGGATTTGGATTCGGTTTGAATTTTTGGTCGGGTTCGGATTTGGATATAGATTTTTAAAATCCGTCGGATTCGGGTTCAGTTTCAGGTTTCGGGTTTGGTAGTCGGGTTTGGGTTCGGATTTTTGAAAATTCGCCCCAAATCCGACCCGTTGACATCCCTATAAACAACTAGCCAACTTCATAATTACATTCCCAAAAGTTCATTTTTCTATGCCAATCACATGGTAGACCAGAGGAAGGACTAAATTGTTACGCTTAGCAAACAAAGTAAGGTACAACATGCACTTACGCTCAGTGAATCGATGGATGAAAAGGCTGGGATCAACAAGTTTCTGAACAATCGGATGCTCTATTAGCTGTAAAACTTTACAAAGCTGCAAAAAGACGGCACCAAGCACATAACTGAAATAAAAATTTATAAAAGCGTGGTTAGTCATGCGTGTATACCGTCAAAAATTATTTAAAATCAAATCAGAGAGGGTCAGAAGATGTCCCATACACATTTATCTGCAAGTAGTCTGAAAAATCAATAAGAAGATATGCCTTCTTGCTTTGCCTACAAGAAATATATATATATATATATATATATGGATGTGTAAGTCCTGCGTGTTCTGGGAAAGAGTATTCCAAAGCAAATTCTACGAGCTACACTATTACAAAACTTTAAACCATAAAAATGAGATGTTCAGCACAAAAGAGGTACTTGCCTACAGGCGATGTAAAGGCAAGCAGCTGCAACATGAGATGTTCTGCGGCCCCTGGTGAAATTCTTGTCAACAGCTATCTTCACTTCAATAACAACAGAATATGACAATTAATTTATATCGCCCATTTGGTTGAAAAATAAAGGAAGAATAAATTAAAAAAATACATACTTGATAAAACCGATGAGCCCTGTCAACTATAGAATCTCCACCACCCACTTGTAAAGAATTTACAAGATGCCTAATCTCATCTTTACCTGAAGAAAAGGAGTGTGCACTATACTTGTCAAACAATTAGAGAGAGCAACGGATGAAGCTTAATATGATAATAATTACAGATAAAAAAGCTCTCACACCAAACTTCAAAGGCACAAAGTTGAGATTTTTATGTTACTGAGGCATTTTGAATTTGATCAAAATTCAAAATGAGGTAAACAAGAGAAGTTAGAGCGAGAACAATTACAACTCTGTTCATCATTTTTATGACTCCAAGCTTGCTTGTTGACAAAACTAAGGGCAAGATTTGCAGAAAATATGACTACTAGCAAGATTTCTCCCTCATTTAAGGGCTTCATGAAAATGGCTCAAACACATTCAAAAGTCTCCAAGTCAAAATACTTACACCTAAAAATCGAAACCAGAGCATCTAAATTGACACTTAGAACCAGAAGATATGATCTAGAGTATTTAAAGTTTCTAAGTGGGGGAAAAGGAATTCTTGAGTAGTATCTAAGTTCGCTGTAACTAACCATTCATTTCTGAATTAGAAGTTCATAAAATGAAATCTAAGCTTGCACTAAAAGAATGCAATAGATGCGTCATAATACGGAAAGAAGAAGAAAAGGGAAAGAACGAACCATGGGGTTATGCTTCTTCACATTCTACTAGTCTAATGTTTTTATTGCGCCACTACTCGAAAATATCAAATCAACAATTTCATCCTAGATAAGCAGAACATTTACAATGACTTTACGCGTCAAATAACACAAACAAGTAACCACAATATCCTAAAAGCACGAAGATCGCCTAATATTAGGCAATGAAAAAGAGAGTAAAACCAGTAAAATCAACTTCGCATGTGAAAAGAGCAGTTGAATTGGAAATACAGACATACCCTTCATCAAAGTTCTCTCATGGGATGCAGAATACCCACTCTCAACACTGACCAGGACATTACCAGCCAACCGGCTCTGCAAAGATTTAAATAAACTCATTAAAATAAAAATAAGAAAACAACAGAGTCTAACAAAAAGTAAGCATAACGTGACAAAAGGAACCTGGCCAGAACCGTCCTTCGTGAACATGGGAGCACTCGCAAATATATCCTGATCTAGAATCTTTCCGCACATAGCACAGCATCTGTTACATGCACATAAAATATAAAACAAAGAGCTCAAAAATCAAATAAAGCAATCATCATCACTTGCTTGCTTGGGTTCTAAAACAGCTTTTTTACTTGAGAAGCAAAAGCCACAAATCTGGTAAAGTTCTGGCAGAAATGAGAAGCTGAGATGAGCTTCTTTATCCCAAAAGTAGAATTTCCAATTAAAAGCTTCTGCTTCTAGGTAAACCAAGAAACTGCCGGAGCAAATTTCAGTGCTTATTTGGCCTGACTTCCAAAACAGCTTCTCTACTTCGAGAAGCAAAAGTCTTGCATGTGGCAAGATAAGAAGTCTTGAGCTTTGGCTAAAGTCTAAGCGTCACAGACAATGACACGGGACACGATAGGACTTGGACACGGTAACTCGACAGCTTCCAAAATATTAGAACACGGACACAGTACAAACACTGCTAATAAAATATTATATTATTATTATAATAATATATATATTTATTATATATGAAATATTAATTTTGGCAAAATATTATTATATTTCTCATACGAATGAAGATTAATAAAATTTTCATTGATAGTTCAAATATTTTAAGGGAATTTTTTTTCACCATACATAATTTATTTATATTGGCCAAAAATAATTTGCATGGACTTATTAAAAAGTTAAATATTCATCATCTTACATTATATATGCATAAAAAAAAAAAAAAAAATGTATATATTTTTAAAATTGTATGCGCTATGAAGTTGCATTAAACAGGCATCAAAGGAGTGTCCACATCAGACACGAGACCAACACAGATACGCGCGTGTCCGACACGGACATGCGAGACTTATAAAAGTATCCGTGATACGTAGGCTAAAGTAAATGAGCTTCTCGGTGCTGAAAGCAAAAGCTCCAATTTGAACATTCTGATTCTCATAAAGCTGTTAAGCAGATTAATAATTTTTATGAAAGTTGCTAGGCTATTTCAAACAGCTCTACTAAATAGCACTTTTCGCTGAAGCTCCAGATAAGTAACATAAAAATAAGAGAAATAAAAGGCAGCAAAAAAACCACTTACATGTAACCCCTATCGGGATCTTTAACGGCGGGGCAGTGATCCCCACAATGGCTACAGTAAACCATGGTGGAAAACTGTTACTCTGATCTTAACCTGCCAATTTACCCAAAACAGAAACTAATTAATGTATATGCAGGAAAGAATCGCAGCTTCAAACTTCGAAATGATCAACTTTAACCTGCCCTGAAATTGATCCCCTGAACCTTTTTTATTTGATATACGCCCCCTTTACTTACTAACCATTTGATTTAGCTCCTTCTATTAATAATTTTGGAGATTCCACGCGCTCGATCATGTGCATCTCTTGTGGACGTTCGTTTTAATTATAATAGAATCACCAAAATTGCTAACGGAAGGAGCTAAATCAAACGGTTAGTAAGTAGAGGGGCGTAAAGGTGAAGTTTAGGGGAAAAAATTTCTATGGAAATAGCATAGTTAAACTATGCTTCATTTTCAGTTGCATTCAAACAGGGACTTAGTCCCTGAACTTTGTCATGTGTTACAATTCCATCCTTAACCACGAAAAAAAAAAAAGGAAAATAAAAATTTACTTAATCCTGTTTCATGTACATAGACAACGAAATCATTCTATAACAGATGATAAAAAACAACCGAAAAAAATCAATTTTTTCCACGAAACGATTCCCAAAAAAAGATCTGAAACAAGCGAACAAGCCAAAATTAATTGATCAAACTACATCAACGAAAAGAAGAAAAAAAAAGAAGCACGGAATTGATCAATAAATTACCACAAAAACAACCAAAAAAGCAAATTTTCCCACACGAAAAGATTCCCCGAACAGATCTAAAACAAGAAAACAAGCCAAAATTGATTAATTAATCCAACTACATCAAGGAAAAGAAGAAGAACTAAAAAGCACTGATTTGATCTATAAATTACCCTAAAAAAAATGAAAAATAAAAATAAAAAAGATGAGAAGGGTAGAGAGATCGAGTTAAAGATGATTAAAGCAAATATGGATCAAAAATTGAGTGAGAGATCTACCTCACCGGATTAGAGAATCGAGGAAGGAGACGAGCGCGAGAACAGTGCCACGATTTGGAGAGAGAGAGAGAGAGAGAGAGAGAGAGGGATCGAGGGTTAGGGTTTTGTGGGGGAGTCGTAACGGAATCTGAGAGGGATTTAGCAGAGGTCCAGAAACCGAACCGGAACGGTTCAACTAGACCCGGTTCGGCTGGTCCGGTTCGAGAAAACAAATCACTTTTTTTTTTTTAGGCCAATTTGTATAAAAGAATTTATTGGTCTTGTATATGGGCAAAAGGGCATCACATTTTGTTTATTTTGTATATTCAATCTGAATTTTTAAAAAATTAATCAAAATATTTTTATTCTCACTTTTTTTTTCTTTTTTTCTTTTTTCTTTTTTTTTTCGTTCGAGATTCGTCTTCCTTTTTTTCTTTTTTCTGAGCCCGCTGCCTTGCTTCCACACCACACGTAAGATCTAAGTTTTCTTTTTTTCCGTTCGAGAATCATCTTCCTCTTCTTCTTCTTTCTGAGCTCGTCGTCTCACTTTCACTCCCCACGCAAGGTCCAAGTTGACGCCGTGCCCTGAGTCATGTATCTTAAAACTACTCTAAACTTAACATCCAAGGTGACGTCGCACCCTCACCGTGAGTCACGTATCTTAAAACTACTCTAAACTTAACACGCTTAACTCTCTTAACCTCTTGAGTCTAGCCAACGCACAAAAAGTTATACTCAAGCTAAGAGATTTAGCTCTATTATATATATATATATATATATATATATATATATATATATATATATATATATAGAGAGAGAGAGAGAGAGAGAGAGAGAGAGAGAGAGAGAGAGAGCTTATATACTTTCAAAAGCACAAGCACAATTATGCTTGTGAATTTTTTACCATTAGATTTGTATTGAGATTTATACTATATATATATATATATATATATATATATATATATATATATATATATATATATATATATATATATATATATATATATAGAGAGAGAGAGAGAGAGAGAGAGAGAGAGAGAGAGAGAGAGAGAGAGTAGGGCTTATATATTTTCAAAAGTACAAGTTCAAATATACTTGTGTGGTTGAGATGATAGTGGACCCCTTGAGTTTAATAGATGGTTAAAGAAATAGTAAAATTTAACGGGTGAAAATTACGGATAGAAAACTTAAGAGCCACCAATAACTTGATATTGTAATAGTATGGTAGCCGGACTATATATATATATATATATATATATATATATATATATATATATATATATATATATATATATATATATATATATATATATAATTTTTTTTTTTTTTTTTTTATAGTGAGTGTGTAAAAAGTTATGCAATATGTTCAAGGAAGCATATTTAGTGCATGACATTAATTACTATTATTAAAAACGAGCGTGTGAAAAAATTTATTGTGTGAGAGTAGATTAGTAAAACAGTAGGAATTATTAGAAGACTATAAGTTAAAAATTGAGTTGTATTTGAATCGATGATCAGCGTCATTAAATATGATTTAAAATATTTAAAATTTCTCAATTTTAAATTTCATAAGTTTTTAAAATTACTTCTCTAGCATTTAATTGGTTCAAAATTGATAATGTGTTACATAGTATAAATTTCATACTGCTTGATCATTAGAGAAATAATATAGTAAATATATAAATTTGGTTTTTAAGAAATTCAAATAACCTGAATCATATTTAAGGAGTCAATCTCTGATTCGAATGTCCCATTACTAAAAACAACGTTAAAATAAATTGCCCTATTTAATTTTAGTAGTATTTTAGCTTTATTCACTAAAATTTAGAGTCATGATAAATTCTATCGATAGTATTCTGACTCTTATATTACTGAGTCATTTTTAATGATAGAACTTTTGAGTCTACGATCTAAACCACAGAATATAATTTATAACATTTGAAGTTTCTATAAATCAAATTTTATATTTTTAAAACTAGGTCTTGTGTTTTTGTTTTTATAAGTAATATAATAATAGCAATGGTATAGAGAGGCTGCCTTGTTTGGTCTCATTGTCTTTTTTATGTTTTTTTCAAGGCTAAATTACAGAAAATTTCTCTGTAATATCTCGCTTTTTTATTTTACCCTCCTGTCTTTTAAAAGCCTACATTTTGTCCATTCGTAATTACCGAATTGTCTTTAGGAGGCAACGGCGTTAACGGAGGAGGTAAATTGACGAAAATATCCTTACCTTATATTGGAGAGAGAATGGGTTTTAGCTTATTTTCCGTCATTCTTAAAGGGTATTTTGAGTATATCTAATAATATTTTTTAAAAAATTGACGGTTCACTCACGGAATGATGACGGTGGGGGGATAAATGCATATTTCGATAATTACGAGGGAGCAAAATGTCGGCTTTTAAAAGACAGGGGAGCAAAGTGAAAAAGCAGGATATTACGGAGAGGTTTTCTGTAATTCAGCCTTTTTTCAAATTGAAATTCTATGTAAAAGAGTGAAATAGATGATGGAATGCTTCAAACTCTTGCATCCAAGATGTTCTTTTAGAAATAAATAATTTAAAATAAATAAATAATTTAAAATAAAAAACTTGAAAGTTTAATTTAAATTATATATAAAAAAAATCAAACTACTAGCTATCTAGTGGGAAGATATTCAAGTGCTAACTTCAAGGTCAGAGGTTTGATTCTCTACTTGTATGAATGTCACGTCCTGAAACCGTCGATTGATTGGTTCGGATGCATGCACAGACTTTCCGACGAACGGGTAAGCCGAGCTTAATTCGAACGGAACAGCCAATCACATTCGCGCGCTTCAAATGAAAGTGAAGAAATGCATAATATCAAAGTATAAAGGATTAAGCATTAAAAGAATATTCTTATTCCATTATATCGACTCAGTTACAAAAAGAAGCAAATCACCGAGCCCTCCACTTAATAATAACAATCGCCCTCCGCTTAATAAATAACAATCAAATGACAACAAAGCCACGCCCGACAGGCTAGACTCCTAGTCTCCGCTACTCGACCACGTTCTTGCCGCGGTCCTACACCTCACCAACCGAACAAACACCTAAAAAAGAGTAAACCTCAGGGAGTTACAACTAATTAAACATTTTAGTAGATTTAAGCATCGAGAAAAATGTTCTACATTTTTTTGGTTTACAAGAGGCATCTACAAAAGTAAATCAAAACCAATCACGGATAAGGAAAATAGCAAAAGCTAAGAAAACACCCCAGATGCCTCACCAACACCTTGAGCTCAGATCTGCCGAGTACAACTCACCTGCACTATAGTTGAAAGGGTCTTACTTCTCCCAATCGGTTGACCTATACGAACCCCGAGTGGAGGTCGAATTATCGAACTGCACTCTTATCGGCAATCCGTACATTCATCTGGGCGAAGTCGGTTGTCCGTATGCTCTTTATATTGGTCCTGGGTGCCAAGTGGGGCGCCGAAAGAACTCGCACTTGCCACCAACTGGTTAAACAATCCTACCGCTAGGAGAGCCAGGACATCATCCACATTACCCTCAATAGGTATTTTGCCACAAACTGCATGGCGCCTAGAGAACCGAGATATACCCACGTTATCCTCCGGTGGGCTGCACCCACAAGACCGAATGGGAGGTTGTGTTACACACACGTCACCACACCTATTGTTAGCTCTGTATACTCTTTTCTAGAGGAGTCAAAAATATCAACCTTCTCCTCAGTCAAGCACTCTCACGCCACAACAGCTTGAAGGCTAGCTACCCAGCTCACCAATACACTAGAGTACTCGCATCTAATTCTTTTTAGACTACACCTAAGACAGAGTCTACCACACTCTCACACTCAACCAATCCCATGGTTCCACAACCAACACGATTCTACTCTGAGGTCGACAAACAAAACACAGGAATACAAGGTCACTAATCTCTACGGTTCAAATCCTCAAGGCTCAGAGAGTTCTACACAACACTCCCACCATAACCCCTACTCACATCTAGAGGTAAGAAAACCAATAAGAAACCAATTGAAACACAAAACAGTAGACAAGATAAGAATCACTCTTACTTGACGATATCCCCCACCTCTAGCTGAAACACTCAATAAAATATAGCGATCAACTGCCAAGATCGCCAAGGAACACTCTTTTTGGTGCGAGTCGACTCGAGGAGTCGAGTTCCTCTGTCTCCTGAAGATGCTAGTCCTCCTCGGCTCCAGCTGCTATTTTCCTCTCAAAACACAGGTTCCCTCCAAGTAAACTCGCTCTTTTTACTATTTATAGGGGAACCGGCTGGTTACAAAAGTGGACAAATGTGGTCGGCGGCGTGACAGGATTGGTGCACATGGCACGCCATCCCAAGCTTATCCTCATAATAATTAGCCGCAGTGTCAGCCCAATCCTATTAGGCTGTCCTATCACCAATAGAGCCAATTGACTAAGTATAAGTCGATTTCGCTTGGCACGAATCGAGATGACATCACCTCATCGCCTCAAGACACTTGACTCTTCCTAGACTGGTTCGGCTCTCCACAACAAAGGTATGAAGCATAATAATAATGCCCAAATTTGAGCACACACATAGGGGAACACTTTACCACTAAGCTATTAGTAGTTTGATAAAATCTAATGCACTTCAATTATTTTTTGGATATAATTTAAGGTATTGCATAAGTTTCCAATATTTTGAAGACATTTGGGCAACAAGATATATAAAAGTTATTCCATATAAAATTACGTAAAACAAATGTTTTTCTTTAGAAGTATAAGTTATTCAAAAATATTATTTTGATATTTTATTATATTCAACACCCGCTCTCACATATTGACAAAAGAATACAAGAATATTTGCATTTTGAGTGTTTTATTTTACTGCATGAAATTATAGTTTCAAATTCAAGTTTTAAAAAATTTGAATTTTAGGTAATTAAAATCAATCAAACTACTAATTGATAAGTGATAAGGTATTCAAGTACTGACTTTAAGATCGGATGTTCAAATCTCCGTTTGTAATAATATTTAAAAAATTCAAGTTTTAAAAAAATTGAATTTTAGGTAATTAAAATTAATCAAATTCAAGTGTTTTATTTTACTGCATGAAATTATAGTTTCAAATTCAAGTTTTAAAAAATTTGAATTTTAGGTAATTAAAATCAATCAAACTACTAATTGATAAGTGATAAGGTATTCATTAGTACTGACTTTAAGATCGATGTTCAAATCTCCGTTTGTAATAATATTTAAAATATTCAAGTTTTAAAAAAATTGAATTTTAGGTAATTAAAATTAATCAAACTATTAATTGATAAGGTATTCAAAGTAATGACTTTAAGATCAGAAGTTCAAATCCCCGTTTGTAATAATATTTGAAAATATAATCTGACCTTAAGATCAATATCCAAACATCTTACCACTAAACTACTAGGAGTTTGATAAAATTTAATTATTTTATTTGTTACATCAATTTTTAATATTTCGAAGTAGAAATATTTTAGAAGAGTGAAATGAAAATCCTAATTAAATAAATATTTTAAGTTATTACCTTTTTTTTTGTTTGTTTTGTTTGTTCTTGTTATTTTATTAACACTCTCTTAGATAATAAATTTAACTTCATCCTTAGGATCTTTCACATACTCCTCTTAATAAGTTCAAGGAAGCTTCTTTGGTGTATGACAACTAATATTATTGAAAATGAGCATGCAAAAAAATTAGGAGAGTTAATTTTATTATGTGAGGGTGGATTAGTGAAATAGCGAAAATTACTAGAACAGAAGTGATTATAAAAAGTATATATCTAAATTTTAGAGTTATAATAGAACACTATCGATAATATTCTAGCTATAATACTTTCGAATTGTTTATTATGATAGAATTTTCGAATCGACGACCTAAACTACCAAATGTAATTTATAAGATTCGTTGACTATCATGCACCTTACCACTAAAGTACTAACAGCTAAGCAAAATTTAAAGCACTTTCATATTAAATCATGTGAAACTTTTTGTCACGATGTTTTATATTTAACATTTCTGGTCGCATTTGGCTCGAGAACTCCTGCTAGACTCAAGATTGGTGTTTTTAATATTTATATTTCCAATTCAGTGTATTATATGAGTGAGTTGAATATCTTACATATGTTGGCTTAAAATTAAAGGAGTCATCATCCTGCACTGTGATGGGGAGGTCAGATTGGACGAGTCACGTTCGAAATCGCGAGAGGCTGGGTTCGGCTGAGTCATGTTCGAAGTGGCGTGAGGGTAGTTGCGCCGAGTCACGATTGAGACCCATAGTCGTTGTATCTGTACAGTTCAAGTGAACTGATTGCGTATTTCTAATAGCTCAAACTTTGGAGATTAATAGTTAGCGACAACAACAAGTTAATGTTTTTACATATTAACAAGTATGTTGAATTCTCACCCATCTTTTGGTTGTTATTGTTATCTTACTAATATTCTCTTATTAGATTACAACTTTACAATATGTAACTTGATCTTAAGATCTTTCACATACTCATCTTTAATAACTTTAATCCTCATACATCAAAACATCTACATTTTACTCATAATTTTGTCATTTAATTGTAAATACTATTTTGAAGTGTTATGCAACTAGGGATGGCAATCCAGCTCACTGTTCGCGAGCCAGCTCGTGTTCGGCTTGAAATGAGCTCGAGATCGAATCGCTTGTTTAGTAAACGAGCCGAACACGATCCGAATTTTTCAGCTCGTTTAATAAACGAACCGAACACGAGCCGATAATAGCTTGAATATATATATATATATATATATATATATATATATATATATATATATATATATATATATATATATATATATATAAACTTTACTATTTAGATTTTAGGCTATCAATTTTTTGTGAATTTTAATTATTAGATTAAAATTTTAATTTTTTAATTTTCTTTCAACTTTATACCTAATAGTAGGAATGAAAATCAAATTTGTTGTTCACGAGCCAGTTCGTGTTCGGCTCGTTAATAAACGAGCCAAACACGAGCCGAATTTTTCAGCTCGATATTTAAACGAGCCAGCTCGTGTTCGGCTCGTTTATTAAACGAGCCGAACACGAGCCGACCCCAGCTCACTCGTTTTCGGCTCGTTGACACCCCTATATGCAATAGGTTCAAGTTGAAAAAGAGCATATATCATTGATTTAGTATTAGGCTAGAGTAAATAATAATATTGAAGCTCTTAGATTATCGATCAGTTTTCCGATGGTTTGGGTTTCCAAATGGACGATCCAAACCGCCAAACATAATTTATAATATTTAAATTTTTTGAAACCAAATTTTAAATTTTTAAAAATTTCTAAAAAACTTAGTTTAGTTGGCTAAATTAGCTCAGAAAAAATTATTCCAAAGTTAAGAAAATATCAATTAGAATAATTGGCTCAATTACAAAAAAAAAAAAAAAAAAAAAAAAAAAAAAAAAAAAAAAAAAAAAAAATCACAATTTAGCTCGTGTCTCAATTAATGCCCCTACATTAAAAATTGCATTAGTTATTCCTACACTTTGTCATTATTTCAAATAGGTTAAAAAATCTAGTTTAATTATTGAATTTGGCTATAAATCATTATAGAAATTAGTTATAATTAATACAAAAAATTTATATAAATTGAATAAAATTATTTAATAAACTATCCATTTTGACAGTATTAATAAAACATGCGATCTCTATCATCTAATTTTTAATCTGTTTTTTGCGTTGCAAAATTCAACATATATATGTTGAGGTTTAATTTGAAGAACATGATACACCAACTCTTTCAAATGAACTCTTACAATCTATTCGCAGATTATCCGAAATTTTTAGATCTATTTAAAAAATAGTGATAAAGTGCAGGACGGTAATCGTCGTAATTTTTAATGCCGAGAAGTTAATAAGACATGGGTTTATAACTCAGCTAAAGAATAACTTATCCAAATTTCATGTGAATAAACACAAACAATACCCAAAACTAAGATTAACTCAAATTCTTTTATTTAAATCACACTCTAACTTAAGTCATTAAAAACACCACATCAAACACTCATACTCATCACCAAACACGCATCATGACTCGACATATATCATATTACTACTATTGCTTCTGCTACTACTACTGCTGCTGCTGCTATATAACTACTTGATCACATGACCAAATCCTTCTGGGCGGGCAACATCGCCGGTTTCGAGCCCAAATAGGGCTCGAGCATGTCGACGGTGAAGGGCGCGAACTTGACCGTGGCGCCACAGGTGGAGATCCTGCTGATGGGGCAAGGTATGAGCCTCTGCACGTCGGCTGAGACGCAGAACCGAACCATGCTCAGTTGGCTGTAGCTTCTGAACCGGCGGCACTCGACCACCGTCGAAAACCCGTACTTGACCTCGAGCGAGCTCTGGATGTCTTCTAGCTTGTAGAACTTCGTATTCGACGGCACGATATCTTAAAAAAGAAGTTTATATTAGTTTTTGCTCGAGATTGATACGAGTAAAGCAGCAAAGCGGAAAAAGACCGAAACTTCTATATAAATATATCGATTAGATTGAACTACTTGAAGAAGCATTTGTAATATTCTTTAAATTGAAATTTATACTTCTCGCCACTTCAGAAGCACCTTGTTTTTGCAAATCCGATTAATTTGGCCCGGCTTTTAAAACAACTTTTCTGTTCTACTAAAGAAGCAAAACTTTCGGAGAATCTCAAATAAAACCCTTTTACTCACGGTGAACAAACGGAGTCTAGTGGCACTCACCGTAGAAGGCGAGGACGTTGAGGAGGTCGAGTTTGGCGGTCAGGTTGAGCGCCCCTTGGAAGTACTGGACCTGGGTTAGGTTCGAGCAAGTGCCGTACTCGCACCACGTCGACCGCCACAAATCGACTCCGTTGTTGCTCGGGCAACTTACGTCGGCCCAATGCGCATACATGTCGTCGATGAACGGCCTCAACTGCTCGTAGAAAAAACATACAAAAATATAGGGCTGAAATACAGAATTTTTTTTACAAATACTCGCTTTTGAATTGAGCTCTTATACTTTGAAAAGTATCAAGTCATTAGTGCTTATAAGTTTTCGACCTTTGGATAAAAATTTAATGAATTACAATAATCATGATCTAACGGTGAACAACTTATAAGCACAAAGTTCTTGATGCTTTTAAAAGCATCATCATAGTGCATACAAAAAATCTATATTTTACTCTATCAAAATTTTAAATTAAAATATATTAAAAGATATTTTTGAAATGATAGAAAAATATAATTTTTTTATTTTTTAAATATAAGTAAGAATAATTTGATGATTTGACCATTTCGTCGTCTCTCTTATTTTATTTTATTTTTTTTCCTCGATGATAGAGTAGGTAAGGGCAATAAATGAGGGAAATATATGATTTTAAAGATTTGGTAGTGTACAAGATAAACTTGTACACCAGGTGCAAGCAATAATTTAAGTCCCAAACTTTAAGACCACTTCATTTTTGTTTTTTTGTTTTTTTTTTCACATAATTTAGTGAAAGAATAGTACTAGTTTGGAAATGAAACATTACTGTGTTTGATCTTTGGACCTTCAAAAAGATAAAAGTGCTTTGAAAAAGCACTTTTGAATTTTCTTTAGAATTTTAAAACACCAAAGGACCTTGTATTAATTAATTTAAACTTTAGACCTTTGTATTTTCTACTAAGCTTCTGACACAACTTCTCTATTGTAAATCTGATCAGATAGAAAGAGAGAGAGACCGAATTGACAAAGAAGCGGCACGAGGAGTTGAAACAGTTGGTGACTGGCTGGCCGGTGGCGCTGTCGTAGCTCTCGAGGGCCTGCACGGAGAAGTCGGCGGCTGGCTCGCCGGTCGTCGGCATGCAGCACCTGCCGCCGCTGCATATAATCCCCGGCCACTGCATAAAAGCAAAAAATAAAAAAAAAAAAAAAAAAAAAAAAAAAATCCTAACTATATTTATGCATTTAACAACAAACTATTTAAATTAAATGGTCAGAAATTAAAACCTGGTGTATATGTTTTCAAGAGTCCGGCTAGAATACTATCGATAACACGCTATCAAGTTTTCAGCCGTTGGATGAAAAGATATGCAGTTAAAATTATAGTGGTCTCCTAAAATTTTTACTATTCAATCAACCACCTAGCTAGTAAACCCTAGGGGACCACTATAATCCTAACCGCATATTTTTTTATCCAACGGCTAAAAACTTGATAGCACCAATGGCTTGATGTTATCAATAGTATTCTAGCCTAATTCTTGTTTTCAATAATAAATGTACACACTTATCATTTCCCATATAAAGGGATGCTAGATGTACACCCAAAAATAGGTGTACATTTTACACCCCACCCATCTAAGGGTGGGGCTTTTTCCACCCATCACTTCGAAGTGATGGATGGAATTCACTCCATCCTTAGATGGATGGGGGTGTAAAATGTACACCCACTATATATAGTATTTTTGTTTTCACAAAACTTTTACAATTAATGATAGGTTTCATACAACTCCATATAAATATATCAAACAGTATATATATTTTTATAAAGTTTAATTTTTTACATTTATCTCTTCAAAAGTTTTAAATTATTCAT
Organism: Tillandsia fasciculata; assembly: GCA_029168755.2. Taxonomy (NCBI): domain Eukaryota; kingdom Viridiplantae; phylum Streptophyta; class Magnoliopsida; order Poales; family Bromeliaceae; genus Tillandsia; species Tillandsia fasciculata. The sequence continues at coordinate 444,662 of CM054943.1, forward strand.
ATATATATATTTCTGATTTATTATTGTTAATTCCTTATTTTTTAACTGACTCCACTATAACAAAATTAGGTTATAGGGATACATGCATTTTTATGACACTTTCATGCAAGTGTCCTATCTATATTCCATGTATATTCAAAATTAGATTAGAGGGACACATTAAAATAATATGTCGCTATATACCCTAGGCCTAGCGACTGCACACATAACGACACTAATAATAAGTGCCGGTATTTTTGCCAGCGATATTTTTTTTCAAATTTTAGAAATACTTAAAATTATCACTCTAGTATAATTTTGTTGTAGTGCTATATGTGAAAATTCAGTTTTGCCCTTTCAAATATATCCCTCCAATAATTACAACTGTTAAAATATTACGAAAATATCTGAAAGGATAAAAAAATTAATTTATCTTACTGAGTTAAATATTTAATTTATGATTAACAATATTTTTCTAACGAAAATTGACGGTAGGAACATATATGAACAATTTTGAATTTTTGAAAGAATAAATATAAAAAATTATATTTTGTAAAAATATATCTGATATTCGATAAGTTTACAGAAAGCCTGTATAAACTTAACCCAATAATGTTAGGAGTACTATTTGTAGATCTGTAAATATCGAAAAAGAAAAGTAACAATGAAGCAAATATCAAGAATGTTATTTACATCAATTTTAGCCCATATATATTTTGTGTGCAGGTTTCTAAATAGTACAATAATATAAAATAAATTTTATATATTTGTAATAGATCGATCTCATTGGAGAAGCAAATGTTAGAAGGGTCTTAATACCAAACAGTTTGTTTGACTGAATTAATTAGAAAATTTTTGCAAATAATATTTGAAATGGATCGATAAATAAAATGAAAATTTTGTTACAATCTCCTTTTGATCTATAATATTTATAGCAGAAACTTCGAATTGGAGCTTTTAATTTTCGAGTTCTGCGGCGGTTTTGTACTAGCTCTTGTTACTATCCAAAATGTTATAGCCGAGTTAAGAGTTTTAGTTCTATTATATTATTTATATATAGGATTATTTTAAATTTCGAAAGTGTCACATTTCTCCCCCCTTTAAGTCCTGACGTCCAGCACACTCACTAGTACCAGGCGATATGAGACTCGTCTCGCTAGCCTTAGCCGACATTGTAGGGAGCTGCACTAAGCACACTCACTAGTACCAGGCGATGTGAGACTCGTCTCGCTAGTCTTAGCCGACTTTGTAGGGAGCTGCACTCCACCTACAACGGTCATTAGCCGAGGAGCCACACTCTACCCGCTATATAACTCTGACTCAGCCGAAACTCATCTCACATTTCCGGCTGCTGATTGTCTCTGATACCAATTATTACGCCCCAACTTTCCAGAGGATCACCCATCCTAGAACTACTTTAGCTCTAGCACGCTTAACTCTCTTAACCTCTTGGGTCTTGCTACCATCCAAAATGCTATAGTCGGATTAAGAGTTTTAGTCCTATTATATCATTTATATATAGAACTATTCTAAATTCCGGAGATGTCTCACACACACACACACACACACACACACACACACACACACACCACACATATATATATATATATATATATATATATATATATATATATAATATATATATATATATATAAAGACTAGTGAATGAATATAAAAGGTATCTCAAGTAGCTCTCTTTAAACATTTTTTTTTTTCTATTGAAAAGCCCATCAAAATAAATAAAAAAAACCCTACACCAAGCTTTACAAATAACACATAAATTAAAACACTGGAAAAGCCAAAACATGTCTTTTTTTTTTTTTTCTTTTTTTTTTTTTTTTTTTTTAAAGCACAACAAAAAGTAACTGAAACCAAAAAAAAAAAGAAGCATATCATGCATTAAGAAAGTTATTAATATAAATAAATAAATAAATAAATAAATAATATACCAAGAGAGTTAAGTAGAAGAAATCAGCTTTGGCTGCTTCTGCATCTGGGGAGGAGAAGAGAAAGAGGAAGCCAAGTAAACAAAGAAGAGGAACTGCTTTTGTAGAAGCCATGCTCCCAAAGAGCTTGAGAAATTAAAAGGTGAGAGTTGCTAATAAAATTGTGTGTATTTTGCTTTGAACATGTTGGGGTGTGGTGTGTTAGAAAATCTTTTATCTTTTCTAATTAATTCTTTTAAATAATTTAAACTTAATTTAAACTCAAAATAATATAAAACAAGGTTTAGATGAAGCCTGTGAATGTCGAGGCGTGCGTGAGCACTGTCCTAGAAGCAAGATTGCCCCTCTACGTGCGAGGCTCCGGCAATCACCCCTAGCGATACAACGACCACTGTCCACCCCGTCGGCAACGACTCCGAGATGGTGCGTAGCGAACCCAACAACTTTAGGAGATCCAGCAAAAAAGGAAAATCTCAAAGAGAATAGTAATTGTATATACTTTACTGTAAATTAGAGGAGAGGAATTTTTTGAGTTGAGTATACAAAGCTTCTTCTTTCTCTCCATTTAAAGACCCAAAGCCCACAGGAGACAAGCTCCAACGGATCTCTTCTCGGGCAGCCCACAAAGGCCCTTCCCAAGGAAGGCCTTTGGGTAGCCCGAGAAATAAATTCCCAATGTAGGCATTAAAGGCAAAAGTCAAATGGACCAAGTCAAAAACGTGCAGGCCCGGCCCGGCCCGTGTGTGTATTGGAAAAGCCTTGCTCACAATTCCTAACCAATACATACACAAAAGAGGGAGTAAATAAACCCACTCTACATGTGATGAATTTCCGATGTGGGACAAAACATCACATGTAGAGGGTAAATGGGTTTGGGCTCCCAGGCAAAGCCCATTGACATTGGGCTGCCCAGAAAAACCCAAAGGCCAAAATACAAGATTTAAATCACAATAAATCAAATAAAACCCAACAATCCCCACATGATTTAAAACTTGTAAAAACGAAATACAACATAAAGTAAAAGAAATACAAAAACTAAAACAGGTGCTGGATCCCTTATACCACGTATTCGGCGAAGGTACCTTTCGGGTTTGAACCTTCACTTAGTACAGGTCTATGTACATCCGAGGGCACAATGGTGGACTTCGCCTTGAACCAAGGCCGGTGAATCGGATTTCCACAAACAGTACACATGGTACAGTCGTTTAGGTTCTATGCGGGTTAGCGCTTTTATGGCCATGCGCTCATATCGATTCATGTGTGTTTTTAGGGAACCGCCCTCTTCCCACAGTCGCGGCCTCACGACTACACACATATAGTAGGTCCTGATAAGGGTGCATGCAAGGTCACACCCTGCCTCAAGGGTCTCGGAACCATTCAGGGTAAGAACCCTTACTATCCACTTGCATAAATGAGCACTGTCGCCATAGGGATGAGTATATAAAAGCAGTGCTCCGCACAACTACCAATTCGACTTGTTTCTACCCATTGAACCTCCAAGAGGTTGGGTTGCCGTCGCCGGTAGTTTTTATTGTGGGCTAAGCCCCATCCCCCTCGACGATTCTAGGATCACTGTCCTAGACAAACCTTTAGTAAGCTGATCAGCTAGGTTCTTCGCAGATCTCACAAATTCCAATGCAATTACATTTTCCTTAATATTCTGCCGAATATACTTATGTCTTACTTTCATAAATCTATTCATCTTTGTTTCCACATTTTCTTGAGCACACTTGTCAATAGCAGATTTGCAATCACAATGTATACACACAGGTGCCAAAGGTCGCTCCATCAGTGGCAAGTCATACAGAAATTCTCTAATCCACTTAGCCTCTGCTACAGTGGTATCTAAAGCTATTAATTCAGATTCCATTGTACTTCTAGCTATCAATGATTGTTTCGATGACTTCCAAGAAACAGCTGCTCCGCCAAGGAGAAAAACAAAACCAGTGGTTGACTTCACATCAGCTGTATCACTTATCCAGTTAGCATCACTAAATCCTTCTAATACGGCAGGGAATCCACAAAAATGCAATCCATAAGATACAGTGCCTTTCAGATATCTCAAAACTCTTTCTAAGGCATTCCAATGTTCTCTATTTGGGTTATGAGTATATCTTCTTAATCTGTTCACAGCATATGCTAAATCAGGTCTAGTGTAATCTACAAGATATCCTAGAGATCCTATAATCTGAGCATACCTATTCTGTCCTATAGGATCACCTTTATTCTTCTTAAGATGTACACTAGGATCATAAGGTGTTACCACAATCTTAGAATCAAAATATCCAAATTTCTTTAACACTTGTTCACGGTAGTGAGATTGGCTCATAATAATTTCATTTGATTTTCTTATGATCTTCATATTTAGAATCACATCAGCTTGCCCAAGATCCTTCATATCAAAGTTATCATTAAGCAATTTCTTAACATCCATTATCACATCCATATTTGTTCCAAAGATCAAAATATCATCAACATACAAACATAGGATTACTATCTGTCCATTGTATTCCTTAGAGTACACACATTCATCAGACATGTTCACATGAAAACCATCTTTTACTACTAAAGAGTCAAATTTCAAATGCCATTGCTTAGGGGCTATGCTTAAGTCCATATAAAGATTTTGTCAACTTGCAAACTTTGTTTTCATGTCCAGCAACAATAAATCCCTCAGGTTGCTTCATATAAATTTCTTCCTCTAAATCACCATTTAGAAAAGCAGTCTTAAAGCTTCACCCCACAAGTTCTCAGGTGCACCAGAACTAATAATCATTGAATTTACCATATCCATCAAAGTTCTATTTTTCCTTTCAGCTATTCCATTAGATTGAGGTGTATAAGGTGCAGTAACTTGATGTATAATTCCAAATTCTTGACAGAAAACAGTCATCTCATTTGATGTATATTCACCTCCTCGATCAGATCTTAAAATCTTAATTTTCTTGTCCAATTGATTTTCAACCTCAGCTTTATAAATCTTAAATTTATTCAAAACTTCATCTTTATTCTTAATCAGATAAATATAACAATACTTCGAATGATCATCAATGAATGTTACAAAATATTTGCTTCCACCCCTACTGGGTCTACATCCATCACAAACATAACTGTGTATAAGTTCTAGCAGATCAGAATCTCTATCTACAGATCTAAATGGTCTTCTAGGTTCCTTAGCTTGCACACATATTTCACATCTATGATCATTTGAAACAGACTTAGGAATTAAATCCAAATTCATCAATCTCTTAATAGTATTAAAATTCACATGTCCCAATCTTCCATGCCAAACATCAGATGAAACAACATTCAAAATAATACTTTCATTAATAGTAGAATTCATCACAGAAAGCTTAAATAAACCATCACTCAAAAATCCTTTCCCAATAAAGTTCACTCCTTTAGTAATTACTACCCTATTACATTCAAAAACAAACTTAAAACCTTACTGAACTAAAAGAGAAGCACTAAACAAGTTCTTAAAGGGTTGAAAATTTCTACCCTTAGGTTTCGGGTTCTCTACAAGGTTGGCTTGGGTAGAAGGCTCGCTAGGCTTCTTATCTCTAGCTCGGTTGGTTTCTTCTATCCTAAGAGATCTTAGGACAAAATTCAGGAAAAGTTCTCTTTGATTGTGGTTCAGATCATTGGCATGGCTAGACCAGGAAGGAGGCAACTTATCTATTAAAGTGGCAACTAGAAAACTCTCATCTAGATCTATACCACTAGATCTAAGCTGCTCAATAATGTACTCAAAATTCTGTAGTTGGTCAGACATTGGTTTACTATCTACCAATTTAAACTTGAGCAAATCTGAAGCTTGGTATCTCTTCTTAGTAGGATCAATCTGGCCATACTTTTGTTCTAAGGAAATCCAGAGTTCCCTAGCAGTCTGAAAACTACAGTAAATGTCATAAAGCTTATCAGAAAAGGTGCTAAGGATCCGGTTCAGACAGTGATAATTAATCATAGTAGGATCAGTAGGAGGCACAGGTATAGGTGCAGGTGCAACACCAGGAGGAGTAGGAGCACTCTGAGACTGGCTGCGAGTCTGAGGGCGATTTGCCACAGACTGAATAGCACCATCAGGTGCAGTTTCATTACCATTCTCAATAGGATCTGAGATAGCAGAAACAAGTCCCAGCGTGGTGAGCCAGAATCGCATTTGATTCTGCCACCTCCTAAAATTACGACCATCAAAAGTAACAGGTTTCGCCGAATACGAATCCTCCATTAATCTGTTTAATCAATAATCTAAAATAATGTCACAAAATTATTCTACAGTTAATTTAAGTTAACAGATTTAAATTTAATCAATAATAATTTTAGAGAAACAAATAACAGGTTTAATTAACAAAGATTATACTATTTTAATTAACAGTATAAAAAACCAACCACTATATAAAGATGTATTTTTAATTAATATTATAACAGTGTAACAGCATGTATTATTAACACAATAATATTATTAATTAAATAAGCTCTCAGTTTTTAGAAGAATTAAAAAAAAATTAACAGAGTTGAAAGTGCAACACAATATTATTAATACAAACAGTATAATAATAATTAAGTAGTCACGCGCAAGAGTGTATACTAGGTTAGTTAAATATACTAGCACAACAATATTAATTAATCTACTGTACTCACATAACACGGCAATATTAATTAATCTACTGTACTTACTAATATTTAGATAATCAAATGATGCTAACAGTGTATTATGCCAACACAATAATAAATAAAAGTAGTACGGACACTTATAGTTAACAGTATTAGAGTGACAATTTTACTAATTATATGAACAGTACGTACTAACAGAGTATGAACTATTTAAGTAGTACAGACAATATTAGTATACTAACAATTTTAGAAAAGCAGTCCGTACTAACAGAGTATATAAAATGAACTATTTAATAAACTAATTAAATATTTATTTTAATCACAAGGCAACAGTATTTTACTAATTATATGAAAAGATAAAATGAATGAAATCTTGCTTCTAGATTGTTAGAAAATCTTTTATCTTTTCTAATTAATTCTTTTAAATAATTTAAACTTAATTTAAACTCAAAATAATATAAAACAAGGTTTAGATGAAGCCTGTGAATGTCGAGGCGTGCGTGAGCACTGTCCTAGAAGCAAGATTGCCCCTCTACGTGCGAGGCTCCGGCAATCACCCCTAGCGATACAACGACCACTGTCCACCCCGTCGGCAACGACTCCGAGATGGTGCGTAGCGAACCCAACAACTTTAGGAGATCCAGCAAAAAAGGAAAATCTCAAAGAGAATAGTAATTGTATATACTTTACTGTAAATTAGAGGAGAGGAATTTTGAGTTGAGTATACAAAGCTTCTTCTTTCTCTCCATTTAAAGACCCAAAGCCCACAGGAGACAAGCTCCAACGGATCTCTTCTCGGGCAGCCCACAAAGGCCCTTCCCAAGGAAGGCCTTTGGGTAGCCCGAGAAATAAATTCCCAATGTAGGCATTAAGGCAAAAGTCAATGGACCAAGTCAAAACGTGCAGGCCGGCGGCCGTGTGTGTATTGGAAAAGCCTTGCTCACAATTCCTAACCAATACATACACAAAAGAGGGAGTAAATAAACCCACTCTACATGTGATGAATTTCCGATGTGGGACAAAACATCACATGTAGAGGGTAAATGGGTTTGGGCTCCCAGGCAAAGCCCATTGACATTGGGCTGCCCAGAAAAACCCAAAGGCCAAAATACAAGATTTAAATCACAATAAATCAAATAAAACCCAACATGGTGTACATAGGAGCCCTATTTATAAGCGGTTTAGTTTGGTTTGGATATAAGTAAAAACTATTTATTTTAAAAATAAATATAATTTTTAAAATAAACAGAAATAAGATTAATTTTTACGTTTAGATAAAAATTAAGTTATTTTTAAAAATAAAAAAAAAATAGTATTTGAACAGATAAATTGAAATAATAAAAATAAAAATAATTATAATTTTTAAATAATAATTTTATATTATATTAGAGTAGAAGTTTTTTATTCGAATCCAGTTAAACTCTTAATATTATTTAAATTTTTTATTTAATTAAGTTCGAATTTTGAATATAAATCCTTATTTAGAGTACCTTGATTGTTTAATTTATATAATTTCATAAATAAGGATTTTTTTTTTTTTTAATGTTTATATCAAGGTGTGCTACATGCATGTGGTTTTTAATGCCCCTTGAGTACTATTTTGTGAATATAAAATTTATATGACCCTAACAAAATTTGGTACATACTATGTTTTTCCAACTATACTCAAATATATTTATATCTATAAATTTGGGGCAACTGCTTTCATATTCTTAAAAAAAAAAAAAAAAAAAAAAATTATTCATTCCTCTTAAAAAGCTAATATTAAAATATCACTTTAATAATCAATTTTTTTTTAAATATATTCAGAAAATTAAATTTTATTAGTAAACTATTAATAAAATTACTATTTTGTTCTTTCAAATATATTCTTTTTTATTTGTTTTTAAGTTAGAAACAATTTATAGAAGTATTTTAATTTTTTATCTTTTCAAATATACTCTTCTATTATCACTAATTTTTTTATTTATTTTCAAGTTAAAAACAAAATAAATATTTTAATTCTTTTTTAACTCGATCGAAATAACTTAACAAATACCGACAGTAAAATATTTTTAAATAACTAATATATATATATATATATATATATATATATATATATATATATATATATATATATATATATATATATATATATATATATATATGATCAGTTTATTTGAAATAAATAAAAATAAATAAAATATTTCTATTGAATGATAAAAATTTACGAGCTTGTAATTCACACTTTTTTTTCTTTTTCTTTTAATATGCATGTGAAGCGCTCAGGACCGTACGATTACCTATTCTTTTCTTATCAATCGTACCATCCTAAAGCAATTATTGCATGTACTCGATTGTCCTGATGTGTATATTATATATTCTTATATCACGTGCGTTAAAATTATTTTAAAAAATTTATAATATATTTCGATAGATACATATCTATATTATATATATAAAAAAAAAGAGTAAATATAAGTGTACACTCCTTATGGATGTACATCTTATATCCCACTCCATTCTGGGGTGGGATGAATTTTACTGGTCACATCAAAATGACCAATAAAAAAAATTCCACCTCGAATGGGGTGGAGTGTAGGATGTACATCCCTTATGGGGTGTACACCTAGCATCCCAAAAAAAAATACTTTTTATACAGTTTAGAATGTATATTTTATATTTTAATTTTTTAAAATAAAATAAATTTTATTAGTCATTTCAAAATGACACGATAACCTCTTACCTTTATTCTAAAATGGACAAGTGTGTTTCGCATATTCTGTTTAGAGTATAGGTATAGCATTGCTTTTATATAAAATAATTAGTTATATAATATATTTCTTTATAAAATTTAATTTTTTATATTTATTTTTTTTTAAATATATATATATATATATATATATATATATATATATATATATATATATATATACACTATCTGTGTCTGTTAGAAAATTTTGATTAACTATAAATTAAATATTTAATCTTAATTAGTAAATAAAATAAATTTATTTTTTTATTCTTTTTATATTATAACTATTAAGATGGATCATATTAGTTTTTATATTATAATCCATTACCTCTTTCTCTTTCTTTTTATTTTTCCCTTTCTCTTTTCCTCTTCCTCTTCCTCATTTATTAAATCATAATTTGAAAAGATTGAGATGTTACAAAAAAAAAAAAAAAAAAAAAAAAAAAAAAAAAAAAAAAAACACTATAACAAAATTATAATATAGCGACAGTTTTAAGTATTTCTAAAATGTGAAAAAAGTACCGCTGAAAAAAATAACGGATCTTATTATTAGTGTCGCTATATGTGCAGTCGCTAGGGTGTATAACAATATGTTTTCAAATATATTTCTATAATCTAATTTTAGATATAAATGAAATATATATATGATACTTGTACAAAAGTGCCATAAAAATATATACAAAAATATATACATAAATATATATACAAAAGCACATCTTATATATATTTCATGAAAAATATTTTTTAAATATCTTAAATCTCATTCATCTTAGACGAGTGGATAATTAACTCTCCATGCATCTTGAGATGAATGAGATGAATGAAATATAACGTTGCTTATATTTCATCTATTCTGAAGTGGAATGTAAATTACTAGTCACATTAATATGACCAGTAAAAAAAACTCTATCTAAATAAGTAGGGGTATAAAATGAAGGGGGACCAGCCGTGGGGTTATTTAGCACACCTCAACCCACACAGCACACGAGCGCAGCGAAAACAGAATCTTTCGTAGATGAAAGTAGGCGAAAACGATTGTAGTAAACAAGCACGAGAATAATAAAAAAATAAAACAAATAAGGGAATGTAAGGACACAAGAATTACGTGGTTCGGCCAACCTACGTCCACGGGTAAGACCACCTTAATGCGTTATTCGATTAATCCATGACACAAAGTACAAAGAAGAAGATTAATTCATGACACAAAAGTACAAAAAATAAATTGGATTACAAAAAACTCACTCACGGAGGCTCTCCACATTTTTCCTCTTAATTAGGATTTTTCAATAAAGCTAGAGTTAATATAACTCTAAAAACCTAATTCTAATAGAAAATGATCTCCACCGTCTATCCGAATTTTTAAATCACTTCTAGGCCTCGTTCATATCCTCTTAAGATTTATCTTTAAGATATTTCTAAATCATTTCTAATCTTTAGGAACAAAATTGGATCAAATCCATATGAACTCGAAATATGATTTTACATAATCCAACATAAAATGTTAAAAGTGTACAAGCAGTGTTGCTCATCTATCAATATCAAGGTGTACTACATGCGCGTGTTTTTTAAGTGCCTCTTAGGTACTATTCCCGATAAGGGAGGAGCTACAGTTTGTTTTTTTTTTTTTTTTTTTTTTTTTTTTTTTTTTTTTTTTTTTTGTTTTTGTGGGAAGGGGGATATAAGGAGAATATTCTATTTATCCTCCATTTAATATCGGAACCAAACACCCCCTTAGGAGTACCATGCTTTTTTTATCCATTTTTGTGGGTTTAATGGAGAAGTTAAGGGAGCATGTAATAAAAAATAAAAAATAAAAATTATAAAATATTTAAATAATACAGTTAAAATTATACAGTACTAAAATAAAATAAAAAAAAAGAATAAACTATCGAAGGATATTTGAAGTTTTTTTATTTTGTAAACTATGACACTTAATTTATTAACTATATAAATAACTTACGGAACTAAAAAAATATATTTTTGCATTACCAAAAAAAAGAAAGGTAAGCTTTTGTGAGTTAGCTTATTTTTATTTTATTATCACGTGGTTCAAAAAATTTCAATTTAATTACTTAACAATGGTTTTTTTTTTTTTAACCAAAATTTGTATATATAATAATGTGGTAAAATATACTAAACCACAAAGGGCAAAATAGAAATGAGCTAAACCAAAAGGGGGGCAAAGTAAAATTTCTTGCAATTTATTAGTGTCTCAATTATGCCCCAGCATTAAAAATTGCATTAGTTATGTGCCACTATTTCAAATAGATTAAAAAATTTAATTTAATTATTGAATTTAGCTATAAAATGTTATAGAAATTAATTGGCTGATAAAGTTAGTTACAATTAATACAAAAAAATTATATAAATTGAATAAAACTATTTAATAAATTATTAATTTTGATAGTATCAACATCTTCATCATCATCTTTTTTTTTTTTTTTTTTTTTTTTTTTTTTTGATCTATTTAAAAAATAGTGATAAAGTGAAGGTCATGGGTTATAACTCAGCTAAAGAAGTGCTTATCCAAATTTCATGTGAATAAACCAAAACAATACCCAAAATTACCCAAAATTAAGATTTAACTCAAATTCTTTTATTTAAATCACACTCCAACTACTTAAGTCATTAAAACACCACATCAAACACTCATACTCATCACCAAACACACATCATAACTTAACATATATCATACTACTGCTGCTGATGCTGATGCTGATGCTAACTACTTGATCACATGACCAAATCCTTCTCGGCCAACAACATCGCCGGTTTCGAGCCCAAACAAGGCTCGAGCATGTTGACGGTGAAGGGCGGGAACTTGACTTGGTCAGCGCAATTGGAGCTTCTGCTTATGGGGCAAGATATGAGCCTCTGCGCGTCGGCTGAGACGCAGAATTGAACCTTGCTCAGTTGGTCGTACTTTCCGAACCAGCCGCTCTTGCGGCACTCGACCACCGTCGAGAACCCGTAGTTGACCACCAGCGAGCTCTAGATGTCTTCTAGCTTGTAGTACTTCTTTGACGGAACGATATCTTAAAAAGGGTTTTTGTTAGGTTTCGCTCGAATTGATGTAAGTACCAAAACTTATGTATAGATTTAACTGCTTAAGTTGAGCTATTCAAAGAAGCATACGTAATATTTTAAATACAAATTTCTCCTACTTTTTAATTATCATAGAAAAACATAGAAGATCCAAATTAAAGCTTATGCTTTTGGTGCTCAAAATCAAATTTCAAAAAAAGTAAATTGTTATTTTTTTTCTTTTTTGTTATGTAATTGACTTCGGTCCGGAGTTGGCCAAAATCGTAATTATGCTAGATTGAGGAGTTTGAGTTTCAACTGAAGATAAAGTTACAGTGAATCAAACAATAGAAGCAGATATTTACGATCAAAAATTATTTTATCTCTCTCCACTTTCGGTTAAACAAACAGAGTCTAGTGGCACTGACCGTAGAAGGCGAGGACGTTGAGGAGGTCGATTTTGGCGCTCTGGTTGAGCGCCCCTTGGAAGTACTGGACCTGGGTCAGGTTCGAGCAGGTGCCGTACTTGCACCACGTCGACCGCCACAGATCGACGCCGTTGTTGCTTGGGCAACTCAAGTCGGCCCAGTGCGCGTACATGTCGTCGATGAACGGCCTCAACTGCTCGTAAAAAAAATCATATATAAATATGTGACTAAAATACAATTTTTTTTTTTTGTAAATATATTTTTTTTTTTTCATTTTTCCTTCTTGATTTTTACAAGGATTAATTGCATACAAATTCTTAAAAATATATCGAATAACAAATATATTTCTACAAAATTTAACTTTTCATATTTATCCCTTCAAAAGTCTTAAGTTGTTTATATATGTCCCTACCGTCAATATCCGTTAAAAAAATATAGTTAACTATAGGTTAAATACTTAATCTTGGATAGTTAATAAGGTAAATTTGCTTTTTACCTTTACAGATATTTTTAAATTATTTTAACAATTGCGACATTTGGAGGGACATATTTGAACGGGCAAAAATAATATTCATATATGTTCTGTTAAAAAATAAACAGTAAAATAACAATAATAAATCCTATGAATATATATATATATATATATATATATATATATATATATATATATATATATATAAACAAATTAGAACTTTTGAAAAAATAAATATAAAAATTAAACTTTGTAAGAATATATCTGCTATTCGATAGATTTATAGGGATCTATATAAAATTAATCCTTTTTAAAATCTCACAATTTACTCTTAAAATTTAAAATTGAAATTCATTAAAAAATATAATAAATCTTTTTATTCTTATAATATAAATAAGGATAATTTGGTCATTTTACTTTTTCCATTATTTTTGTTTTCCTCGTGGTAGAGTAGGTAAGGGCAATAAATTACTGAAATATATGGTTTTACTGAAATATATGGTTTTAAAGATTTGGTGGTGTACAAGATATACTTGTACACCGAGTCCAAGCAATAATTTAAGTCCCTATCATTAAGACCATTTGATTTTTTTTTTTTTTTTTTTTTTTTTTCACACAACTTAGTGAAAGAATAGTACCAGTTTGGAAATGCAACGTTACTGTGTTTGATCTTTTGGCCCTTCAAAAAATCAGAAGTGCATTTTGAATTTATTTAGAATTTTAAAAACATTAAGGGGCTTGTATTAATTTAAATCTTAAAACTTCAACAATAAAATTATACTATAGCGACACTTTTAAGTATTTCTAAAATTTAAAAAATATGTCGCTGATAAAAATACCGATACTTATTATTAGTGTCGCTATATGTGCAGTCGTTAGGGTGTATAGCAATATATTATTATAATGTGTCTCAAAAATATGTTTATATACTCTAATTTTATATAGAGATTAAATACTTGTATATAAGCGTTATAAAAATATGTTCCTATAATTTAATTTTGTTGTAGTGTTCGTCTTTTTCTATTTTATTTCTGATATAACTTTTCTATTCTCAAACTGATCAGATTAAAAGAGAGAGACCAAATTGACAAAGAAGCGGCACGAGGAGGTGAAACAATTGGTGACGGCCTGGCCGGTAGTGCTGTCGTAGCTCTCGAGGGCCTGGACGGAGAAGTCGGCAGCCGGCTCGCCGGTTGTCGGCACGCAGCACTTGCCGTTGCTGCATAAAGTCCCCGGCCACTGCATAAAAATAAAAAAATGTAAAATAAATTTAAAAAAATATTAAATAAAAGAGTTCCATCTAAAGGTGGTAATCTAACTCGCTGTTCGTGAGCCAGCTCGTGTTCGGCTCGAATTGAGCTCGAGATTGAATCGCTCGTTTAGTAAACGAGCCGAACACGTATTTAAATTTTAGACTAACAATTTTTTGTGAATTTTAATTATTAGATTAAAATTTTAATTTTTTATTTTTTTTTTTATTTTATACCTAATAGTAGAAATGAAAATCAAACTTATTGTTCGCGAGCCAGCTCGTGTTTGGCTCGATAATAAACGAGCCAAATACGAGTCAAATTTTTCAGCTCGATATTTAAACGAGCTGAACAAGAGTTCGCTCGTTGACACCCTTAGTCCCATCCATATACTTACATATATATTTAACAATACACTGTTTAAAGCGATGATCAAAAATTCGAACCTATGTATGTATGTATGTATGTTTACAAAAAAAATAAATAAATAAATAAAAGTATGGTACTTGATTTTTTTATCTTTCACAAAACTGTTTTAAATGAAAATATAATTAATAAAGATTTATAATAATAATAATAATAAATTTTATAAATCATATTATTACGGTGCTTTCGTTTTAATCCTGTTTTGCGCCTTAATACCAAACGAACTCTTAGCTTGTTTCACTTCACTGAGTAAGAACTATTTCACAAATAATATTTTAAATGGGTCGAGAAATAAAATAAAAATTTTGTTATAATTCTCTTTTTATGGTTTTTATAGTAGAAATTTTAAATTAAAATTTTTTGATTTTTTATTTTCGAGTTCCGCAGCAGTTTTGGACTAGCTCTTGAAGAAAAACACAAACAACTAAAGCAAATTTAATTAAAACCACTCTTAAGAGAACCAAAAAAATATAAATAATATATATATATATATATATATATATATATATATATATATATATATATATATATATATAAAAACAAATAACACATAAATTAAAACAGTGGAAAAGCCAAAACATGTCTCTTTTTTTTTCTTTTTTTTTTCTTTTTTTTTAAAGCACAACAAAAAGCAACTGAAACCAAAAAAAAGAAGAAAAAAAAAAAAAAGAAGAAAAAGAAGCATATCATGCATTGAGAAAGTTATTAATATATATAAATAAATAAATAAATATATAAATATACCAAGAGAGTTAAGTAGAAGAAATCAGCTTTGGCTGCTTCTGCATCTGGGGAGGAGAAGAGAAAGAGGAAGCCAAGTAAACAAAGAAGAGGAAGTGCTTTTGTAGAAGCCATGCTCCCAAAGAGCTTGAGAAATTAAAAGGTGAGAGTTGGTAATAAAATTGTGTGTATTTTGCTTTGAACATGTTGGGGGTGTGGTGTACATGATAGGAGCCCTATTTAAAAGCTAGCAAAGTTGTTGTGCCTACTGCCTACATGGAATTTTTTTTAAGTTGCATTTGGTTCAGGTATAAAAAAAAAATTAATTATTTTTGGGATATGTATAAGTTCAAAACAAGCATGAATTAAAGTAAATTTGTATTTGGTTAAGTATAAAAATTATACTGAAAATAAAAAAAATTATGTTTGATAAATTAAAGAGAAATAAAAAAATAGAGAACATTAAAATTTATTAAAAAAAATTTAAATTTTATAAATTTAAATATCTTATAATTTAAAAAAATTATTTTTTTTAAAAAAAAAAAAATAAGCAACATGTGAAACACTGTTCCACCCTTATATGGGATTACTTGGTATGGGAGAGAATATTTTTCCGAATCCAAAATCATGTTTGGGTATAGGGGGGGGGGAGTAACTCCCTTATTCCCCCTTATACCCATGGGCAAACGGAGCCTTTGTAAGGGTGTGTTTGGTAATGAGTATAAGGGAGATAAGGGGGTTATTCCTTTTCTTATACCCAAACGTGATTTTTGATGGGAGACCAGACAACTGTTCCCTCCATACCAAGTTATTCAGTATAAGGGTGAAACAGCTGTTCCATCTGTTGCTTATTTTTTTTTAAATTAAATTTTTTTAAATTATAAGATATTTAAATTTATAAAATTTAATTTTTTTTTTTATAAATTTTAATTCTTTATGTTTATCTTATTCCTCTTAAATTTACCAAACACAAATTTTTTTTATTCTCGGTACAACTCTTATACTCAACTAAATACAAAATTACTTTAATTCTTATTTGTACCTGAACTTACACATATTTCAGGAATATCCGAACCAATTCTTAGAGCACAACTGTTGTATCATATAATTTTATATGATATTAGAATTAAAAATTTTAAGTTGGAATCCTTTAAAACTTAATTCTAGTATTATTTATTTTTTTATTTAATTAAATTTATATTTTAAATATAAAATATATAAATATTATTGTTTTTACCATTTAAATTTTTATTGTGTGACGATTGTTTAATTCATATAATTTTATAAATAAGGATAGTTATATATATATATATATAATAAAATTATGTTATAGTGATATTTTTAAGTGTTTCTAAAATCTAAAAAAAAAAATGTCGCTAACAAAAATACCGACACTTATTATTAATACTGCTATATGTGCCGTCGCTAGGGTGCATAGCGACACATTTTTGTAATATGTCATAAAAATATGTTCCAAAAATATATTCCTATAACCTAATTTTAAATATAGATAGGACACTTATACAAAAATATCACAAATATATATCACTGTAACCTAATTTTATTATAGTATATATATATATATATATATCAAGGTGCGCCACATGAATGTGGTTTTTAGTGCCCCTTAATTAATTAGTACTATTTTATGAAGAGAAATGATTCGAGTTTCCCACATGTACCTCACTAAATGATGGTTATAGGTTTTGAAAAAAAGGTGACTAATTAAAGGGGTGTTTGGTTGTCCCCGAAATGATAAAAAATAATTTCGTGGCATCTCATGTTTTAAAATAATAATAATATATATAATATAATATAACTAAATTTTTTAATTTAATTTTAATATTTTTGGCAGTAACCGACCAAAAAAGGTCGGGCTATATATATATATATATATATATATATATATATATATATATATATATATATATATAAAAGATATAATAGAATTAAATTTTTTAACTCAGTTATTACATTTTGGATAGTGATTAGGTCCAAAAGGATAAAAAGGTTAAGCATGTTAGAGCTAGAGTAGTCCTAGGATGGTTGATTCCCTGAAAAGTTGTGGTGTTTCGTTGGTACCAGAGCCAATCACCAGCCGAAAGTATGAAATATATATGTCTCGGCTGAGGCAGAGTTATATAGCGGGTAGAGCGTGACTCCTCAACTAATGACCGTTGTGGGTGGAGTGTAACTCCCTACATGATCGGCTATACTCGTGAGTATGCTTAAGCCTGACGTCAGGTAGAGCCGGCATGGCTAATGACTGTTATAAGTCCAACTATACTTATAAATTTTTTACTGGTGCTTTTAAAAATATATAAACTCTCCTCTCTCTCTCTCTCTCTCTCTCTCTCTCTCTCTCTCTCTATATATATATATATATATATATATATATATATATATATATATATATATGTGTGTGTTGGTGGATTCTCTCCAGTTGTACAAAATATTTATAAATTAACATATACAAATCTCTTTTATCTATAATTTTTATGATAATTTAACACTACAATAAAATTAGATTATAAGAATATATGTTTGTGACATTTTTTTACAAATATCTAATTTATAGTCCATCTATATTTAAAATTATGTTATAAAAGCACATTTTTGAAATATATTATAGTAACTATACATCGACGGCACATATAGCGACAGTAATAATAAGTATCGGTATTTTTTACAATAATTTTTTTTTAATTTTTAAAAATATTTAAAAATATTGTTATATTATAATTTTATTGTAGTGTAACGAGTATTCGTGAATACGCGTAAAATTTTGATGGTGTATATGTACCTCATTTATTGAATGTCCACACGTCCCCATCAAAGAAACAATTATTGCATGTACCCGATTGACCTTATCTATCATCTATAAATTGGTGTATCACGTGGGTTAAATTTATTTTTTAATAATTAATATTATATATATATATATAATGAATATAAATAGATTCAATAACACATATTTATTATATTATAAAAAAATTAGAAAATAAAATTTGATTGTACGAATCTGAATGAGTTGTTGTAAAATAAATAGATGAGATTGTTCGAGTAATTCGAGATTATTTTATAAGAGAAGGGTTTTTTTTATAAAAAAATATTAAATTTTTTTTTATATGTAGTATGGGCATGAATATAAATATGAATATAGATTAACATAAATAAAAAAATATTATCGAAAATTTATTTTTTATAATTATATATATATATATATATATATATATATATATATATATATATATATATATATATATATATAATGAATATAAATAGATTCAATAACACATATTTATTATATTATAAAAAAATTAGAAAATAAAATTTGATTGTACGAATCTGAATGAGTTGTTGTAAAATAAATAGATGAGATTGTTCGAGTAATTCGAGATTATTTTATAAGAGAAGGGTTTTTTTTATAAAAAAATATTAAATTTTTTTTTATATGTAGTATGGGCATGAATATAAATATGAATATAGATTAACATAAATAAAAAAATATTATCGAAGATTAATATATAGTTTATAAATTTATAGATTAACATAATAGTCGAACTATATATATATATATATATATATATATATATATTAAAAATATAAATTTAATTATATTTGTGGTTTAGTTTATTTTTACTTTTTCACATAATAGTTCAAAAAATTTCACTTTACTCTGCTATAGTTTTTTTTTTTTTTTTTTTTTTTTTTTTTTTTTTTTTTTTTTACCAAAATGTAACAACCCAATTTACTAGCAATAATAACTATTTTAGTTCAAATCACCGATTTAAAATACTTAACTCCAGTTATTATTATTCGTATCTATATCCTCTTATAAACTCAATTACAATCACATTTTTATCTGACGTGGAACTATTCGGATGCCACAGACACATCCCGTTTAGATCTGACGTTCTTGTCAGCTCAAACAAATGCACAGTCCAAGATAACCAGGCGATGTTAGACTTATCTTGTTTGTCTTGTCATTCAGACTCTGACATAATATATCACCTTGTCTTTCAAACTCTGACTCAATCGAGACTCGTCATACACTTTTCAGCTGGTGATTGACTTTGATACCAAATTCTACCAAATTTTAAAAAAATCACAAGTTGGCAAAATAAAAAAAAAAGGTTAAATGCGAGACCATATATATATATAGAGACCTCGGTCTATAGACCGGGTCCACTGGAGTCCACAAACAGTTTTTTAAATTTTTGGTACAAATTCATGTGGCTGTGTCGTCGCGTCTCAGAGCCATTATTGTGACTCGTGAGCTGCGTTTCACGTGGGCACATGTTTCACAACATAACAAATAAATATATTTTTAAAAAATTACAATAAATCCACGTAGGCCCTTTTTGGTAGAGAGACTATTATTTAGTTTTAGATTAAATTTTTTTTATAAATTATTTTGAAGTAATGAATAATTCATCTTCTTTTAGAATGATGAAGTATATATCATATACTCATTTTTGAATATATTAAAAATATTTTTTAATAATAATTATCTAAAGAGCAATACTAATGATATACTAAGTGTGACATTTTTAATAGTCCCATATAGAATGATAATAAAATTATAATTAAATATATATAAAAAATAAATAATAATAATAATAATAATAATTGAATTTAAATATTTTGAGTCAACGATTTGGGCTCAGCGGGTTATTATTATTAGTATGTCAGATTATTACATTTGGCTGAGACAAGGGACTGAGACAAGATTTGAAGAATAATGTGACGAGTGAGACAGATCTCACATCCCTAATAATTTTGGATTGTCACATCGGATGAAAATGAAATTCTGATCATGTCTAAATGAGAAAATTTTGTAACATCCCAATAGTCCTACAGGATGAAAATGAGGTTGTGATCATGCCTAAATGAGAGAAGTTTGTAAGATCCTAATAGTCCCACATCGAATGAAAAAGAGATTGTGATTGGGGTGGGGTTGTGATCATGCTTAAATGAGAAAAGTTTGTGACATCCTAATAGCCACACATCGGATGAAAATGAGATTGTGATTGGGTGGGCCAGATCATTACAGCAAGATGCACATTTCATTTTAAAATAAAATGACTATAAAAGTGACTAGTAAAATTTATTCCATCCTAAAATAAAGTAATTAATAAAATTTATTTCATTCTAAAATAGGTAAGATGCCAGATAGAGGTGTATAAAAAATATTTTTCTTATCCAAAATAAGTTGTTTTAGATGAGAGCGAGTTGTTCTAGAATATTTTGATGAGAGCGAGTTGTTTAGAATTATTCTAAAATAATTCATTTAAATAATCTATTTTTTATTTTATTAGATAAATAGTGACTAGGTTGGAATACTATTAGTAGTAAATGGACTCAGTTGCAATTTATCTATTTGTTTTTATGATGGAGCTTTCGAAACGACGACGGTGTTGTTAAATATGATATAAACATTATTTATTCTGAATCAGGTGGAGAAATGCACTGGAGTACCGATGTCTACCATGCACCTGTATATACATACGGTAATGTTCATCTATTATAAAAAAACAAGCCATTTATGAATATTAGCAGGAGGTCCGTGCAGATCCAGTAATATCTTTTTCGCTCCATAAGGATCAAAATTAAATAATATCTTTTTCGCTCCATAAGGATCAAAATTAAATGAATGTTTATTCTCTTTCTGTTGAAAAAAGATATATATCTTTAACCTCTCAATGACTAATGATCAAGTAAGACATAAATTGTACTCTTATTTTTTCGATATTTTTTTCTTGTCCAACATATAGACACAAAAATAAACGGCTAAAAATGAATATAATTCTTAAAAAGTGTTGATAACAATCTTGTAATCAAGTTCGAGAGTATAAATTTTATTTTAAATACTTTAAAATTTTTTTCTAACCAAAATTTATTTAACTTAAATTTTTTTATATAGTCAAATGAACAAAAAAAAAACTTATATTTACCATTAAAATTATAAATTCTAATGGTAAATAATGTCGAAAAGATTTAAAATTCGATTTATAGATACTTCCAATGGTCTAGATCATATTCAATAGTGCCGATCGTCGATTTAGAAGCTCTATCATCGAAAAAAAATAAATGGCAATAGAGCTCGGTTAATACTGATAGCATTCCAGCTCAACTCAGATAAATAGGTATATAAATAAATATATTAATATAAATATTATCTTTATGATAAAATATTCATATTTAAATCTTATTATATAATATATAAATTAATTAAATTTGAGATATTTTTATTTTATTAAGTTTTATTATTTATGTATTAATATTTAATTATCTCATTTTATATTATGTATTATATATATTAAATTATCTTTCATATATTATATATTTCTTTTAAATTTGTATTGAAATTAATATTATTGTTAATGTTAATTAAAAATATAATAAGAATATTGATACTATTATATTTTATTCATTACATACATATATTATGGAGTTTGATTATTATACTATCGATAGTATCAAGCACTTAGTGCTACAAAGTTTTTCGTCGTTAGATCTACCTGTTTAATCATTTTTATCTCTTAAATCATACTATTTTTCAGATATTCAATAAACCGTAAGGATCACTATCATCATAACCACATATGTGACGCCCCAACTTTTTAGGGGGTCACCTATCCTAGAACTACTCTAGCTCTAGCACGCTTAACTCCCTTAACCTTTTGGGTCTTGCTACCACCCAAAATGCTATAGCCGGGTTAGGAGTTTTAGTCCTATTATATCATTTATATATAGGACTATTTCAAATTCCGGGGGTGTCACATTCCTTCCCCCTTTAAGCCCTGACGTCCACGTCAGACTCAAGCACACTCACTAGTATCAGGCGATGTGAGACTCGTCTCGCTAACCTTAGCCGACCTTGTAGGAAGCTGCACTCCACCTACAACGGTCATTAGCCGGGGAGCCACACTCTACCCGCTCCGGGGGTGTCACATTCCTTCCCCCTTTAAGCCCTGACGTCCACGTCAGACTCAAGCACACTCACTAGTACCGGACGATGTAAGACTCGTCTCGCTAGCCTTAGCCGATCTTGTAGGGAGCTGCACTCCACCTACAACGGTCATTAGTCGGGGAGCCACACTCTACCCGCTATATAACCCTGGCTCAGCCGAGACTTATCTCATATTTTCGGCTGGTGATTGTCTCTGATATCAATTGTGACGCCACAACTTTCCAGGGATCACCCATCTTAGAACTACTCTAGCTCTAGCACGCTTAACTCTCTTTACCTCTTGGGTCTTGCTACCACCAAAAATGCTATAGCCGGGTTAGGAATTTTAGTCCTATTATATCATTTATATATATGACTATTTCAAATTCCGGAGGTGTCACAACATATCTCTTCATTCAAGGATAAAAAATTTAATAGCACGAATGACTTGTTTTATTTTTAAAAAAATTATATGTACTTTATAAAAATCAATAGAATTTTTTTTAAAAAATAACATAAAAATATAAAAAATTAAAATATAGCTAAATAGTTAGAAAATTGCTTTGGGTCTCCGTATTATCGGCGAATCACCTATAATATAATATGAAGGATTATGATTGGACTATGCACTCAATTCAAAATAGTACATGAGTTTACTCATACATTAATAGTACATAAAGCTATATTATGGGGCACTTGTAGTAGCACTGAAGTTTTAAAATGTATTAGTTAAATGCTTTAAGGAATGATTTGTTTTTTGAAAAATATTTTTAAAAATAGCTTTTCATTAAAAAAATACTTTTGGTCTATTTAATTTCTAGAAAAAATAGTTTCTCCATTTTTTTTTTCTTACTTTATGAAACTACTATAATTTTTTAATTTGTCATCCAAAAAATAAAATTGTGAAAGAAGACATTTTCTATGAGCAACTTTGTAAAATAATTTTTTATGCTTTTTCGAAAAATCAAATGGAATGGTAAGTAAGAGTCGAAAAAAATAATAAAAATTATTAATATTAATTTTGTCTCGATTCACTATTAATTTTTATTAATATTAATAATAAAAATTATTAATATTAATAAAAATTATTAATATTAATAAAAATTATATATTCTTTATACACGAAGTAATAAAAATATTTATACACAATACAAGTGACTTTACAAAACAAATACCAATATAAAGAATCGTCAACGAGTCGAACACGAACTGACTTGTCAAAATATCAAGCTGAAAAAATCCAGCTTCTGAACAATAAGGTATATTGTCATAACTACTGCTCGGTGAAAATTTAGAAATTAGAATTTTAATCTAATAATTAAAATTTACAAAATATATGGCTCCTTAAATTTGGATTGGCCTAAAATCTAAATAGTTGAAATTTATAATACATGTATATATAAATTTGAGCTATATTGAGCCGAACACGAGCAAGCTGAGCTTAGCTCGTGTTCAACTCAGTAAGATTTTGAATTGAAAAATTCAGCTTGTTTATTAAATGAGCGATCGATTTTGAGCTCGTATCGGACTGAACACAAACTTACTCGCAAACACTGAGCTGAATTGCCAACCCTACCGACATATATATATGCATGGTTGTGTGCTTTTTCATGACTTTTGTACTGTGCTCATGCTATCGGACTATTTATCATTGTGGCTATACTTGTAATCATGTACGTAACTATTGTCTTAAAAGGGCCAGCATCCTACTTCGTGGCGGGAGGCCAAGCTGGATCGAGCCACGTTCAAAATGATGGAAGGGCGAGTTGGGATTGAGTCATGTTCAAAAGTGGCGAGAGGCTGGTAGATCAACTGAATCACAATCGAAATTTATAGGCACTATGTCTATTCACTTTAAGTAAATTAATTATATATTTTTAACAGCTTAAATTTTTAGAATTAATAGTTGATACCCACCATACTACGATAACTACAATAAAATAAAATTTTGACTCCCAGCTGCATGACTACAATAATTCATACTAAATTGTAAAATATTTTTTCCAGCACTACACTAAAATTAGATTATAGAAATATATTTTTATGATATTTTTATATAAATATTCTATCTATATTCCATCTATATCCAAAATTAAATTATAGAAATATATTTTTGAGACAAATTATAATAATATGTAGCTATACATCCTAACGATGGCATATATAGCGACACTAATAATAAGTGTCGGTATTTTTGTCAGCGACACTTTTTTTTTCAGATTTTAGAAACACTTAAAAATATCGCTATAGCATAATTTTATTATATTTTAATATATTTTCGTCATTTCAAAAGTAATTTTGTTATAAATTATAAAAAATGGAGGCAATAGTAATGAAGCCCTCATGGAGGAGCATTAAATGCGTCAACTTAAACTTTTAAAAAATAAAATATAGATTTTTAAAAATAATAAAAAAAAAATATTTACATAATTTTTTTTTGGTATTTTAGTCTAAGTAAATTAACTACAACTATAAGAAAATAAGAACAAAAGCCAAAGTGACCAAAATAGCAATAGTGAAAATAAAAATATTTGAGCACATTATACTAAATAGTAATAAAAAAATTAAATAAAAAAAAAATCATGTAAATATCCATTTTTTACTTTTTTTTTTTTTTTCTAACTTTCAAAATTTTATATTACCTTCTTAGAAATTCAAATTGATGCATTTAACCTCCCGGAGTTTCGTCATTATTCCGTCCATTTATTATAATTTATACAAAAAATATTTTTAAAATAATAAAAATATATTAAAAGTTAATTTTTTCTCGTTATAATATTTTTTGAAATTATAAGAGATTAAAATATAAATTTTTAAAAATCAGAAAAAGAAAAAATATTTTTTTTAAAAAAATTTTAGCCTGAAAATATCTTAAACCAATACATTGCACTTTGCTTGTTACCTTTATTAGGAAATTAAAAGAAAAAAAAAAAAGGAAGTTACTTACGCAAAGCAACACTATGACTGGAAATTGGAAAATTATCCAAAAATGGGCCCCACCCAATCTTTTTTTCCATTTTTCATTAGTTTAAAAATTCGTGGAGACCCCTCAACTATGGGAAGTGCTAAAATACCCCTTAACTTTTTTTTCTCAACTTTTTTTTTTGTTAAGGTTGTGTTTGGTCCTCGTAAAATACAGTAAAAAAATATTTTTCGTGTTTGTTTGGTTAACCGTTTTTTTTTTTTTTTTTTTTGTCAAAAACTTAGTTTTACGAATTTGAAAAAATGACACCCTAATTTTTCAGTGGGTTATTCATTCTAAAACTATTCTAGCTCTAATACAAATCAACCTTTTTAACATTTTGAGTCTAACTACCACCTAAAATGTTATAGTCGGATTAAGATATTTAGTCTTATTTATACCTTATATATAAGACTAGTTCAAATTTTGAGGGTGTTGCTACTTATACGTACCTTATATATAGTTCTAGTCCAAATTCTGGAGGTGTTACATTCCTCCCTCTTTTAGGTCTTGACGTCTACTCCATCCACAACAGTCATTAGCCAGAGAGCCATACTCTACTCGCTGACTTATCTTACACTTTCGACTGGTGATTGACTCTGATACTAACTGTGACCCTCTACTTTCAGGAGATCACCCATTCTAGAACTATTCTAGCTCTAGCACGCTCAACCCTTTTAGCCTCTAGAGCCAAACGCAAACGCTCATCCAAAATGCTATAGTCTGGTTAAAAGGTTTAGCTCTATTATATCTCATATATAGAATTATTCTAAATCTTAGCGGCGTTACAAGTGTGTTTTCATTTTTCGTCGAAAATCAACGAAAAACAAAAACTCGAACTCTGAAAACTTTCTTCATTTAATTTTTTTTTTTTACGGAACCAAACAAATATAATTATTTTTTTTTTCAACTAAACAAATATTGAAGAAAAATTATTTTTTTATTCCTACAAAGCAAATATTACAAAATATAAAATATTTTTTTATCGAAAATCTTTTAAATTGAAAATTATTTTTTACGATTTTTTTGTGCAATTAAACATCCAAAGGGGTTGTTTGGTTTGTGAAAAAAATAAAAAAGTAAAATAATTTAGTTTTATCTGCTAAAAAATAATTTAAATTACTAAATTGGCGAAATAACAAGTAAATTCGATAAAATTTTTATTTTGTCTAAAATTACTTAATTTTTTTTTAAAAGCTAAGGGGTATCGATTCAAAAAAATAAAAATAAAAAAAAAATAAATAAAGAAAAAAAAAATTGAGGAGGCTATTTTAGAATAGATTGTAGTTGAGGGGGTCTCTGTACATTTTCACATTTCGTTCTCTTTTTCTTTTGGACCCTTTTTCCAAGTCAACGTTTCCACGTCACCTTTTTGCTTCAACGGTCCAAATTAATCGATCGATTTCTTATTCTCACGTAAATTTAACAACTAGTCCCTAAACTTTTAGTCTAGCTTCATTTTAGTCCTCAATTTTAAATAATGTTTTAAAAAATTTAAAAGAACTAGCAGAAATGCGCATGCAATGTGAATTTTGAGAATTTAATGAGTTTTATTTAATTATATAATAAACTAAAACTAATTAAGTTGAGAAAATAAAATCGAATAAAAAAATTTATTGAGGAATTATTTTAAAAAAAAATTAACAGATCCAAATATTTTTTTATATGCTCTTATATATATATATATATATATATACTAGTAATTTTCTTTTGCATTAAAAAAAATTAAAATTTTAATAAATAGTACTTGTGAATTGTGATAAATTAACAAAAAAAAAAATAACAAAATATAATTTATCCTGATCAGCTAAGTTAATGGAGCGGCAGGTGAGAGATTATTTTTTTCGATCCGTTTCGAACAGCTAAAAATTTAGTAAAAATTCGATTCTATCCCGATTAGTCTCTAATAAAACGATAAATGAAAAATAAAAATAAAAATAAAATTAATTTATTCCGAATTCGTCCGAGTCCAGCCCCATGTTTATCAAAGGATCTAATTGTCAAAATTAAAAGTATAAACGCCTGTTTGTAAAAGAGTTAATATTTTCCATATTTTACACTCAAATTTTCGACTTAAAAGTTAGAGGACTAAACTACAATTAACTGAAAGGTTAGGTATTCAAATGTAATTTACCTTTCTTCACTCATATATCCATTTGACCCCTCTCTCTCTCTCTCTCTCTACAGCGATGGTGAGCTTCGAGGGGTTAATGGGGTCGAAGAGGGTCCTCCTAGGGTTAGGGTTAGGGCAATTCGTCTCCCTCCTCATCACCTCCACGGGATTCTCCTCCTCCGAGCTCTCTCGCCGAGGTTCGATTCTTCGTGGTTTTTTTTTTTTTTTTTTTTTTTTTTGATTCTTTCGAGTAACTATTGTTGATTAATTGATTAATTTTGGGGAAAATATAATTCGATGTAAATTACAAAGAAGCCCTGTAACTGTTTTCTAGTTGTAGTTTAACCCACTAACTTTAATTCGGTGCAAATCCATATCTTTTTACTTAAATCTAGAAATTTTGGGTCGCTAATTTGATGCAAATTTTGTAGTTTTTTGTTCGTGTTTATTTTTTTGGGATTGATTACAAAAAGAGTTTGTTGAAATTGCGAAGAAACCCAGTAACTGTTTTCTATTTGCAATTTTGCCCACTAACTTTAATTTGATGCCTTCTCAGAAAAGCTTTAATTTGATGCAATTTTACAGTTTTTGTTCCTAATTTAAATCAAAAGAAGCCCATTAACTGTTTTCTAATTACAGCTTGGTCCCACTAACTTTAATTAGATGCAAAGTTGTTCCCTATCTCAAGTAAAAAAAAAAGAAAAAAATAAAAAGAAGAACTTTAATTTGATGCAAAGTGTCTTATTACTCAAATTTAGAAATTGTGGATTGTTAATTTGGAATTAGTTTATTATTTTTAGAGGGCAATTGCTTATATATCCCTGAGAAGTTTCTGACTTTTTTATTTACCCCTCTTAGAGTTGTTAAGAACATCAATTATCTTTATAAAGTTATTATTTTGCCCTTTTAAATATATTCTTCTTCCATCACCAGCTTTTGCTACTTGCCCTCAAGTTAGGGGCAAAATAGGTATTTTAATTTTTTTAAATTTAGATAAAATTTTAATCCGAGTTTAATTGGAGATAACTTAACGGATAGTAACTGTGAGGGCATTTTTGAATAATAGAGGAATATATGAAGTGCATATTTGGAACCAAAAAAGAAAAAGTAGGGGGGAAAAAAATATTTCTGAAGTACTGAGGTATATATAGGAAATTATCCCTATTTTTAGTAATCTCTTTTTGGTGAACCCACTAACTCTTATCTAATTGCAATTTGGCCCACTAGCTTTAATTTGATGCAAAATCACACCCTTAATTTGTTGATTAAGTATTGTTGTTTAAGTTTAGAAATAGTGGATTGTTAATTACATTATAAGAAGTTAAATCGCAAAAAAGTCCACTAACTGTTTTCTAATTGCAGTTTGATCCACTAACTATAATTTGATGCAAAAGTGTCCATTAACTTTTTTTTATAAAAATTTTTCAAAGCAATTTGACAAACAAAGTTTGAATTGGTGCAAACAAACTTATTGATCAACTTAGGAAAAACTATTTTCCGGGAAAAATATTTGGTTTTCATTTTCCGGATTAAAAATCAAAATATTTTTTTAAGTCAGAAAATTAGGAATTTAAGCGTCGTGGCACGAGGTCGTTTTGAAAATTAGCTGGCACACAATGTGTGCCGGGTTATGCCAATGAGTGCCGATCACAAAAAATCTATGTATCACGGACACTTCTATAACCCTCGCGTGTCCGTGTCGGATTCGTGTCCAATGTGGACACCTTTTGAACGTGCGTTCAATACCGATCCATAACGCATACAATTAAAAAAATAAATATATATATTTTATTTTATTTTTTTATGCATATATAATATAAAATAATAAATATTTTAGCTTTTTGATGAGTATATACAATTTTTTTTCTTAAAATATATGAACTATCAATAAAAAATTTTATTAACTTTCATTTATATGAGAAATATGATAATATTTTACCAAAATTTATATTTTATATATAATAAATATATATTATTATATTAATAATATTATATTTTATTATCTGTATTCATGCCGTGTCCGTGTTCTAATTTTTTGGGAGTTGTCGAGCCGCCGTGTCGGAGTCGTGTCCCGTGTCTCGTGTCAGTGTCCATGACGCTTAGCAAAAAATGCATGTGTGCCGGCATGAAATATTTATTTTTTTTAGCAAAAAAATGTTCTGATTCCTTATTATATATCTTTATCAAATTTTTTGAACTTTATTGAAAAAATTACTTAGTAATTTAAAAAAATGAGAGTTCTGAGTTGTGCCATCGGCAGGAGGGCGATGGGCACTTAAATCCTTACAGAGAACTGTTTTCTGGGATGTTTTCTATGTAACCAAACACCCCCTTAATAAAGATTGTTAGATACACTAATGTGACAGGGATTTAGCTCATTTTCTGATCAGGTTTGTGTGTTTTCTAAATCTGGGTTTGTTTGGTTCTAGGGATCGATGCTCCAACGTCGCAGTCATTCTTGAACTATGTACTACTAGCAATTGTGTACGGGGGATTCATGATATATCGAAGAACGCCGCTTCAGGTTTTTCTAGCAACATTTTAGTTAAATCCATGCATCATCCCTGAAGTTTCCTAAAGTTTTCCGTTAAAAAAATATGAAAGTGCCTTTGCATATAATCAATCATCTCCGTATTATATAATCCCTCCTCGTAAATGTGAAATTTTCATATTTGGAATGTATTCCCAGATTCGTTCAATTCATGAGAGGTTTTATTATAGGCGTATAAGCCACGGAATGAAGCTTTTTTGAAGAGTGTATATGTCGTTCGATTTCGCAGGGTCTATACGATGGCATGCGTTTTGCGTGTCGTACGTATGAACTTACCATGCGTACGTAATTTCACACTATGGTGTACTCACCTTTTTATTTCACTTTATACAGATGAAATGGTATTACTATTTAATACTTGGCCTTGTTGATGTGGAGGCAAACTTTCTTGGTGAGTGACAATTTAGCGCGAACAGTTTAAGAATATTTTGCGTGCTTCTATTGAAATTATAGACTCATTGACTTCGCTGCCTTTTTACTGTGGCAAGAAGCTGGAATGAACTTCTAGACCCTTCTAGACCCCAAAAGCAGAAGCTCGGATTTGAAGCTTCTGCTTCTACTTTTAATGAAGGAGCGCTTCCGCAATATCTTAGGCATCAAATTTTACTGCTGACCGACTTTTATCTGTATAGTGGTCAAGGCTTACCAGTACACATCGTTGACGAGTGTCATGCTTCTGGATTGTTGGTCTATTCCCTCCGTCATTTTTCTTACTTGGATGTTCCTCAAGACGAAATACAGATTCAGGAAGTTTGCGGGCGTAGCTATCTGCGTCGCTGGACTTGTCTTAGTCGTGTTTTCTGATGTGCATGCGGGTGATAGAGCAGGTAATGGAGAGTTTGTTAAGTTGAGATTTGCCAGAAGAAGTCTTCCTTTCCGATTACCTATGTTTCTCGATGTTAAATTACATTTTTTTTTCAACAATCCAAGTGTTACAAACAAGTTCATCGCATTATGTTCTTTCTCTAGTTTATCTTATGAAAATGCCCTCAAGTGGGGAGAGATACTTATTTTGATTATTAGCCTACAATTAGTATGTACCAACCACCGAAGGCGACAAAGAATTGACTCTTAGATGTCGCGGGTCGTAAGCGCTCATGGGTCTCGACTTGACTCAATCCATCTGGACATTGGGTCTATTGTTGACCGCAACTCCACTCAACTTATTGGGCTCATCCAACTCAACTTATTAATTTTCTGAATCTATTATCACAGGACAAGAAGTTGGACCTATTTTAACCGATAAATAAATAGCCAACAAATGTCATTTCAAGTTCAATCCAAATCCTTTTTATGAATGTTACTGACGTAAAGTGATTATTTTCTATTCTCTTGAAATGTTGCGAACTATTTCTGCCAATTTCTCGCCATTATCTCTGCTGGAAATTAGGAGGGAGCAATCCAGTGAAAGGAGATATGCTCGTACTCGCCGGTACCACCCTTTATGCCATCAGCAATGTTAGCGAGGTAAGATATTAATCAAGCTTTATGCCTCTAAATTGTTCTTCGGCAAATATCTTGATTGCAAAACTGTGTCGGTAAAATCGATCATATGCATGAACGGGGAAAGTTTCGGTTTTACCATCTATCAATTCCTGAGAAATACCGTCGAGTTCCTCTGTCGAATTGAATACTTATACATATGTAACCTAGTTGGGAAACATTAACAAATTTCAGGAGTTTCTCGTGAAGAACGGGGACAGAGTTGAGCTAATGGGAATGCTCGGGGTATTCGGAGCCGTCGTCAGTGCTTGTCAAATGTATCCTTCATCTTTAGAGTAATTATATAAGCTGTGCATGCTCGATGCCCTTTCCTCGTTTTCGTATTTTTTCAGATAAACAATCTTGGACTTTGTTAACCGTCCTTTTCTTGACTATTCCTCCCAGAAGTATATTCGAGCGAAATGAGCTCGAATCTATACACTGGACAGCTGGTGCTGTAAGCTCTCTCTCTCTCTCTCTCTCTCTCCTGTGGTGTAGTCTGATTTTCACTTAACCCTGAACCCTAAATTGCAAAGAGGGTATGCTGCAGGGGGCAGTGTTTGAAGTTTCAGATTCTGACTTAATGGTCTTTTTCCTCAGGTGGTACCTTTCCTGGGATTTGCAATAGCAATGTTTATGTTCTATTCTACTGTCCCAGTTTTGCTTCAGGTATAGTGTGGAAATTTGCATCATTCGCGCGCTAACGTAGTTGTTTATATTTTCAATATAATAACGATGCAATTCTTTATTATACGCAGCTGAGTGGGTCGACCATGCTAAACCTTTCATTGCTAACCTCCGACATGTGGGCCGTTCTTATCCGCATCTTCGCGTATCATGAAAAGGTGGCCTACCATTGTTTACGATTTTCTCGCAATACGTTTTCCAAAGTTCAGCACCGTACTTTTTTTTTTTTTTGCAGGTTGACTGGATTTACTTCGTAGCGTTTGCAGCTGTGGGAGTTGGACTCGTAATTTACTCAGGGTATCGATTTTTCTCGAAATTTTTGTGACGTAAAATCAGAATATTAGCAATAAAAACAAATGCGTACGCAGAGGGATGAATGAAGATAATACGACAACTCGAATGGACGAGGGCGGCAGCAACATCGAAGGCAAAGAGAGCGATGAGGAGGCTCCGACGGATCGTTTGGCTGAGATCTCGAATTCTTGCAGGAATTTAAGCAGTAGAGATGGTAAAAACCCTCCTCCCCACACTGAAACAAACTGATAGATCTGAGTAGTAGTAGCAGTAGTAGTAGTACTTACAAGGGCTAGTGAGAGAAACAATTGTTCTCTTTGTGTAGAAGAAGGGAGGGGCCATTACTGCTCTGTCGACAGCGAGGAGAGATGACAGTGAAATCATTTCGTAGATCAGAAGGCGGTTCTGGTTTCGACAGATTGTTTTCGACCCAGCTTTTACCGCAGCAGAAGCAGAATCAGAATCAGCTTCGCAGAAAGCATGTTTTTTCCGTTCTGGTGCGCTCTTCCGCGAGAAAATTTCTCATTCTTTGGCTGAATGGTTCTGTGATCATGTAATGGTGATAGTCGAAATTGTGCACAGTACTGCTGATATTCAGAAAAGCATAATCCAAGAAGCTTAGTTTAGCTTTATTATTGCTCTTTATGTACAGATGAATCAGTACAATATCAACATCAATATTAATGCATAATGAATCAATGTTTTTTTTTTTTTTCTAATTCTACCTCTATCAAGTTAAAACACAGAAAAATCATCAGTTTTAGATGTCTCTCTCTTCTGCTGCTCTTCATCACCTTTTCCTTTCGCCGCGTCGTCGCGTTCGAACACTTGCTCCACCACTTTCTCCACGTCGATCGCCTCGTTATCCTCGTTTTCCCGTTCCGCCGCTGGCGGGGGAATAAACGGCGGCCTGGCGACCGTCAGCATGGATTCCCAATCCATCCCTCGGAAGAACGCGTGCCGCTTCACCCCCTCGCACGTGATCCGCTTCGCCGGATCCTTCTCGAGCAGCCTCGCGATTAGATCCCGCAACGGCGTTCTCTCCCCTACCAGGTCCGGATCCTTCGCCACGATCCGGTAGAATGTCTCCTTCCGATTTTGCCCCCGGAAGGGCGTGCGCCCGTATAGCATCTCATATAGAACCACTCCAAGACCCCACCTGGTGAATATAACGTATTAAAACACCGTTCTCTACCAGCTTAAGCTTTTAGAAGAAAACTGCAGCTCTCTGTTTCACATTACCAGTCAATTGCGAAATCGTGGCCGCCTCCCGCGACGACCTCAGGAGCCACATAGTCCTCCGTCCCGACGAACGAGTTCGACTTCTTCGACGACGATGCGGGCTCCGCCTCTAGCGGCGGTGGATCAACGGCAATCTCCGGAGACACTTCGGGATCACCTGAGAGGCAGAAGTGCGACGAAAGGCGCTTTTTCATCGTCTTCTTTTTCTTCTTACCTACGGAGGCGACGGAGACGGTCGGAGGAGGAGGCGACGGCGACGGTGGTGGTGGCGGAAGCGAAGGAGATCGAATTGGGAGTTTGGTGGAGAGGTCGAAGTCGATGAGCATCAGGTGCCCGTCGTCCTGGATGAGGATGTTCTCCGACTTGAGATCGCGATGCACGATCCCTAATCGGTGGAGATACTCCAATGCGAGCACGAGCTCCGCCGCGTAGAATCTGCGAGGTGGTAAAACACTTTCAGTAAGGACCTGTTTGTTTCACCGTAAGTGAAGAAAGAGAAAGTGATTTTCGGAAAAAAATGAATTAATTTTGCTTGTTTGGTTCACCGATCGAAAGTTGACTTTGTCCCATCATTCACCGTAATATTATTATCAAAAATTTACTTTATCTAAAATATCGAAATTTATTTCGTGATAAAATTCATCTCCCTAAAATTAGGAAGGACAATATATTCGCGAGTCAGCTCGTGTTCGGCTCGAAATGAGTTCAAGATAGAATCGCTCGGCTCGTGTTCGGCTCAATAACAGCTCGAATATATATATATAAATATATATATATATATATATATATATATATATAATAAACTTTACTATATAGATTTTAAACTATCAATTTTTTTGTAAATTTTAATTATTAGATTAAAATTTTAATTTTTAATTTTTCATTTTATTACACTTAATAATAGAAATAAAAATCGAACTTGTTGTTCGCGAGCCAACTCGTGTTCGGCTCGTTGACACCCTACGAAATAATATATATATATATATATATATATATATATAAAAGAACTTAACTACTGTAATATTAGTTATATTTCATTTAAATATATTTAACTGTAGTAATAATTAATTTTTTATTTTATTATATATTTAAAATATAATAAAATTTAACTTTATTTTTATTTTTATTTTTACTTTTATATTAAAACACAATTCAGTTTTAACCACGCAGTTTCTCGCCTTACAATCTTTTAATTTAGTCCTAAATATTTATTAATTATTTTGATGAAAAATAATCATGACCACAGAAGTATAATAATAATAATAAAATTTGAGACATTTTTTTGTCCAAATGAATAAGGTAAAATATATGCATAGTTCTTTACTTTTCAGATATTGCAATTTGGTCCTTGTACTTTTAACACTAAGGTTTTAGGCCTTCAAAAATGGCTGTTTTAGGTTTCAATCATAAAAATCTGAATTTTCTTAATAATTAGAAACTAAATTTGTATGTGTATATATAAACAGAAGAAATGACAGGGACCAAATTGCCACAAAAAGGGACTAAAATGAAAAGCATGCGAAAATTTGAGGAGTAATGATGTCGTAAAGAATTTTTTTTTTTTTTTTTTTTTTTTTTTTTTGTGATCTAGGGTTTGGGAGCGCACCGGATGACCTCGTCGGAGAACATCTTCTCGGCCTGGCGCCGCCGCAGCGCGCCGAGGTCGCCGCCGCAGCACCAGCGCTCCATGGCGAGCCCCACGACCTTCTCCGTGGAGACGACGCCGCGGAGCACGGGGAGGAGCGGGTGCCGCAGCGCCCCGAGCACGTCCCTCTCCAACCACACCCTCCGATACGCGTCGCCTCCTCCGCCATCGCCGGAGAAGCTCCGGCGCTCGAGCGAGGCGCGCGACATCGCCTTGAGCGCGAGGAGCGGCTCCTCCTCCCCCGCTGCGGCCGCGCGGACGAGGAAGACGACGCCCTTGGCCCCGCGGCCGAGGACGGAGATCGCCTTGAGATCGCCGAGATCCATATGCGGCGGCGGCGACGTAGGACGAGGAGGGGAATCCGCCATTGCTGGGGTTAGGGTTAGGTTAAGGATTAGGGTTAGGGTTTTGGTGAGGAGGGGGAGCTTTTGAAGGGATACATTACTTGGGAACGAAGCATACGTGCGAGAGAGAAACGAACTGGAATTTATTCGGTGAACCGGGTCTATACACCACACCATGTCTATGTACGTTCAATCGACACGTGGTCATTGGTGAATGGTCGGTTTACGGATGACGTGGTAGACCACAAAAGCAAGGAAGTGAGTTTTTTACACCACGTTTTTTTTTCATTTTTAATTATATATAGAAAATTAATCGGCGCCGTCGAGGACACTTTGGGGTACACTCACGACGACACGTAGTAATTGCTCTTTGACATCGTAGACCCGGTCCACCACATCAGCTATGAACCAGTACCTATTTTTAATTTCAACCACTCTTAAAATTTAATTAAAACCCTAATAAATACAAACCACCAAATATAATCCAAAATTTTAATTTTAAAAATTTAGTAATAATAAAAAAAATTATTATTTATAACCAATAATAACTATGTAAAAATTATAATCTGTAACATATAGCGAAATATTTAAAAAGGGCTCTTTAAGAAGTTTATTTTTTATTAAAATTTAAATTTGGTGCATAGTGGACCAGGTCCACGCAAAAGAACTTATTGGAATTGTAGTAGTGGGACCACTTGACCTTCTAGAAGGAAGGTGGGGCCCACTAAGATCTGAACAGTCAAAGTTGACCACAACAGGGGGACGCATTAAATGAATGGACGGTGGAGATTGAACGGTGGTGTTCGTGGTCGTTATCATGGTCGTTAAAACTCACATCGCAAAACGCGGGGTGATGCAAGGAGTTGACTAGTCAAAAAAAAAAAAAAAAAAAAAAAAAAGGAAACATATAAAAGTAAAATTTTGTTTGTTGGTTGGTTTGAATAAGATATGATGTCATGCTAAATTTCAATTGTGTTCTAGAAGGTCAATTATATTTTATTTTAAATTATATTATAATTAATTTATCACCATATGTAAAATACAATATTACCCTTTGAAAATAATTTTTTTATTATAATTTTTTCAATATTTTCACAATTCTAAATAAACCATTATTTTTGTTTTTTTTATTTGTCACTTAAAATAAATTTTGTTACAAGTTTAAAGGTTAAATGAGTAACCCTCTAAAATCAACTTGCTAGATTGAAAAACTTAAGTGGAATTTTGTTAGATTTGTAATTAAATATTAATTAAATTAGGATTAATATGTAAATTTATTGAAAATAAATTAATTTAGATTTAAATATTAATTAGAGTAAAATTACTGATTATACTAAAATTTTGTATGTTTTAGTGGATGTATTATATAATCGTGTAATGCTTTGGTTGAAACTACTCTATTGTAAAAGAAGAGTTATGTGTAATTCTTTTTTTAGTTAATAAATTTTATTTCACATCCATTTTTTATTTTATTTTTTTCTTTTTTTTGTGATTGTGTTGGTTTTAGTTTCTGTCGAGAGGACGAATTTATAATGAAAATTTAATTTGATGCTTCTATTGCGAAATCCCAACAACCGGTACCGGATCAAGTATTAGATAAACAGCAGTCGGTATCAAAGCGGATTACGAATTCACAAAATTTGATACCGGAGCGAGTACCAAATTCTCAACACATAAGTAATTTTTCTCTTTTCCTTCTTGGTGGCCTCTGTTTTTCTCATCTACTCTCTTTGGTACCAATATCAAAAATTAAAATAAAAATAAAATATTTTTTGAAAAAAAAATCCAGTAGTTTAGTGTTAAGATGCCTGATAGGCTATCTAAAGGTCAGAAATTCAAATCCCTGTATGAACGTCAATATAGGTCCTGTAAACATATCCAATAGGAGATATATTCCTATAAAGTTTAATTTTTTATATTTATTTTTCTAAAAGTTCTAAGTTGTTCAGATATGTTCCTATGGTTTGTTGCCGTTAGCTTACTATTTATTTTTTAACAGAATATAAGTGAAATGTCAATTTTGCTCTTATAAATATGTTCCTTCAAAAATTCCAACTGTTAAAAAGTATACATATGATTAAGTATAATATCTGAAAGGATAAAAAAGTAAATTTAATTACCTCACTCACCAACCAAAGTTAACTATTTAATTTATGATTACCTATATTTTTTTAACGGATATTTACGAGAGAAATATATATGAACAACTTAGGATTTTTGAAAAATAAATATAAAAAGTTAAACTTTGTAGGAATATATCTGCTATTCGATATATTTATAGAGAGTTGTACAATAAGTATTTTTCATAATTTATATCTCTGGTAATGAGCAGAGAGAAAATGCACTCATTCCATTTCATATAGTGGAATTGTTTGGAGGTGACAAAGTGGTTCTTTCCTTTCTAAGGTTTCAATATAAAATTTGGTGTAACATCAGATGTGATTGGAATTTTGATTGAGTATATAAGAGACATGGATAGGGGTGTCAACGAGCCGAACACGAGCGAGCTAGGGTCGGCTCGTGTTCGGTTGATAAAACGAGCCGAACCAGCTGGCTCATTTAAATATCGAGCTGAAAAATTCGGCTCGTCGTTTATTAACGAGCCGAACACGAGCTGGCTCTAACAACAAGTTTGATTTTCATTCTATTATAGATGTAAAACTGAAAAAAAAATTAAAAAATAAAATTTATAAAAAATTAATAGCTTAAAATCTAAATAGTGAAATATATATATATATATATATACTATATATATATATATATATTATATATATAATATATATATATATATATATAATATATATATATATATATATTCGAGCGTTATCGAGCCGAACACGAGCGAGCTGACCCCAGCTCGTGTTCGGCTCGTTTATTAAAAAATTCGGCTCGTGTTCGGCTCGTTTACTAAACGAGCGATTCGATCTCGAGCTCATTTTGAGCCGAACACGAGCTGGCTCGCGAACAGCGAGCTGGATTACCACCCTAGACATGGACACTAGTAATAATAATTGGACTTAAGTATTTTGGGTTATAGTTTGAGCCCAACGAATTATTATTACTAGTGGGCCGGGTCGTTACATTTTGGTGTTAGATTTCTAATTTGGTTTACATTTTTGCTTTATTGCTGCTATCTTCATGGGGAAGTATTTTTAGAATTCTTCTACTTTTGGTTTTTTTTTTCCCATCTTGCCAAGTGGAAGAATCTAGGTTTATATTATGGGAGGCCTAAAAGGATTCAAAAATACTTTAAACTTTTTCTCCTTTGATGCTATAAAATTGCAGTATAATTTTAGCTACCATATTATCAAACTAGGTATAAGTTGAAAATTTGACAAGATAATTTTTTTTGGCCCTAATAGAGTGAGTTCTCTCACCCCATAAATTTCTTTTTTGTCTAAAAAAATTTCTTTTCAACTAATTTGAAAGAGTCCATGAGTAAATTTTGATTTAGTCCTTGTTTGTTGTAGAAGCATAGTGATCTCTATCTTTTGTATAGCTTATTTTTCTTTTTCTTCCAATTATATTGTGGTCAATTGAAAATAATTATTCCTTTTTTCATCTCCCCCACACTTTTGTTAATTTTTTTCCTTTTTTTTTAAAAAAAAAAATCCAATTGAACAAAATAAAAATAAGTTGATCAACATTTGACCAATACTATTAGATTATAATGTCCGATCGTTAGCGTTAACCATTAATCCCAAAAGTTCGAATTATTAGAAATATACAACTATTCACTTAAAGCGTATAAATATAGCGCCCACGAGTCTCGATTGTGACTCGACCCAATCAGCCTCACGCAACTTTCGAACATGACTCGACCCAACCCAACCTCACACCATCTCGAACGTGACTCGACCCAATCTGGCCTCCCGCCACAGGATAAAATGTTGACCCCTTTAAGCCAACATATAACACACCTATAATGACAAAACTAAGCCAAGTTATACATGCAATTGATTTTTTTTTTTTATTTCCCAAGTCCGAGCATACCACACTGGTTGGCCAAACTTAAGTTTCTACAGAAATGCTATTTGAGTAAACATATTTAAAAAAGCTCTAATTGTTTTCCCAATGTTCTGAGAACTGTTTAAGGGTCAAGGGTTCAACCGGAGTTGAATTAAAATCGCGCTGTAAAAATATAAATTTTTTTTATAAAAATATGTTTATAAATATATTTTTTTGAAAAAAAAAATATAATACATTTAAATTCCTTATATAAATTTATTCCACATATTTAACTAGATGACTAGTGGTTTGGCTCACTTATTCAAGACCTATTTGCTTGAACCAACTAGTTCGATTAGTTCGTGGTTAACCGGCCATTCAAATGGTTCGAATCTGAACTGGCCGTCAGACTGGTTTCTGATTAACCCGGTACCACCGGTCTGTCCGACACTATTTTCTATATCTTGGTTTTTCCATCAATATATACACACAACAACTCTTTACTATGCTAGAAGTAGAAGTTTTAAATTAGAGCTTCTGCTTTTAGGGCTGAGAAACTAATTTTAACACTCTGACACAGTATAAGCTCCGGGTTTGGTTACTTGTAAACCTACCTGGTGGTTTCAGAACTAGTGAAGCTATTCCAGAAACCCGAGCAAACAAGCACTATTTTTCTTTAGGTTTTGCTTGTACAAACCTGCTAGTTTTGACGAAACCTAAGCTGCATAATATCTAACAATCGCGATCGCAAGTGTTTGTTAACGGTCGTCACGTTCTTCGCCATAGTTATAGCTTCCAACCGTTTCTCCATACTCGTCGTGATCTTCATCTCTAGCGCCTCTGAAGTTCTCTCTTGCTGAAAAAAACAAATATAAATCATTAGTCGATCGAAGATCACAAAGTTTACTAATTCAAGTATGCATTACAAAATTTGACCTCCAAATCGAGAATTTGCTCTTTGAGGAGTCGAGATGATTGAAAACGTGGAAAGAAAACATGATCTTCTTTAGAGTAGTGTGATGACAGAACTGTGGTTGTTCGTTCTGCTACACCATTTTGTTGTGGAGTCTTCTCTAGTACAAGGACCCGCGGAGGAAGAGAACTTCTAGGGTTATCTCCGATTTTATCTCCAGGAGAGAGTGACGATCGCGGAACAATGAGTAATTTCGATGAATACCCTGTTTGATAAGCAAAACACGTTTCAATATAATAATAAAAAGTATTCACGAGTAAGTGCTCTTTTGTTTTGGCTTTTGTGACAACTTCTCTATTTTGAGATGATCAACGATGCATTTACCCTTGAGATGTATATAGAAGCAAATGCTCAATTTCTTTAGGGGCATTTGCTTATTTGCCCTTGACAATAATTCAAAATTTTCATATTTACCATGAAATTATTAAAATACCCTTCTAAACCCTAATTTCCATTAGTAAGCCTTAGGTGTTTGGGGATATTTGAAGAAACTTTTAAAAATCAATAAGGGCATTTTGGTCAACCAGAGATGTATTAGATATTTTTAAAGTTTTATAGGGTATATTAGATATTGTTCTACTTCTTTAATAAGTCATAGAGTA